>CM069907.1:114453207-114942019 GCA_036172215.1 Camellia granthamiana
CTAGGGCAAAGGTTGAAACATCTCTAAACCAATCATATTGCTCATTTAGGCTTACTTAATCTAAGTTATACTTAGGTAACTAAGTTGATTCTTAATTCTTATTAAGATTCCCTAATTATATTTAATTAATACTAATCCTTCTTAGTAGTATAACACATAGCATGAAAAGGTCAGATTTATTAGACTAAAGTCTTTAGGCTCCTCACTTAAAGTGTAGGCACGTCCTATGATTTTCAAATCAAGCTCTAAACTACCCCCTAACCCAAAATTCTAACACATAACAAACAAGTTCCCAACTTTTCAAACCTAGATTTAAACACAAGCCCCCTTCGAAAAGAATTTGTGGTAATTGAGGTACCTAATCAAACATGTGGAATAAATTGTCAATGCAATTAATGAATAAAATAAACATCTATAAATAAACACTATGGGAATTTAAAACTTTCAAAATAAGATCATTTTTAGCTAGGATGCTAATTGGTGGGTTTTCCTTGGGAAAACAGAGCATGCAAGATTTTGAAAGAGAAGACAAACTGACTGGAATAAAGGTAAATAATCTTAATTAAGTTTAGTTTTTCATTGAACTAGAAGAACAATGAGCGGCCGTCTTACTTTGGTTCTTATCCAACCTCTTCTCCATTCTGCTAATTCCCAATTACTTCTTTTAGCAGCAGTTGAAACTCAAGCATAAATAATTGATTCAGAATATGAAATGGTTCGCTGATGATAACTTCTTTTACTACTTATTTGGTAATTTTTATTCTAACATAACTATAATTAGGTATTCTTCAGTGCTTAAGACGGATCGCAATAAGTCCTAAGCATCTAACTCCTGAAACAATTTACAGCATCATTTGCTGTTGTGTATCATCACAAGACAAGAGACCCAGAAAAGGATTCAAATTAACCAAATATCAACAACAATGTGTTTCTAAAACAAGCACCTCGAATATAGCAGTGACAAGTCAAGCCAAAGTGGAAAAGAAAGAAAAGAGATGTATTATTCCTTGTACATTGGATGAAAATAGGCTTCTAAGGTTGGCATCCAGCTCATGACAACAACACAAGCCGTACATAATAGGGAAAATATCACATCAGTGGGGTTTTGAAAAAATAATTACAAATCAGTAAGAAACTTCATAAATATTAATAATTAAAATTGTAAACTTTTTCATGAATATGTATTTTTTTTTTCACTGAATTTTACAGGGGTGTAATTACCCCTAAACATTAAGCAAGTGGTGTTATGACAGTTTGGTGACCTTTCAATAAGCATTAAGCACTACAACATTTTTGTGGTTTTATTATATCAGACATAAAAAATAAAAAAAGATACACAATAATACTAGGGGGAAAAAAAAAAAAAAAAACAAAAAAACAAAGGAGTACAAAGCACATTGAGCATCAAACAAACTTGGGAAAGGCTAGTAAGAGATAATAAAAATATATAGTCTTACCTTTATTCCCTTCAATATTGGTGCTGCCCCGGAATCACAATGTCAGCAGTGGGTGAGACTAGGCTCTCAATATAGGTATGTGCGTCAATACGGGCGCAATTGTTATGATTCTTGGGATTGCTATATGTACCATCTTTTGGATTGTAGACAAGTGAATATGACCCAAATTCCAGTAAAATTTCACAATTCCCCAAAATGCACAGTGGAATGGAACACTGATAATTCCATGGATCTGTCAGCAAAGGCATTGCAACCAACTTGGTCCAAAACTCTCTCATACCAAAACCCTTCATCACCCATACATCAGCACGAGTTCCACCATAATTACAGAGTACACATAGGCACCCACCTACAACACCCAAGGCCGAATAAGAACAACCATCTTCATAATTAGGTTTCATAACCTCCTTATACGTCTCCTTCGCTAAATCAAGAGAAACAATAATCCAAGAGTTACTTAAATCATCACCGCCCTTCACAGCCCAATAAAGCGCCCCATTTGCAAATTTACCGGAATCATCAAAAGTAATAACATAAGGAAACTCCCCAATCCTCCTCCAAGAATTAGTCCTTATACTATACACATTCACTTCAGTCCTATACGAAACCCGACTGCCGAGACAAAACATCCCCACCAACTTGTAATCATCAATAGACTCCTCATAACCAAACCCAAATGATACAAAGTAACATGACAACAATTTGATTTTAGGCAATCTATTGGATTTTCTAGTAGATGGGTTCCATAGAAACACTGCATCATCTTTAATAGCTACACACACCAACCCATTACAAGAACCCACAACCCGATACAAACTATGATGGATTTTCGACGGGTAATTGTCAAGCCCAGCAACAGTATCAAATTGCTTGCACAAAATAGAGTCAATAGAACATGAATTGAGATCAATTTGGGGGCGAATAGAGGTTATATTGAGATGGGTTTTCACGAATTGGGGATGAGAAATCAAAGAACACCATGATTTGCAAACGCACCTGAATTGCAGCACAAACTTGACTGGAAGTCTAGAGAGTATTTCGATGATGAGTTCCTGCGGAAGTGGGTTTGAAGAATCTGAGACTGGGTTGGAGGTTTTGAGGGTTTTTTTGTGCCTTTTGGATTCTCGTTGATGAGTCGAGTGGCTTTCGATCGCCATAGTTGGAGTGGTGATGAAATGAAGAGGATATGAAAAGCCTAGAAATTAGCTTCAAAGCTTTGGAGCCTAGACACGCAAGCTGTTTTTGTTGGGGATTTGGAAGAAAGACCTTGTTTAGATCGCCATAGTTGGAGTGGTGATGAAATGAAGAGGATATGAAAGGCCTGGAAATTAGCTTCAAAGCTGTGGAGCCTACTAGACACTCGAGCTGTTTGGGTTGGGGATTTGGAAGAAAGACCTTGTTTGGAATAAACTATGGGTGCAATTTTGGTCGTTGGTAAAAAGTCAATATTTTGAATATTTTTATATAAAAATAGTCAAAAAATTTAACTTTTTATCAATTTATCAAAACATTATTATTTTCGTAATTTTTTTTTGAATTTTTACAAAAAAATATGTAAAAAAATAAAGAAAGTGATATAATAATTTATAATAATGTTTTGATGCTTTAACTAAAATATATAGTTATCGAATGAGGTTAAAATGTATCTAATTTGAAATGTAAGTGTATATTTTATTTATAATTTATCTCTATATTTTTTTATTTAGAATGATCTATATAAGTACACTTTTTGAATTTTTACGAAAAGATGTGTAGAAAAGTAGAAAATCAATGTAATTCAAACAAAGATAAAAATATAAAAAATATTCTTATATGCACACCCCAAATAAAATTAAATCTCCCAACTAAACAAAGGGGGAGAGTGTGTGCATGTTAATTCGATGTTGATAGAGAGACGTTGATTTTGTTTTGTTGAATGAAGAACAAGAATACTTGTTTGAAAAAGCTGTGTGTAAATTGGGATTGAAAAATGTATGGTATGCATATGAGTGTCTAGAAAGCATAAAGATACAGCTTTGGTTTTTCTCTCTCTAACGGAAAGAGAGCAGTGTTCTTCTTCACTTGAGGAAGCTTTCTTCAAGGTAGTTTTTCTGGTTGGGGTGCTCTTTTGGGGTTGTTCTGGTACTGTTCTTTCTGGTTTCTTTGTGTTAATTTGTTTTTGTTGCTTTTGTTTTGTTGTTCGGTGTTCTTGGGTTTTGAGTGATAGTTGGGTAAGGCTGTTTGTCGGGGCTTTAGGGGAAAGAGGAGGTGTTTTTTGCTTTTTTCCTTGTTTCCTTTTTTGGGATGGAAGGTTTTAATGAGGGTTTCGCTAGAGATGGTAGCTCGACCGATAGTAGTGATACTGGAGTAGGAAGTGAATTTTTTGAAGAACGACGATCTGCATATTCACCTCGTGCGTATAATCCACTTTCCTCGCATCATCTACAGCGCGGAGTGAGTATGGCAATGGCTGAGGCAACTTGGGAAGTGGGTCGAAATATTTTTCAAAACTGTTTAGTTGGTTGTGTGCATGATATTAGGGAGTTCAATGTCTATCTTATGCAATCTTATCTTGATGACCTGTGGCAGCTAGATGGCTTCCTGCATGTTTTTGGTCGTAGTAAGAATATCTACATTCTATCTTTTGAGCATCAAGATGACTTACAAAGGGTGGTAGCCAATGGTCCTTATGCCGTTGCTGGAGCTTTCTTCACAGTCGATTATTGGCGACCACAGTTGGTGCTAGAGAAGTTAGTTATTTCACGGGCTGCAATCTGGGTACGATTGGTTGGGTTACAGCTTGAATGTTATATATTCGAGGCTGGTTTTTGCTTGGGTAAGGCTATTAGAGAGGTTAGTCACGTTGATGTGGATCCTCTTTTACCTCGGAATATTCGTTATTTGAGGATTAAAGTGTGGATATGCTTGGAGGCACCGTTGATTAGTGGTGTCTTTCTAAAGTTTCCAGACGGAAATCAGCATTGGATCGAATGTCTTGTCGATTATGCCGGAAATGTGGGAAGATTGCCCATACGGATGGACAGCGTGCCACACCATTTCGGGAAGGTCACAATCTTATTCAACATCATCTTGCTAGTGTGGTTCAACGGTTAGGGACTCGAGTGCTTCATCAAGAAGACCAACTGATGTATACTTCAAGAATTCGGGCGAATGCTGATCGGCCAGAGAGACGGTCCACTAGGTTAGCTCGTCGAACCACTGTGAGGCCTGTTTCTGAAACCGGTATTACACATGGTGCGGGTGGGTCGAATACAGCTCGTTCAAGTCATACTGAGTTTATTCATGCCTGGGAGAATACATGGGATCAAGCATTGTTACCGGTGTCGGCGGATGATGTAAGGCAGATTATGGATAATTCCACGCAAGCTGGTGTAATAGGTGACCCGCTACAGGAGGATGGGTTGGCCGATCAAACTGAGTCAGCTCGGGCTATTGCCTCACTACCCAACGAACCGCTTAACTTTAGGGTTGGTTTGGCATAACCTAAAAAAGTCAAAAAGTCAAAAAGTCACTATCCTATTTAAGTCACATCATCTTATTTAAATCACATCACCTCTCTAACACATCACATCAAACCCAACCCATATAAGCCAATAAGTCAAAAAGTACACTTTTTTATAACATCCCAAACCAACCCTTAGTAGTTGAATTAGAGTTAATGTGGAGTAAATGGGTTGTAGGATTGCAATCTTTGGGCATTAATGTTGGACGGCTTATGATTGACGTCGATCAATCTGAAATGACGAATTTGCAACGTGAAGGACAATGGTCTACAGAGAAGAGATGAGAATGGAAATTATGGGCCAAAGATTTTTCGAATTTTCGAACTGGGACAATACTGTTCAGTCCATTAACCAGCAAGGAGTGGGCCGCAGATTGAATATACCATATGGAGAACGAAATTTGGGGCAACGGGCCTTGGTTGTATCTGGGCCTCAGGCGGCGAGGGAGGGGGGGGTTGCATCTGTCTTATGGACTATAAACTGGGGCTTCTAGTTCACGTGGGCAAGGTCGCTTGGTTAGTCTTGCAAATGACAGTTTGGGGACTGAATTTATTAATGGGCCTCCACTTAAAAGACGTCTACTGGGTGTTCATCAAGATACAGTTGGTGATTATTATTCTGAGGGTGTTACTGAGGTTGAAGGAGGGTGTGAGGCAAAGAGGTCTTACATACATGATGTAGGTGGAGTGTCTGATTCGGTAGTGTTAGTTTCTTTTGGTGGCAGACGACGACGGAAAATTCACCGTGGGTTGGTCAATAACAAGTTGATTTTGGTTCCGCATCCAAATGAGCAAGCTAATCAATTGGGGGCTATCTATCTTTCATGTGCCAGCTGAATCTTCACGGCGTCAACGGTGGTGTTCTCGATCAGGTTGAGCTATGGTCAGCTCTCGGTGAAGGCAGAAAAGGCAGATGCTGTGGCGGCGAAAGGGCGGCGGATTGGTTGGTGATGGTTCACTCTAACAACGCAAACGGCGTTTCAAAACAAAAGAGGACGTGATACACAGGAGGATGGGGGGGGTTCGGAGTTAGGTTACGATTCATAAAAGAGTTCATTAGATAACATTGAGGAGTCTATACATCCATCAAATTGGCCCGAAATGCATCGTTTTTTTTATTGAGCAGGAGGCGGCAAGAATGAAGGATATATGGCTTTCGTCACCAGATCATGTTCATGAGGGGGTTTCTCAGGAGGTTGTCCCACAACAACTGTAATACCCCAAAATAATACAATAACGATAACTTATATGTGGAATAAATATGAGAAACAACATACATTTATATATCAGAGTTCATTGTTTAACAACTAGTTAAATGCCATGTAGGCTTACATTTTTCTAAGTCATTACTTGGTTACACAAATTGAGTCTCGCTCATTACATCTTAAGCCCTTGGCTTTACAAATAACCAACATACACATAACAAGACATAATTAAGAAGCTCTTACTTCCCGAAAGTCCATCCACGCTATTGCCTTGGAGGAAACATTTCATCTGCACCTGAAAATGGTATTCCCATATAGGGTGAGCCAACAGCCCAATAAAAATAATCCAACATAATATATGAGGGTTTAGCAAAGGTATAAATACCACGTGCATAAACAATACCGATACTAAAACATCCACAAGGCCTGCATATCCATATGCCACTAAGACCAAACCTCATTCCATTTTTCCTTCAATTCATTTCCAGTTCATACATGCTACTCAATTCATGAGTTAAATTCATTATCTTTCAACAACCAAAATGAGATTACAACTCAATGGTTTTCCGATTATGCACAACACGCATAAACACTTCAAACTTGCAATTTTACGGATATTTCGTTCGAAGGAATCGGCACCCATTTATATATAAATTTTAGGGTCTTTCACCCAGGACACTCCGGCCAACTTGCTTTAAATGGAGTCCATCCTCTTTTTCCTCTCAAACAAACATACATATGCAATGTATTTATAAACATAATCATATATGCAGTACATCCCTTTTCTCCTCCCAATAAACATACATATACAATGTATTTATAACATGGTCATATTCAATGACACTAACAATGGATTGGTATTAAATCGCCTAATCCTCATGTAATTTCTACACAATCATAGCTATCCTTCACCGATAGCCCAATGCAATTATTTCTAAAGAGATGTTCAATATCAAAATAAATAGTTTATTCAAAACTTCCATAGGTGAGATAATATATATCCAATATCACTATTTATAGCCACAACCTTCCAATTTCACATTTTCAATGTTAATCCCACTTATTTATGCAAAATAATGATTTAATCAAATTAGGGCAAAAATTCCCCCTTTTACCAAATATCAACCCAAACACCAAAAACAACTATTTTGGCACAATACAACTTTGCATCCAAACCTCAAACCCATTTATGCCAATGTCATCAAAAACCACTCTTTTCCGTATAACACCCAAATCATAGATTTGTCCAAACCACAACCAAATCTCATTATCTATACACAATAACAAATAACTAAGCTAAAAACCATGTTAGAGTGTAGAAAATCCCTACCTCAAGAAGAGAAGACGAGCAAAGCAATGTTGAACTCCAAAAATGACGAAACCTACTTTTACTTAGATCAATACGAAGCTATTGAAGTCCTCTACCTTATTCTCAAGGACACTAGGGTCAAGAACTCAACGGGTTTAGATGAAATCTTAGAGAGAATGTGAGTTTCTAGAGAGAGAAGCTCAAGATCTGGAAATTCGGAGACTTTTAGAGAGAGAGATAAAGTAGAAAATGATCTGAAATGTCACTTTCACGATCTGTTATAACATGGTCCGCTCGAGCATGGAAAGCCTGCTCGAGCGTAAGACACAAACTCCCGTTCGAACCTGAAACCCTGCGCTCGAGGGTGAAACACGCTCTCTCAGTATTTTTGCAGACACAGTCCCCGTTTGAGCGCCCGAATGCCCACTCGAGCGAAGAGCGAAATTTGTGAAGCCCGCTTGAGCGCAAGAATGCCCGCTCGAGCGGAAGAGCCAAATTCTGAGCAACAAAGGCTTCGAAAAACAAGCAACCAACCTGTTCCAAACACACAACTACAACCCAATGACCAACATTAAGGGGAAGACAAGGGAAGCAAGACATGAACCACCATCCAAACTATACAAACCCGAGTCCGGAACACCACAAGAGATGGGTCAAAACTAGGATCGCTATAACAACCTCCTCTGGCATCATGAGGATGATTAGCTGGAACTATCGGGGTTTGGGTCATCCTTTTATAGTTTGAACAGTAAGGCAATTGACCCAGCGATGGCGACCGAATTTGATTTTCTTAAGTGAAACTAAAAAATTAGTACACCGGGTGGACTTTTTGGGGATGTCTCTGGGCTATAAATATTGTTTTGGAATGAATTGTCAAGGTAGCAGGAGAGGTTTGTGGGCTGTATGGGATGACTGTTATCATATTGTTGGAGGCTATTAAGTGGGCTGTCACGATGCAGATTAAGTGCCTATCTATTTTTATTGATTGTAAAGTTTTAGTTGATAGCTGTAAACAAAAATGTAGTTTAGATTGGGAGGTAGATTTAGTAGTGCAAGATATTTTGGGTTTGAGTTCTGCTTTTCTTTTTCTATGTGTAACTAAAGTGGATAGGGTGTTGGTTGAACCAGCACACAAACTTGCAAAATCTGTGACTGTTTTACTCTATGGCTAATATATATGCTATTTCGTTCTGTGCTAAATTTTTCTTTTATATTTTGATGAGATTAAGAATGTGAAGTCGGCGGCAAACTCGACTACCATTACGTAAGAGGCAAATGTGTAATAACAGGATACGAAGGCAAATGTGTAATAACAGGATACGAAAACGACACTGCATGATGGCACACAATTCTCACTCATAGGGGTGTTTGTTTGGACTTTTTTGAGCTAATTTATAACTTTTTAGTTTTAGAAAAGTTATTTTGGACTGTTTAGTTAAATTTATTTCAAACAATTTCTGATTCTAACAACTTATTATAACTCAAAAAAACTGATTCTGAGAAGCTGCTCACCCTTTACTTTTGATTATCAACTTCTACTGTGGATATGTTAATTTATAGTTATACTCTCAGATTTTTTTATTTTTTAGTTTTTAAAAAATTGAAAAAGGCTCAAATGGACTATAGATGATGATGATGATGATGATTATTATTATTATTTATGAGAAATGTAGACAAGTAGTGAATAACAAAAAATAAAAGTTAATTAAAAAAGCTACTTTAAAGCTTATTTAATAAACACTACTCAACAACTTAAATCTATAATCTAACAGCCACACCAAACAAATTAACAGCTTTTGATTAAAGTTATAATATATAATCTATTAAGTTATAACCTATAATCTATTTTAACAGTTATACCAAACGGGGCCATAGTTGACAGCTTAACACACACTACCCACTCACTAGCTAATTTAAAAAAAAAAAATTTGATTCTGAGAAGCTGTTCACCCCTTACTTCTGATTATTAGCTTCTACTATAGACATGTTAATTTACAGTTGTACTCTTAGATTTTTTTTTATTTTTTATTTTTTAAAAAATAGAAAAAGACCCAAATGGACTATAGATTATTATTATTATTTTTTATGAGAAATGTAGACAAGTAGTGAATAACAAAAAATAAAAGTTAATTAAAAAAGCCACTTCACAGCTTATTTTACAAACAATACTCAGCAACTTAAATCTATAATCTAACAGTTACACCAAACAGATTAACAGCTTCGGATTAAAGTCATAATATATAATATGTTAAGTTAAAATATACAATCTGTTTTACCAATTACACCAAACGGCGCCATAGTTGACAACTTAACACACACTACCCACTCACTAGCTAATTTTTTTTTTCTTTTTAAGAACCACGAGCTAAGACCTTGTTTTTTTTCGATCTTCGCTATGTTTTTTTTATTGGTTTTTTAGTTTTTTAGGTGATTTTAATTTTGTAGATTTAATTTTTTGAAAGTTGAGTTTTGTATATTTTTTTTTTATTTTCAGTGAATATTTTTAAAATTTTAATTAATTTTTATTTTTATTTTTTAGATACACCTTAGTTAGATGTATCTAAAAAATAAAATATTTGTAAAAAAATAGTTTACAAAATCAATAAATACACATGAATACAAAAATATATTGAATTTATATATATATTTTTTTATATTTTGGGTATTTAGTAAATTTTTTAAATATTTTTTCACAAATATTATACTTTTTAATTGTATTTATGTTAAGTGTATCTAAAAATTAAAAAAATAGTTCAAATATTAAAAAAATTTAGTAAAAACAAAAATATATATACAAAAAAAAAAAATTCTAATTTTCTAAAAAGTGAATCCAAAAAATTAAAACTAAATAAGGTGAATATGTTTATGATGACTTTTTAATTTTTTATAAAAAAATATGTAAAAAATAAAGTGAATGGAAAGGAATCTTTTAACTTATGAATATTTATTGATTTTTTAGTAATTTTTTGATTTTTAGATATGAACTTGCCAAACAAGGGGAAATTCTATTTCCACACACCTACCTATCACTGTACACACACTTAATGATTTATTTTTTTATTACAATTTTCTCCTAAAATAAAATTACTAAAGTGTCCTTATCTTCTCCACCAAAATCCTAATTTCTTCATCCCCTCTAATAGCCGCTGCACATGCCTCTTCACTTTCAGACCTTTTTGTTGAGATATTCAAAAATTGAAGTTGAGTAAACAACATCAGTGGCTCCAACTCACCCACTGAGAACTATAATTTCTTATATTCGTGGATCTACACATAAACCCAAACAACAACTTGTTCTATAAACTTTTCTCTTCATCTTCAATCCAAACCCTAATTTCGCATATTCAGATCGATTTTGTATTGTGAATTTGTGATTTGATTTGTTCATGGCGGTTTCGCCCCATGGTTTTTTGCCAAGAAAGTGTCGACTGTCGGTTGGAGCTTTCGTGTCGTCGAACTTCTCCAACCACTAGTTACTCCAATCTCTGGTTCTGATTTCGCATGAAATTTCGTCTCTCAAACCTCTCCGATATCACCTCAGGCAAAATTCGGCTTCGATAATCCACAAAACGAAGCTATACATAATGAAAATTCTTTTCAAGACCAAAGCAGGAAGAAGAAACAACACTTACAAATGGGTATTGGTTTAGGTTTCAATGTTAAAGAGATGGATATTTTTGGCAAAAATGGTTGTGTATTGAGTAAAATTATAAAATTCAAAATTAGTTAGTATGTGTATTGAGAGAGGATGTGAAATGAAATGTTTTGGTGTGTGGAAATAGAATTACCCCCAAACAAGGCCTAAATTCTACAAATAATCAATTAAATAAGATAAATTACACTTAGACCATTTTATGTTTGGTTATTTTTCACTTTAACTAAAATTTGTTTTTCTCGCTTTAACTCTTCCTACTTTAAGTTTTTCTTAATTTATTTTTAGGCCTCATTTGTTTAGCGGATTAGGTTTGATGGGATAAAACACTCGTTTGGGAAGTTGGGTTGCGTTGAGTTGGGGCTAAAATAGACACCAAAAGATAAAATAGGCTTTTTAGCTCTAGGCTAAAAAATATTACATCCAAACCATAATTATTTCATTTTTTCTCTCACAAAAGTTAAAAAAGTCAAAAAGTTCGTCCCAAATGAGACTTTTTAACCCCATGCTAAAATAGCAAAAAAACTAAAAAGTCAACACACATCCCAAACGAATCCTAAGAGTATGTTGGGATTGAGTGATGAGATTATTAATGTAGTGGTATTAGGTTGGAGATGTAAAATAAAATATATTTGTTTGTGCACTGGTATGGTGATATTAATTACTTAAGATAAATCTACAAATTACGTAAAAGCCCTTGTCACATAGAAGATATTTTGTTGATTTTGTAAAATGATAGGCAAGATGGTCTTTTTTGCCATCAATCCATGAGAGTGGACTAATAATCTCACCCCTCCCATGGGAATGTTAATCCCACCATGAGAGGGGATTGATACTTCCATACCACTTCCCTACAAATAAACATGCTATAGCCTTATGGGTTACTAATCCAATCTCCTCTTCCAAACCTCTAATCAAACATGACCTTAAAGTTAACTTCTGTGCAGAGTAGACAAAAAAAATATCGCATTAACTATCACATAATTTTGTTAAAAAAAAACTGTCACATAATATAAAAAAATATATTATTATATTAAAGATTTAGTTTGTGTTAGAGATGTAAGTTATATATAATATTTTTATGTTACGTGACTGTTAACGTGTCATTTTCTACATAATTTTAGACATAAGTTAATTTTTGAAATAAATTTTAAAAAATGAAACATGAAAAATCAAAATGAGAAAAAATAAAATTTAAGAGATAAAAGTAAGATAATAATCACACACACAAAAAAAAAGAGTAAAGTGTAATTTACGCATTAAATAATAATAAATTGGGGCGACTCTAAATACACTCCAGAATTAAGTTGGCCATTACTTTCAACTAGGGCTGGGTATAGGGTTTTCTGAACCGCACAATCCGTCCAACCCGAATCGATTCGCATATAAATAGGCAGTTTCGCAGACACAATGCGGGCGGGTGCGATTTGGAATATGACATGATTATGGTTGTGGATTTAACCTGCACCTGCCCGCACTTAGATTTTTTTTTTTAGACTTGGACTGTTGTTATTTTATTATTACATTTTGGATGAATGTAAAAGTTAATGAACAATTTCTTTTAGGTAAGCTTAGGATTTTGAATGATTTTACTTTAATTGCATTGTTGGGTAGTAGATAGTGAATGAGATTGATGATTTAGTTTAGGATTTGAAAAATGTGTTTGTGTTAGTTTATGATTTGATTTAAAAGTTTGGGATTTTGAATGATTTGTTTATGCTAAGAATTGATTTTGTTGTGTTTTTAATTCTATAAGTTTTAATTCATTAATTATTAATATTGGAGCATTTTAGAAAATGGGAGGAAAAGGACCCAAAATAAATATTTACAAAATGGGAGAAAAAAAGGCTCCAAAATAAATTTTTAAAGAAAAAAGTCCAATTCGCAAACCGCTCGTAACTGCCCGCATATTCGCGAACTTTATCTGCACAAACCGCAACCCGCATTGCGGGCGGTTGTAGGTTGAAGTTTCTCCAAACCACACACATGCAGGTGGGTCCAAACCAATCCACAAACCGTTCAAAACTGAACCGCGATCACCTCTACTTTTAGCATCCAAACCTTAATTTAAATTTTTTTTAGTTGGACACCTAATACCCTCAATGAGCCCCACTTTTATCAATTTTTCTCATCTTGTCTATGCCGAAATCCCCTTTTCTCTCTGTGATGAATGAAAAACACCCACAAAAAAACAAACTGATCTGAGAACGAATTAATAAAGGAACAAAGTTGATTCTTCTGCATTTTCTTCTAGAATAATGTAGGAAAAATCTTAGAATAATGTAGGAAAAATCTTAGAAAAGTGATCCAAGACTACAGAGAGGACAAGCATTGCGATTCCCGTTGAAATGTCGATGAGAGAATGAAAAGGGGTTTAAGAGTATTCTCAGCAGATTTCTTAAAATTTTATGTTAAAATATTATTAAAAAATCATTTCTTATTTTAAGAATTATTTTTTTTTATCTACTTTCTCCAACAAACTCCTTATTCCTTCTCTATTCTAATAAAATATTATTTTTAATTATTTTCTATTTTTGGGGATGAAAATGCTCAAGAACCAATGATGGTTGAATAAAAAATAATTTTATATTTTTTGGGGGTGAACAGTTGCTCCTTACATTTGGGGAGCAACTGTAGCATTTCTTATAATAGGGACTTGCTTTAGGGGAGCTGATGAGGTTGATTTTATGAAGAAAGACTCCCTAAAATAAGTAAGGGATAGATTTAGGAGATCCAATGGGGATGTTCTAAGTAAGTTTCGGGTCTAGAAGATTCAAACCACTAGCTATTATGAGAAAATCAAATTGTTTAGTCCATAAACTATGAAATTCCTAACGTTGTGTTTGATTGAAAGATTTGAGAAGGAATTTAGAAAGAAAAAGAGAAAAGGTAGGTGAACTGTGAATAAAATATATCTCCATTTCAATCTACCTTCAGACACCTTTTTTCTTTTATTTTCCAAATTCTTTTTCAAATCTCCCAATCAAACACAGCGAAAAGATAACAGCTTGAATCAGATGAAAAATAAGAAGAAAAAGAAAAAGTTGAAATAGTAATGCTGTGTTTGGTTGGGAGATTTGGGGAAGAATTTAGAAAGGGAAAGGGAAAAAGTGTGTGAAATTAGGTGAAATGTGAAAGTTACAAAGATTCTTACGATCCCTTAATTAAATTGCTGAATTTTACAAAGATCTTCGGAAAACTTGTCAACCCCTTTTTGATAGGTTGAAAGATAATCCTCTTCCTTGGTCTTCTACTCATACTGCTATTATTCAGCAAGTCAAAAAATATGTCGAGACTTTGCCTTGTCTTGGTATTCCTACTGAAAATTCATTCAAATTATTCAAACTGATGTCTCTGATGTTGGTTACGGCGGCATCCTCCTTCAGAAAGTCACTCCTAAGTCATCTGAACAAGTTGTTCATTTTCACTCTGGTGTTTGCAATTTCTTCTTCTAATGATTTGTCTTTAGTTTTTAATTTTTGAATAGTTGATTTAATTTGATTAATCTCATTTTGTAAATCTTGTAAAGTTACTTCTTTGTGTTTTTCTTTTTTAAATCGGTCTAAAAGTTTGATTTAAAACTAATAATTGGTTTTTCATGACGAGGCTTTTTATCTTTATTTATGAGTAAAGATTTTAACTTATTAGTATATTGTCTTTTTAATTCAGGATTTTATAGTTTACTAATTAATTCTATTAAGGAATCTTCTTCTTGTTGAGATTTACTAAGAACATTGACTTGTTTACAGCAAGTATCATTACAGCCTAATTCAATCTCACTGTTAGTATTATCACAAGGAGAATAATAGGTAGAAGTATCACTAGGGGAAGCAGTGTCGCTAGATGAGTGAGTAGAATGATTAGGAGAGTGATTGGGAGAATTGGTTAGGTTAAATATATCAAATAGTTGTTGTTGATTTTCAGCAGTAATTTGTAGTTGATTAAGTTTATTCTTAAGTTGTTCTTTGACTTTACATTTATTAGAATAATGACCATTTTTTCCATAATTATAACAAGTAACATCTTTGGTAGATTGTGGCTGTGGAAATTTATTATGTTTCTTATGATATTTCTTTTTGGGTTTAGTATAAAACTTATTAGTTGATTTAGAGGTTGAATATTTCTTTTTATATTTAGTCGAGTATTTGTAAGAGGATTTCTTCTTACTATTTTTACTTCGTGAAGGTGCTACAGGAGGTAGACCATATTGTTCACAGAAATTACCTAATTCATAGTTAGCTTTATGTTTATCTTTAGCAGGTATTTGACTAAGTTTCAAGTCTATACACATTTTTAATCCTTCTTTTTGAATAGTACTAATTATATCACCATAGGTTAAATTATCATATTCTGAGGGCGGAAGCAGAAAGAAATACGTAAGCATTCAAAACAAAATAAACTTTAAATTAATTCAAACATACAATGTGTAGTAGAAACTGGAATCTTCAAAATACATAACTTGAAAATAAATTTACAAGATAAATTTCAAAGTAGGTGTGTGCTTCCTTGTGTGACTGAAGCAGTTGGGTTCTACTGAGAGGCCTTGACCATTGCAAGAGTTGGAGCATGGAGATTAACTGGGAATTCAAGCTGGACTTGTTCAATAATGCGGGAAACTTTGAAATTATCTCACCATTTAACAAAATGTTGACGAATGACTATATTAATTCAAATGACTAAACTTCTTATCCAAGTCAATTCAGTCAAAGCCCAAGCCCAAGCCCAAGTCATCCAGTGATGAATTAATTCAAATGGCTAAACTTCTTATGGCCCAAGCCAAGTCACAAATTGATGAAGAAACTTCAGAAGAAGATAGCCTCTTCTGAAGCCTCCAACATTCAAGATCCATATGGTCCCCAGTTCCAGGATGCTCAAGACCCATATGCTTAAATAGTCATTAGATTCTCTATATATACAAATCAACTTCAATCACTACTCTGTTTTTGAGAAAAGCTGTTGTTTTGTATCTATATCGATTCTCCATCAATCACATGCCGCCACTGAAAGTAATGAATAGTGAAAAAGTCAAATTTACTATTCACTGTTCATCAATCAGACAATGCAACACAGTCAAAAGCAGCAATCCACTTTAGTCAATCACCGAAAGTAGCAGACAGCACCCATGTGCCTCTATATGCTCCTTTCCAGTCAGATTCGTTCACAAGGCTCACAGTCATCATCTTTTCCTATAAAAGAGCCTCTTCAATCATTTACAAATTAGAGTTAGAACCGAGAGCAAAACCAATATTTCTCTCCTACACCTACTCTGAAATTTATCTTGTAAATTTATTTTCAAGTTATGTATTTTGAAGATTCCAGTTTCTACTACACATTGTAACTTTGAATTGATTTAAAGTTTATTCTGTTTTGAATGCTTACGTATTGCTTTCTGCTTCCACCCTCCTTTTGGTATCAGAGCCAAGTTTGTTGACGTCGTTGAGTTATTGTTTAGTTATTTCAGTTTAACTCTTGTCATTCCGTTTCTGTATTTTAATTTCAGTCTTCTTATTTCTGATTACTTATCTCTCTGTCTTCCACTCTGCCAGTAGCCACTCACCTTTCGTCCCACATCCAGTGTAAGTCCTTAGGTTTAGGTAGCCGACGAATATAAGGGTTCCCAAAGAGAATATGAGCGAACACATAGTATGTGAAAATAGGATAAGTTATATTCAAAATTAAGAAAATTGAATTAATTTTACGGAATTAAAATGAGTCGATTATTCAAAAGTAACTCTTCAGTTAGCTTTAGATCTATAACTTTAGCTCCTATACCTAGTATAGATTTACTTATTAATGAAGAAGAACATGAATTTCAAGATGTTAAAATTGATTTAAGTTGGAATATCCCTAAGGTAAAAACTAAAGAAATTTACAAAACTAGTTTTTTACAATCAATCTTTAATGTCAATTTACAAGTCAAAACTGTTGAACAAGTTTATGCTTTAACTAAAATTCGCGAAACTTGCCAATTATTATCCAAAGAGTCAATTTGAAAACATCTCAAAGATGGTCATAATTTTATTCATCTCGGATTAATTCAAGTTGGGATCAAACCATTAACCATGCAAGATCGTAATTCTTCAGTCCTTTTATGTTTAAGAGACGCTTAATTTATTAATTATCATGATAGTTTAATGGGTATGATGGAATCAGGCATTCATAACGGACCTGTTCATTTTAATTGTTTTCCTAATTTTACTTTAAGTCTTAGAGATCCTTACATCTTAAAAGCCTTAACATTAAATATTCAATTATCTGGTGCATTTACTAATATGTTAGAAAGCGTTCATAACATTGCTTTAATTTATCGAATTTATTACAAATGTATTAAAACTAATCTGAATATTCAAGCTTTAACCAAAAGTCCAAAAGATAAAACATTGCTCATTCAAGGTAGTACAACTGAAACTAATATCTCTGTTCCAAAAATGATTTGTTGGAAAGATATTAATCTCCTTGATGATTGGGTTACCGTTAATGAAAATTATTCCCAAAATCAACAATCTTCTACTAGTCAAGATATTCAACAATTTAATGATGGTACTGTTCATATTAGATTTAATAGACCTTCTAATCAATCTTCTCGCCATAGTACCTCTAGTATACCTATAGATACTGAAGACGATGAAATCTTTAATACACATCTATTTACTCTCGAAAAGATAGAAAACTTTATCTGAATACTACAGATAGTAAATTAAAAGGAATAGATAATTCCTCTACTTCTCAAATTAGTAAACCAGTTTATTCAACCCACACACATCTTCAAGATGACGACATTACATCGCAGGATTCACCTACTCAGACTAATTTTGAAGTACTTCCTCCAGTTAATCCACAATTATTAACTATTCACAAACCTTTTACTCCGGATCTTAATAAATTTCATGCTGAATTTAAATCTAAAACAAATAAGTTAGAAAGACAAGCCTATAGGACTAGTTATGATGAACACCAACAATCTAAAATTACCAAGAAATGGTACAAATTTATGAATGAAATCAATTTCGAAATTAACTTCTTTGATTATCTTGAAAATTATTACCAAAAAGTAAATACCATTACAAAAACTAAATGGAAAACTTCCCCTAATACTTCTGTTTCATCTAGTCACCCTCATTTAGAAACCATTCTTATTGAATACAAAGGTACTATAGTTCATGCTTCACCCTTCAAACTTCCTGGAGAGGAATCTGAAATTAAAAAAGTAATTGAACAAAATAAGTATACCAATCAATGTTTAAAGACTATAAGTAAACAATTAGATAAGATCGAAACTTCTTTTGAAGATTATTCAACTAATCAAACTTCCACAAGTAAACCTTTAGATAAACCTCTTATTAATCTTCCTAGTACTCGGAAATGATTAAGCTTAGTTACTTAAGATAGTAATACCATTGAAGCCATTGAAAAATTATTTACTAAAATATCTGCCTCTTCTACAGATAAAGGCATTACTGCTTTAACACAACACTCACTTGTTGATCCCCATAGTGACTTTGACAGATCTAATGATGAAATTAGTCAATTAGCCCAACATTTCCAAACCACTAATTTGAATAGAATCACACATCCTAAAGTTAATCCTACTACTCTTACCAAAAATTGGTATACCAAACTTACACCCCCAGATCTTCAATTCGAAGAAACTAATATTAGTAATCAATTTTCAGTTTCTGCTAAAAAATTATATGAATGGAATATTGATGGTCTTAGTGAAAACCAAATTCTACAAAAATTAAATCATCTATCTATGGTTGCAAATAGTTATCTTAGTAATTATCCTGATTACACTAAACCTGAATTCCAACATATCAGAAGAAATGATATCAGTGATGGCTCCATGTTGAGACCACCATTGCCGAAACAAGGCAGGGATTGTTGTCTTAAATTTGTGATCAAATTGGAAAAACCAAGAATGACTAAATGACTCATTTTGATATAAGAGGACTTTGAATCAGGCATCCATATAATCATAATAACTGTATTGGCACTTGTGATTAAGTGATTCTCGAAGTAAGAACGGAGAACCCCATTCATCAAGAGATACAATATTATGAATATACAAAGAATGGTAAATGACTTTGCTGGTGTAAGTTCAATCATAAATGGGTTTGATGACTATTGACTGATGATGGAAAAGGATATCTTTATAAAATGCAATTGACTTTTCAGGATGGAATGGAAAATAATGCCATCCTGGAGGAAAATGGGATTTGACTAAATCAAGAACATTATGAATATTTTTATGAATTGGTTCTTTGAAGAATAAGTTGATTGACTGGGATTTAACATAGTCGGTTCTGGATGTTCTGACTGGGTTAGGAGGAAAAGGAGTAAGTGACTGAGAAAAAAAAGTAAATGGGTCAGAAGCAAGTGCAAAGGTATAACTAGGTTTAGGGATGTTACCAAGAACTTGATAATGATTGACCATGTCAATATGAGGAACATCAATAGGTTGACTAGTAGGAATCACGACAAGTTTAGAAGAAGGCTTTTTACTGGACATCTATAAGCAAACAGAGGTTGATCAACATCCACTGAGGATATCTAATTTGTTCAAATGGTAATGAAGACAATTAGTATAATGAGCAAGTAAATTGCGGGGACTGGTAATTTGGTGAAATTGTATGTACTGTGCACGACGAGTAGTTTTACGGGCTGATTTCACCTACATTTTCTATTTTTCTTTCCAAATCTCTTCTCAAATCTCCAAACTAAATACAGAATAAAGCAAAGGTTTTGCAACAGTAAAAGGCATTAAAAATGTAAAGAAAGTAATCGTAAAGGCCATGAAAAAGACGAGCTTGCAATGCAAAGACAAGAAGAAGTTATAGGGTTACAGTAGGAGGAGAAGAAAAAAAGAAACACTCACAGTCGTGAATTGTGAGGGAAAATGACAGAGAAGGTCAGCTCTTTGGATTGATTGATCGATGAAATGACACAAGAATTGATCACTCACAATTGATTGGATTGGTGCCCGGAGCTAGGAAAGAGATGAGTGGAGTTGGGGCTAGGTTGTCAATGGATCGGATTTAATCCGAATCTGACTCGAATCCGATCTGAAAATTCAAATTCATTTACAAAAATCTGATCTGGTAATCCGATAATCCGAATCTGTTTATTAAATGGATTGAATATGTAAAAATATGATCCGATCCGATAATCCAATAATTCGATCCGATTATTCTAAATTTGAATGAAGAAAACACAAAATGAAAAAAAATTAAATTTTATAAAATTGTAGTTCAATAAATAAATAAATTGATCATATCGGATTATCGGATTGGATCTCCGAAATCATCAGATTCAAATTCGGATATCAATAATCGGATATGGGCTAAACAGATTCAGATCGAATTCAGGTTTGTCTTAATTTGATCTGATTCGGATTTTGACAAATCCAATCCAAATCCGATCCATTTACAGGCCTAGTTGGGGCTACAACCAGAGCAGTGTGGTTAGTTGGGTTAGGATTTTGGCCAGTTTAGCCATTTAGGCCTTCTTTTGAATTATGTTATATTTTAATAATTTTTTAATTTTTTATAAAAAGATATGTAAAAAAATAAAAAGGGTGATATAATAACTTATAGTAATTTTTTAATTTTTTTAACTAGAATACTTAATTTCGAAACTCAAAAATATTTAAAAAATAGGATGCTCGATCTAATATTTTTGCTGCTTAGAGCTACCTAAAGTGGGACATCCTATTTTAGAGTTCTAGTTTAACCATAGTTTAACTCAATTGATTTCTTTGTATGATCGGTCAGTTTGTTTTTAGAAGTAGAATAAAAAAGATTAATAGTAAAAGGATTAATAGTGAAGGAATTGTTAGTGAGGGAATTGATAGTGATGGGATTAATAAAATTGTGTTTGTTTTAATAATAGTTGTTAGTGAAGAGATTGTTAAATTATTTTTATATAAAATAATAAAACAAATAAAATTATGATTTTTACTTAACAAAAAATACAAAAACATTCAATATTAATGTTTAAAAAAAATGCCCAACAAGTTTAAAAAAAAAAAAATGCCCAATAAGTTTTAAAAACAAAATAAAAAAAATTGCACTTGCCCGGTTGACTGGCCAAATGTCTGGTCGGACGTCCGGTAACATCCTAATTTGAACGAATTATTTTCTAATACCATCTCCCAGCTCAAACTGCTAATATCCTCGCCCAAGGCCTTTCATCGTCTGAAGGAACTACTAATCCGAAGCACCATAAGCCAAACAAATATAATTTATGTCCATTGTTCGTTTGGGATGTGGGTTAATTTTTTGGTTTTTTAGCTATTTTAGCTTGAGGCAAAAAAATCTCGTTTGGGATAGGCTTTTTGATGTTTTTGACTTTTGTGAGAGAAAAAATGAAATAATTATGGTTTGGATGTGATATTTTGTCTTATTGGACTAAAAAATCTATTTTATTTTTTTATGATTAAAATAACTAAAAAACCTAACATGTCAAACGAAAGCTAAGAGTCCAGAGTGGACTGCAACAACAGAAAACAAACGGGGCCTTAAACCCATTTGCATCTCTTCCTTCATTATTTCTTTCTCACCCTGAAGCCCGATGACCATCTATCCACCATTATCACTAGTAATTTGCAGCCTACTACGGCAGCTCTGTCCAATATACCATAGCTAAATCATTTTTGTTTCAAAATTAATAAAAATAATTTGACAAAATTAGTAAACCCATATCATTAAAGACTTTCGTAGATCCATCGCAAAGCATGGATCTCGGGAATAGGCCGGTCGTGTGGCATTCCAAATTTTAAAACATCAAGAATAAAAAAAATAGAAAAGGGTCCAAGAATTTTGTGGTGGATAATCTTCTGAAATCGAGAGCTTCTCTCTCTACTTTTCTAGGGCTTTGGTTAGAGAGCTGTCTGGAGAGGGAGAGGAGGCCTCCGGCCACCTCTCTTCCTTCCTCCTTCCCTTGTTTTTTCCTTTTCTGCTTGTTGCAAATGCGCTTTGGGAGCTCTGCTCTCTCTCTTCTCTCCCTCCATGAGAGGTTTTTCTTTCCCTCTTGGTGGAAGTTTGTTGGTTTTCCCTTGTCCCCTGTCCACCGACGCCAGATCTGCTTTGTTTCCCCTTCGCCGAACCACGTAGATGTTGCCTTCTACATTATGCCACCAGATTTGCTCGGATTTGACCCGCCTCCATGGATCTGGCCATTCTGGGTCTGAGGTTCTTTTTTCTTCTTGTTTTGCTTTGATTTTTTGGTTTTTGGTTGTGTTCTTGGAGTCCATTGGTGCTTGTTTGTAGCCTACACACTCTGTGGTTGTTACCTATGATGTATCTCAGACATGCTCTAATGCTGACCTTTTATGATCGGCTTTACTTCGCAGTATGAGCATAAGCACAGTTGTGCGTCTGGATATTTTTATAGTTTTCGCCTTTGTGCATCTTGTAATATTTTTACTTTGTTTGGTGTATACTTTTGATGAATGGACTCTGTAAGTGCTGTTTGGCTATTTCCTCAATGGAATTCTCTTCTGATAAAAAAATAAAATAAAATAAAATAAAGGAGATGAATATAAATCTTATTAATTAAATTTTATCTTAAATAATAATTACAATTCTAGAAAATTTTATCTTAAATAACAATTCTAGAGAACATAACCGTGAGTTAAAAAAAAAATAGTAAATAAAATTTTGAATTATTCAAGTACAGGTAACAACGTCAAACGATAAACATAAAATACTTAAGAAACTAGGATATTAAGATGGTAAAAACTACCCAACTCCAATCACGACTTCAAATCAACTATGGTTATGTTTGTTTAGACGGACTGGATAAGAGAGGATTAGAATCTATCGGACTGGTAGTCCTGGGATATATTGTCCCTGGACTATTTGGTTGAATTAGATTTGTATCCCATGTTTATTTAGTCATGATATTAGATGTCAGGAAAAGACTATTTGATTAGATAGGATATGAATCCTATGTTTGTTTGGGATATTATGGAGAAGGATAAATATTCAAATGACTGTTTTACCCTTTTCAATTATTTACTAAGTAATAACAATATTAAACATATCTTTAATATTTTAATTATTTTTAACTAGATTAAATTAAATTTTATTTTATTTTTTTTAAATTAAATAAATAAAATATCAATAAAAATATATGTTATTTTTTAATTAAAATTTTAAATAAATTTATTTTAAAAAATAATAATAATTAAATAATGACATTAAATAAAATATCTATTAAAATTTAAATAATGAAATTAAATAAAATATAAACAAAATTTTAAAATAAAACATCAATAAAATATCTAGAAAAAATTATTTTAAAAAATTAAATAAATAAAACATCAATAAAAATTAAATAAAATTATTTTTTTTTTAATTTGAGACATTTAAATTTTATTGAATTTTACTAAATATAATACATAATTAAATAGTAAAGGGTCAAAATGGTCATTTCACCATCTAATCTCATATCTGCCTTTGTCCCTCAATTTGTGTCCCACTCCCCCATGGGACACAATAGTCCAATGGATTTGAGACTATTACTCCGATGCCAAAATTTTGAACCAAACAACGGACTATTAGTCCGGATGGACTAATAGTCCAATCCTACCTCTCAATCTCTCAAGACAAACACCACTAGATTCCAGTATCTTTAACCATATTTTCAACTTCCATTTCTTCCTCGACATTGTTTAGAATTACTTATATTCTTCTATTTATTCTTGTTAGTTACTTTCTTGTTTTCTGTGCATATGATCAATTTGAGATAATCCAAACTGTTAAAAAAAAATCATGAAACTTAATGGAATACAAATGCATGAAATAAAATTTATGAATGAAAATCTCAAGAAAAAGATTATCATTTTTTACATTTAACAATAATTACCTCCTGACCTTTCAAATAAAAGTATGTCTAAATGAGTTAAATTTATTTTCCTTTTCAATTCAATCGTATCTTGTATTTGTTTAGCATGAAATTAGATAAGGGATAGGGTGAATCCTACACAATTATTAAGGTTGGATTTATTCCCTCAATAATATCTTCATCTAAAATTATTTATTGCAATCCCGTCAAATTATTTGATAATGTTATGTATATTAAAAAAAATCACAAAAATTATAGCAAAATAAATTATTATGTAATCTAAATTCATTCTAAGCTGATAAGGATCATGTCCAATTTTATTTTATTTTATATACTTTTCTATACACTTAATATTATTAAAAATTATTTTTATTCATGTACAATGAAATTAATTGGGATTTTTGGTGAAACCTTCCTTTTGGGCCTTTTTATTAGGGTAAAGGATAACCCAATTAATTTTCTTTCAAAAAGCCCCTGAGTAGGAAATGCCTACCTTAATAAGGACATTTTATAATTTCTATTTTTTTTTAATCACAATATTGCCCTTATATATATAGTATCATACGTTTGAAAAATTTGAAATCTGAGCTAAAGAAAACGATCTCGCAGCCGACGAAGACGATCTCCAAATCTGAAGATCTCGCAACCGAACATCTCTCACTTGTTCAACAATAGACGATCTCGTAGCCGAACATCTCTTACTTGGTGGCCGATGATCAACACTCAATTAAACGAGAGTTTCATTGAGATTTGTGATTGTTGATCGAGTTGTAGAGATTTTTCTACTCAATTAGGTATGTTGATTTGTTAATTAATTTTTTTTGTTTTTGTTTGTTTGTTTTTTTTTGGATTTATTTTTGTTGTGTTTGATCTGATTTCGTTTGACAGAATCAGAGTAAAATTTTACTATGGATCTATTGTTGTGCCTTTTGTTTCAGAGAATGAGAGTAAAATTTTGCTCTGGTTCGATTGCTCTGTTTACAATGAGAGTAAAATTTTACTCTGGTGTTAGAATGACAGTAAAATTTTGATTATTGAGAAGATAGGGGAGATATGTTCTTTTAGCATATGCGTTTTAGTTATCAATTTTTAACTAGCAAAAAAGTTGCACCAAACAAGTTCATTGTTTGCAAAAATTTTCTTTTGTGCAAAGTAACATTTTACTTTTACATTCATGGTCTAACATTTTACTCATTTTTCAGAGTAAAATTTTACTTTTATACAGAGTAAAATTTTACTTTTAAATTCAGGGTGCAACCATTTTACTCTTAGATTCAGAGTAAAATTTTACTCTTCTGCAGAGTAAAATTTTACTTTTATGCAGAATAAAATTTTACTTTTAGATTCCTTTTGTAACATTTTACTCCTATATCAGAGTAAAATTTTACTTTTATGCAGAGTAAAATTTTACTTTTAGATTCATGTTTCAAGTTGTGTTGGTGACACACTATATGAGTTGTCAATCTTTGGCAAACTAAATAGTAAAAATTAACTCTAAAATATAGTACAATGTTATACTAAACCACAGTAAAATTTTATCAATTCAAACTAAACACAAATTGTAGTGACAGTAAAATTTTACTTTGATAGTGATAGTAAAATTTTACTTTGATAGTGACAGTAAAATTTTACTGTTAATTGATTGCAGATTTGTAAAATGGTTCCACCTCTTATGTTGTCATGCAAGTATGGTGATCGTACCATCATGTTCAAGGTTGTGTCAAACTGCACGTTGAAGGATTTAACTGATTTCTTAAGTTATAAATTGAAGAAGTTTGACAATAGTGGTTGCATACTGTTATCGTACTGTTTGCCTGGACATTTGCAATGCATGATTAATGATGATTCTGATTTTCTGAATATGTTGTCGCTTGTTTATCCCCTTGGTGTTGACCGGGTTGTTGTGACTATTACTGAAATGGGCATTTCAAATGAAAAACATGGAGTTGGAGAATCATGGGATGCTATTGGATCCAACATTACTGATGATGAAATGGATTTACTCCCTATGTTTTGTCAACATGAAGAAAGGACTTTGTTGTCTTGTGGATGGATGAATGGAATTACTCATGTAGGTCAAAGATTTATTAGAGGTGCAAAGGATTTCCAGACTGCATTATGTAAATACGCCATTGAGATAGGATTTGAGTTTGTGTATGTGAAGAATGAGAAGTGTCGGGTCACTGCTGTGTGTTCAATGCGGGAGTTGAAAGTTTGTTTATGGCGAGTACATGCATGTCTAGAAAGTGCTAGTAATTTTTTCTACATTAGGACTCTACATGATGAGCATACTTGTGGAGCTGCAATTTGTACTTTTAAAAACTCAAGGATGAGTTCAAATTTGGTTGCAAGTTTGATTGTTAATGAAGTTTGTGGGAATCCCCAAACTCGTCCAATTGATGTTGTGCGTCAATTTACAGATCAATACGGGCTCACCATTACGTACAATCACGCTTGGTTGGGAGTTGAGAAAGCTAGGACTACTACTTTTGGAGATTTCTCTATGTCTTATGATGAGATTCGATGGTATATGGATATTGTGATGAGCACAAATCCTGGTAGCTATTTGTGTCTTGACTATAACCATCAAAGTGGACGGTTCAAGAGGTTTTTTTGTTGCATTTAATGCTTCCATTCAAGGGTTTAGACATTGCCGTCCTCTATTGTTTATCGATGGAACTTTTCTGAAGGAGAAATATAAGAGCATCTTGTTAACAGCTACAGCGAAGGATGGGGATCAAGGTAGATATTACTATAGTTTATTCAAAAGTAACAAGTTACTTATTCTCAGATTAACATGTTACTGTTATTCAGAATAAAAATCTACTATATTTGTCCTTTTCGTTTAATATACTTACTAATTGTAAAATGTTATTTTTCAGGTTTTTTCCCTCTTGCAATGGCAATTGTTGATACGGAGACTACAGACAGTTGGGAGTGGTTTTTTATGCATTTGTCGAATATATTGTTGGATGAAAGACCAATTACCTTCATATCTGATCGGAACGCTGGACTTTTGGAGGCTTTACCCAAGGTTTTACCTACTGCTTACCGCTATTTTTGTCTCCAACACTTGAAGGCCAATTTGAGGGATAGGTTCTCTGGTCCAAGTTTCAGCAATACTTTCAGGAGTAGAATAGTTTTTTTGTTTTCTTCGTGTGCTTACGCTCCGACAGTGGGATGTTTTAATCAGTGCTTGAAAGAATTACAAGATGAGGGAAAAAGGGATCGTTTGTGGGTTTCTATCCAATTTGCCCTATGACAAGTGGACTAATGCATATTTTAAAGGACAAAAATACGGTGAAATGCACTCGAATGTGGCAGAGTCTTTCAATGCATGGATCCGTCAAGCTCGCCATTTGCCCACTACAAAGATGATTGATTCAATTAGGTTGAAGATCATGGATTTGATGTTGAGAATGAGAGAACAAGCTAAGAAATGAAATACTTTTCTTTGTCTGGAGATGGATTCAACATTAGTAAATGCTCTTAAAAGTGGAAGAACTTAGTTGGTTAGTCGTTCAAGTGATCATGTTTTTGAGGTTCAATCCCAGCCATCGGTTAGCGTTGACCTCTTAAATAGAACTTGCTCATGTTACCAATGGCAATTGAATGGATTTCTTTGTGCTCACGCGGCGACTGCCATCCAAAAGAGCAGAGGTGATTTGTATGCACATGTGGAACCATTTTATTATACTAGCAAGTTCAAAGATTGCTATGCTGAGTCCGTTTATCCAATACCCACTGTTGAGAAACCTTTTGTAGCTATGGATGATCTTGTTGTCCTTCCTCCAATTTGTAAGAAGCCACCTGGTAGGCCAAGGAAGAATAGGATCCCATCTAGGGGTGAGAAGATAAGACGAGTACAGTGTGGTAGATGCGAGAAGTACAGTCATAATAGGAAGACTTGTAAGGAGGCATTGCCGTGAAAGACATTATTGATTTTGTAATAGAAGTATGAAAATAATGCAGTTCTTCTGCAATAAGCAGTCCATAACAATAATAGTATAGTCTTTTAGACTAGATTTGTAAGGAGACATTGCAATAAAAGACATTTTTACTATGTTCTTGAATGGTTGTCTGTTCTAGTTTCTGATTTGTTTTGTGGTTGAATGGTTGTCTATAGGTGTGATGAGCCTGTGGTTTCACAGTAAAATTTTACTATGTTTAGAGTAAAATGTTACTTTTAGATTAAAATTTTACCTTATTTCAGAGTAAAATTTTACTTTTATAGAGGGTAAAATTTTACTTTAGTTCAGAGTAACATTTTACTTTTAGATTTAGAGTCCAAATTTTACTCGCCCTTCAGAGTAAAATTTTACTTTCATACAGAGTAAAGTTTTACTTTTGTACAGAGTAAAATTTTATTTTTAGATTTAGAGTCCAACTTTTACTCGCCCTTCAGAGTAAAATTTTACTTTCATATAGAATAAAATTTTACTTTTGTATAGAGTAAAATTTTACTTTTGTATAGAGTAAAATTTTACTTTTATACAGGCTGTAACATTTTGCTCTTAGATTCAGAGTGTAACATTTTATTCTTATTTCAGAGTAAAATTTTACTTTTATGCAGAGTAAAATTTTACTTTTAGATTCAAAGTGCAACAATTTACTCATCTTTCATAATATAAAGTAAAATTTTACTTTTATGCAGAGTAAAATTTTACTTCATTTCAGAGTAAAATTTTACTTCATTTCAGAAAATATGTGAGTCCCCTTAGAAAAACATTTCTAACCTGCACCAAAATTTACCACAACACACAAACTCCCCTGATGATCATCATGCAATCTTTGTGCAAAAAAAATCTAACAACACAACTACATCTATCATCAACATTCATTCCCAATCAAAACAACATTCATAGCAACATTCATTCCACTTACATTCCCAGTCAAAACAAAATTCATAGCAATATTCATTCCAACATTCATAGCAACATTCATAACAACATTCAGTCAGAATACAATGATACCTGTATCATTGTATTCTATCCATAACAACATTCATTCCTAGTCAAAACAAATATCCTTCTATAATAATGTATTAATCACCAAACCACAGTAAAATTTACTAGAACAATAGACATAGCATGTACTATATAATACTCTTTTAGTATTCTTTCACTTACAATTACTTTTTCACCGTTTTTTCATTTACAAAAACCGAAATTACATACATCATTCACAGTAGTTCCCCAGAACTTGTCCACATTGTCATCCTTGAAGTCTTAGCTCTTGCCCTTTTTTTTTTGAGGTTGAAGTGTTCCTCAGTCCATGCTTTTGGATAATCATTCAAAAAATGATGCAATATTGACGCTCGGAAATTGTTAATTTCATCATCTTCCATAGAATTTGCAATATGCTCATCTCTTATGATTTGGCGCATGATATAACATACAATAATTCCATAATCAACACTATTAAATAAAAATCAATATCTTGTTAGATTTAGTCAAATTTGAAAACTACCAATTCAAGCATGTAATAGTAGTGTGAAATACTTACGATGTTGGGCGTTGTTGTGGACTATCTTTCACCGAAACCAAGTTTGAAAACTTTCTTCTACCTCTCTTCATTTTGTTAGCCAACTTGCTATCCACATATGTTATCTAACATCATTGCATAATTGTTTGGTCACAATTAAATTCAAGAATAAAACACAGCAAAAAATTACTGTTAATATGATGCAAATCACTTACAATCTTTTTTGCATCCTTAAGGTAAGGATCTTCTCTGTTGTCTTTTGGCCTTAAAGAATTGTAATGTCTCCACTCATCAAGTTCAGTGTCAAATACAAGAAGTGTCTAGTGGTAGGGTTTTTCTTCCTTTTTGTTCCCATTGGAATTCATGCAAAAATGAAGGTATCTATATCCACTCAAATCTTGTTCAAGGACTTTATCAATTAAATGATTTCTCAGCTCCCCATAACCCCATTTCACTAAAGGCTGCATTTAATCATATAAGAGTGTCATGTCTCAAGTTGTATTGGTGACACACTGTATGAGTTGTCAATCTTTGGCAAACCAAATAGTAAAAATTAACTCCAAAATACAGTACAATGTTACACTAAACCACAGTAAAAATTTATCAATTCAAACTAAATACAAATTGATGGCTTACCTAACAAAGGCTTGAGAAAAAGAATGATTTATTCTTTTCTGGCTTCTTGAATTGTTGCTCAATCTCAAGCATTTCTACGAAGCTGTCAATGACCTACAAAAACAAAAATCAATTAAATATATGTTAATAAAATGAACTATTTTTAGTTATTGAAGTGAACACTAGTCATTGAAACTTGTATGGCCATTTACATTATTTGCAGTATCACCATCTCTTAGAATTGCATCCACATCATGCAATGTAACATATACTCCATTTCCTGTGCCGGACCATATGATTGCACTAGTCATAAGGTAAAAAAAATGTTGATTAACACGTTGCAGTTTGATAACAGTAAATGTCACGCCCTCAAAATAATAACATTAATCCCAACAATATAGACATGCTATAATATATAAAAAAAATCCACATCTTTCCATTTCTTCAGAGTTTTATTACAAAAAGTATCACATGTTAACAACAAAAGCAAATGCCCTAAGGGCTTACAGCTTTCCAAGTTAACACTTGGTTACACAAAAGTAGAGTGCTAACTCATTTACACATAAAGCCCTTGGCTTGAATTTACATGTAATACAACAAAAGGAAAGACAACCAAAAAGTCTGTCCGCCACTAGCCTCCCAAGCTAAGTCTTTGGAGGTGGCATGCTTCCTGTACCTGAAAATGATGTTCCCATATAGGGTGAGCCACAGCCCAGTAGAAATATACTAAACCAATTATGAACAATGACTAAAAGATTAACATTTGATAGATGGTCAACACTTTTACATTCATTCATAACATAACACAATTCCAAGACACTTAAGTCTATATTCCCTTTCATTTCCATTTCTTTTCCTTTTACTTGCCATTTCATAACCTTGGCTCAGAACCTGGCCAAACATCACACATGAGACACACACTCATGCCAACACTTTTCACTTCATCAAAGATAAACATAACAGTTATATCAATACTTCCAACGACAAGCATATCCGCTCTGTCAATACACTTCTAGATAAGCATACCCGCTCTATCTACGGAGTTCATCCCCTATCTCCTCCCAATAACATCCGGTTTAGAGGTCCATCCCCTATCTTCCCCTAAACCGTGGAGTACATCCCCTATCTCCTCCAACACAACACAACGCATATAAACAACAATTATATACATCACAAATCAACACAATTAATTATCCAAATTAATCAATCAATGTAATTAGAGCATTCTCCATAATTAACATCACAACCCTTAGGTTTCAATTTCCTTAATGTTTCAACATTAATTCCATGTTTCTATACCAAACATGCTTCTAGGTTTATCATAGATGAAAACCCCCAACTTTTGTAAAATTACACAATGGCCCAAAGTTTCCCAAAATCACACAACAACTTCCAACATATCAAAATGCCAAAATTTAAAGACAAAGCTCATAAAGAGGAGTAGGATATCCCTACCTCAAAAGATGAGTTCCAAAGGAGAAGGACCCAAAACCAAAATGCTCCAAACACCAAACTATTCGGATCAAAAGAACGCCCTCGACGATCAACACCCTTTTTGTGAAGACCAAAGGTGAGCAAAACACCCTAGCTAGATCAATACTTAGAGAGAAGTTAAGGTTTTTGAGTGAGAAGCTCTGAAAATGGCGTTTTGGGTAAAGTAAGAGAGAGAAGATAAGTCAAAAAGTGATTTAAAATGCCCAGTCCCACTCAGTTATACGACAGGTCCGCTCGAGCGTAAGACACTCCGCTCGAGCGTAAAGACACAAAAACATGGTCCGCTCGAGCGCAACATTGTCCGCTCGAGCGCCAAGACACAGACACAAAGTTCGACCGCTCGAGCGTAGATACCAGCCCGCTCGAGCTCAGGTCTCCCCCTCCCAGAACTCTCACCAAAAACACACTGTCCGCTCGAGCGCAACATCACCGCTCGAGCGCAACCAGCTCGAGCGCACCAAACCCGCTCGAGCGCAGAAACCACACTTGCAGAAGTTTTGCAGGTGCACGAAATACTGGACGTATGCATTCTCCGCTCGAGCGCCAAAATCCCAGCTCGAGCGCACAAGCAACAACAACCTCTCCGGTCGAGCGTAAGAATCTCCGCTCGAGCGGACCAGCCAAAACCTGGGCAACTAGACTTGGTTCCTAAGCTCAACCAACCTGTAACAAACCTGCCCAACACATCCTATAACTCAAATACAAAGCAAGAAAGGATGTAAATAAGACAATACTCAACTATCAACATCCACGGACACATGTCCGGATCGCTATACAACAAGGGGTAAACCCGGGACCGCTATAGTAAAAATCTGTTGTTTGATAAAATTAAAATGGTCTTACTCTGTGGTTTCCAAATTGTAAATCTTGTTCAGTAGACACTTATCATTCTCATCAAGCAATTTGCATATTGCAGCCTTATCTGGAAACAAAACCCTTTCAACTGCCTTTGGTTGGCTTAGAGGCAAGTTGTCAACACAAATCACTTCTTTTGACATCACTTCAATTACTTGTTTTGTGGTCTTTTTTTTCTTTGCCTCTCTTGGCTCACATTCAAAATCAGACATCTCTTTTTTTTTCTTCGCCTTGATTTTGATTTTCCTGACCATGGATGTTTGCAATGGCTCTACGACTATAGGTGTTTCTTTCAATGCAGTTTGAATCCCAAAGTTTTGCTCTTGTTCTATTCCTTTAGCATGTGGCATTTCTTTAGAAGCAAAACCTGGGGTAGCCGCATGAACTGCATTTTCTTCAATCTGTTCAACCAATTGTTTATTTTCAGATTCGAGTACTTCAATCTCCTTTCTCAGTTTCTCCATTTCTTTCTCTGTGTTGCTCATCTTTTCCATCGTTTCTTTTGTTTTTGCCTCTTGATCCTCTTCTATTTTTTGCATTGTTTCCCTCATTTTCTTCAGTTCTTCAACCAATGCCATATTCTCACTTTTCAGCCTCTTGTTTTCCTTTTGAAGATCAATGAAGTCCTTCAAAGGTTGATCATCTCCTAAAGCTTCAGCTACATGATCTTCATCTTCTTCAGTCTCCAAATTTTCCTCCATGTCCAATGCATCTTCTTCAGTCTCCAAATTTTCCTCTATGTCCAATGCATCTTCTTCATCATCATTGCAAATGAGTTCCATTTCTTCTCTGGAAATGGGCTTCAGTTCATTGTGATTTACTTGCATTTGAAAAATAGAAAAAGAAAAGAAGCTAGCAATTAAGCAAACTTTAACCACTAGAGTAAAATTTTACTCTGTTTCAAAGTAAAAGTTTACTCTGATTGTAAGTAAACTTTTACTCTAATTTTAAGTAAACATTTACTCTGTTCAAGAGTAAGTAAAAGTTTACTCTGATTTAAAGTAAACTTTTACACTGATTTAAAGTAAAATTTTACTCTGTTCAAGAGTAAGTAAAATTTTACTCTGACTGTGAGTAAAATTTTACTCTGATTTAAAGTAAACTTTTACTCTGATTTAAAGTAAAATTTTACTCTGTTCAAGAGTAAGTAAAATTTTACTCTGACTGTAAGTAAAAGTTTACTTTGATTTAAAGTAAAAGTTTACTCTGATTTAAAGTAAACTTTTACTCTGTTCAAGAGTAAGTAAAATTTTACTCCGACTGTAAGTAAACTTTTACTCTGATTTAAAGTAAACTTTTACTCTGTTCAAGAGTAAGTAAAATTTTACTCTGTTGCAAAGTAAAAGTTTACTCTGATTGTAAGTAAACTTTTACTCTGTTCAAGAGTAAATAAAATTTTACTATGTTTCAAAGTAAAAGTTTATTCTGACTGTAAATAAACTTTTACTCTGTTCAAGAGTAAGATTTTATTATGTAAGTATAATTTTAAGCAAAGTGAACCAGTAAGGCTGAGTTTGGAAAGATGATACCTTTTCGGGCTTTAGTGTTTGCAATGACCTCTTCATTAGCTTTTTCCTCAATGTTGATAAGTCCCATCGAAGGAGCCTTGGACACAAATTTTTTCCTTGAGGTTGAATGAGGGTAGTATGCTCGTATAACCAGTACTATAAAATAAAAAATCGAAATTAGTTAATTCTCTAAAGATAGATTGCATAATATTTCAAGTAGTTCAATTTACTTACCAAAAGAAGAAGTACACATCTAGTGACATTTTCAAGACTTCCTAATGAAGAATGGATTGAAGTAGTCAATGTAGATGCAACTGCAGTCGACCATGCATACGAATTCATCATTTCCAAATCTTCTACAAGGGCGACAAAGGCCCATCCAACTGTTAGACCAGTTGTTGGTAATAGCAAAGTCGCCACAACAAATAGACACATTATTCGTGCAACATCCTCAACATCAACTCTCGTTGTGCCTTCCAACACATCTCCTAATGCCTCTCGCAAACTCTTTACAGATATTCTTGACATATTACGAAACCTTCTCTGCACAAAAGGTGATTCTTGTTTCTTCCCATATGACACATCTACTTTTTTCGTTCCCGATTTTATCCCAAAAATCAAAGTAACGTCATTGTCCCGTATGTCACATGTTTTCCCCCCAAGCTTAAATCCCTTTGCATAAAAGTCATAAGATTTGATCACATCCATGACATTATCGTCAACTTTCTTGAACTTCTTTAACACCACATCATCTTTCTTCCAAAAACATTTAAACAACATCCCAAAAGGTGTTCTCTTAAGGGCAGTAATGTGTCTTTTAGTGAACCTTGTGTCTCGCATTAGGGTTATCAATGAAACAATATTTGACCTATATTGTTTCATATAGTTCTCCCTCTCTCGTACTCCATGTACAATATTCAACTTCAAAGGACTTTCTTCACTACTTTTGCTCTTTTTTTTAGGGACTTTCTTCTTTTGTATAACCGTTGGTGGAACTTCAAAATCATCATCATCATCATCACCACATTTGCTTCTTGTAACAACCATTTTAAAACACTAAAAAGTTTCCCTATATCAATAGTGTAACATTTTACTTTAAACAACAATGTGACAAAACAAATAAGCACTAAACAAAATGCACAAGCATTGTAATGAGACAGTAAAATTTTACTTTGTTTGGTAGTAAAACTTTACTTTTATTGAAAGTAAAATTTTACTCTGATTGGAAGTAAAATTTTACTCTGAAAAATTCATGAAGCAAATGAATTTGAAAGCATTGAAATTACAGGACCAAAACACTACAGAAATCAAAGCGTAATGAGCAAAGGCTAGAGTTAAAGTAAAATTTTACTTTGTAATAAGTAAAATTTTACTCTCATTATAAGCAAGTGAATTTGAAAGCATTGAAATGGCAGGACCAAAGCACTACAGAAATCAAAACGTAATGAGCAAAGGCTAGAGTTAAAGTAAAATTTTACTCTGGTTGGAAGTAAAATTTTACTCTGAAAAATTCATGAAGCAAGTGAATTTCAAAGCATTGAAATTGCAGGACCAAAACACTACAGAAATCAAAGCGTAATGAGCAAAGGCTAGAGTTAAAGTAAAATTTTACTCTGTAATTCCGAAATACCTAAATTAGTTTTCAAAATTTTTAAACCTTAACATTCTCACATGATTTAGTAATTTAAAGTATTTTAAGATAGTGATAAAATTTTTAGAACAGATTAGTCCAACCAAAATCCCCAAATTCTACTCAGCCAACATAATCTCATACACCACTCCCAAAATGAAAACAATCCCACACAGACTTCATAATATCGAAAAACTAGCAGAAAGAGGAAAAAATCATCTGTAAAATGTGTGTCCAAGAGAGAGAGAGTAAAGCGTAATGCCGAGTTTGATTCGAGCGCAAGCGACGAACCTGTAATGTTGCTAGGGTTTCAATTGACGAAACTGTAACGAAGTAGCTCCAGAGAGCGAGAGTAATGAGACTCAGAGAAGGGTTTCAATCGTTGCTAGGGTTTTCGAATGATGATATTCAGAGGAGAGGAGGGTTTTCAATCGATGAAACAGAGGAAGGGGAGAGAAACGGTGCAATTGTTTCATATTTCCCCACTTATATATGAATGGGCATTTTAGTCAATTCATGCTATTTTTTTAATTGAGGGGCTTTTGGGGCCATTGTTTTCATCCGTGGGCTTCACACAAAATAGGCCCCATGGAAGGAGCTTTTCACCAAAAATCCCAAATTAATTTTGTATAATCAATTCTTGTCAAAGATAAATTTGATAATTTCTCATAATGATTTCTTATCAAAGATAAATTTGATTACTTATTAGTCATTATGAAATTTCTTTATTGGTGCAAAGATACGTGTTCAACTCCTCGTTAAGAAAATAAATAAATAATAATAATATTAATAAGGGTGAATTATGTTTTATCTTTTTTATATTTGTTCATTTTTTTACTTTAATTCTTGAATTTTTTTTAATTTTATTTATTTATTTATTTATTTTTTTACTTTAGTCTTTCATATTTTAATTTTTTCTTAATTTACTCTTAAAATTAACATATGTAATAAAAAAAATTAGGCAAAAAATATCACATTAACTACCTTGTGGCCTAAATATATCTATATAATAAAACAGGATGGTTTTTGAATATGTCCTTGTAGCCACCCTATTTTTGACCGTCCTCAAGACTTGGACGTCACCGTTGGAACACTCGGTGATTATCCATGCTTGTGTTCGTTTGGAGTTCCCAGAGTTCTCGGCTCGCGCGCCTTGCCTCAGGACCTCCGAACTCGACCGTTTTGTGTTTGGTTCTGCACCAAACACTTGTGTTTTGCCTTGGAAGGGCAGGGAATGCCTTGTGTTCTTCTTTGAAAGAACTTGCCCTTGAGTTCATATTAGAGATTTGCCATCTTCCTTGCCAAATAAAGAGATATTTTGAATATTTTAATTGCTTGCCCCTTTTCCAAAAGTTGCATGTAGAAAAGCTTTCTTTCTGAAAGTTCTTCTCTCTATGCTTCAACTGGTTGACAAGATTAATTAGACAAGCATTCAAAATCAAATTAAATTGCTCCACACCAGGAAAATCAACAAAGTATATTTTATGTTGATGTTGGATACTCTCTAGACTCTACTCTATCTTGGATTCAGTTGGACATTCAATTATCAATCTTGGAATATCAATTGCATCCTCAATCAACTTTTCTAGTGCACATGTCAACTTTATTACCTTATATTTTATTTTTTCTTATTCATTGAGTTCCACTTGACCTCCTTTTGTGATCTCATAACTATCATAATAATCAAGAGATGATAGTTCCGTCATTACAAGCTCTTGGCTAACTTCAACGTTTTTCTCTTGCTTCACCTCTTCATCGTCTTCTTCAAACTTCTTGATCAAAGTAATTCCAATGAACTCTCTTTCATCAATTTCAATGTTCTCACCATTGTTGAAATCAACTTAATTTTCTACTTCAATTGAATGTTTGTTTGGGTTTTCAAAATTTTGAAACATTGTGATTGTAATGCCCTCAAAATAAACCCATAATTCATACATTCATGATACAAGAAAATGACAATATAATTCATACATCAGAGTGTTTAGTACAAAAGTATTACATGTTGACAATAAAAGTAAATGCCCTACGGGCTTACAACTTTCCAAGTCAACACTTGGGTTCAACAAAAGAAGAGTTCTAACTCTTTATACAAAATAAGCCCTTGGCTTGATTTACATGTAATACACAAAGATAACACAAAATGATCTTCCAGCCTCTAAGCCTCCCAACCTACGTCCTTGGAGGTGGCATATCACCTGAGCCAACGCCCAGTAGAGATATGCTAAACATAATATGAACAATGACTAAAACATTAGCATTCGATAAATGGTTAACACTTGTAAACCAGATTATAACACATTCCAATTCCATGACCAATAGTCCATGTTTCATTCCACTTTCCTCTGTTTATCAAATTTTCAATTCATAAACATGGCTCAGAACCTGGCCAAACAATTAAAGGAGACTACATCTCATATTAAAACACTTCCTTTATCCATAATTCAAATGTGACAACAACTCATGTCAAAAACACTTCCAATACTTCAATTATCTACGTTATGCAAATGCAATTTGGATTTCGAGACTTTCACCCTGGACACTCCGGCCAACTTAGTTATCATTGGAGTCCATCCTCTATCTCCTCCCAAATCCGGTTTAGGAGTACATCCCCTATCTCCTCCCAAACAACATACATATACAATGTATTAAACACTTATCATATACAATGATCAAGCAAAGCACATATTCAATATATCATTCCATCCGTCATATTCAATGACATATTCAATTGATTAGTTTTAGTTCACCTAATCATCATGCAGTGTCTACAACAATCAAGACTATCCTCCACCGATAGCCCAGAACAATTATTTCTAAACAGATAATAAATTCATCCAACATATAATTCATCTACATTTTTATAGGTGAGTGATTAATCAATCCAACTCCACCATTCCTTCTCATAATTGCCCAATTTCATTATTTCCAACTCAATTTCACTTTTCCCAAATTAATTATACAAATTAATTTATTCAATATAATTAGGGCGTTTACCCCCTTTTCTCAACATTGACCCAAAGGTCCACATATCATTGATAAGCATTAATAACCTCATTTTAAGACCCAAATCACACAAGTATGGGTCAAAAGAACAAAACCCCTCTTTACACATTTCAAGATTTAAAACCCTAACACCCAAAACTTCCCAACTACAACATAATCAAAATGACTACATGTTTATGTCAAAGACCATAAATATGAGTAGTTATCCCTGTCTCAAGTGAAGAGACCCAAAGGAGATGATGAAGAAACTCGAAAGTGCTCTAAACCCCAAGATTTTCGGATCAAAATGGAGGTCTTGCAAAGCTCTACCACTTTAATGAAGGCACAAGGGTTGGGTCACACTAAACCAAGATCAAAGTGTAGAGAGAGAGAGAGACAGAGAGAGAGAGAGAGAGTTGTAGAGAGAGGAGCTCTCAAATTAGGGTTTTTGAAAAGCTAGAGAGAAAGAATGGCCCGAAAAAGTGATTCAAAATGCCAAAATTCGGACTGATATAATACACAATCCGCTCGAGCGTGGAACGCCCCGCTCGAGCGTCAGACACAGACTCACGCTCGAGCGTGAAAAGCACTGCTCGAGCGTGAAAAGCGCTGCTTGAGCGTCGAATGCACACTTCCAGAAGTTTTGCAGACGAAGGTCCCCGCTCGAGCGTCAGAATCCTAGCTCGAGCGTGAAGGCCAAAATCCGGGCATCAACTTTTGGTTTCCAAACACAACCAACCTGTTTCAGACCTGCCCAACACAACCCAAGACTCAAGTACAAAGAATAAAGGATGGGAATGAGAATAAAATAACAACACACCCATGGAACCGAGTCCGGAATACAGTAAACAAAGAAGGGAAAACCGAGATCGCTATAGTGATACTCAAAATTTTTTCTTCTTCAATGCATGGTTGAGCGTGACAAATTTGTTGACCTACAAGATTTGATTGACCCAAGCTTGGCAGAACCATAGTCATGTTCCTCGAATAATCTGTATCCACAATTGCATAATAATTATTGAATTGCGAAGAATATTGTGAATCAAAATTACCTTGGAACAATTGTTTTGATTCAAGCTTTCTTTGATATTGTTGATTCAATATTTGCCCATGATTTGTTTGAAGGAATCTAGAACTCATCAATTTCTTCATCTTATGCCACGTCCTAATTGGTTGTTTGTATTGTCGCCTTCGATCATACTGCAATTGTTTCCACCATGTATACACATAACCTTGTAACTTACGTGCGACATATTTGGCTTGCTTTTCTTCAGAGATTTCCATACTCTCAAGGAATTTGTCAACTTTGCGAAACCAATAAATAAAATCCTTGGCATGAAAAGAAGCATTAAAATAGGGAATTTCTAGTGGTATTTGATAATTTGCAAAGTCATGAGTGATGCAATTATTGCTATTGAACACATCACTGAATCTCTATTGTCGCCTTACCGACTGATATTCACCATAATCCTCGAATAACTCATATTCAGATTCGTCCTCACTATCGTATTGATAACAAGAAGATTGTCTCAAGATGTTGTGGTTAATAGGCTGGCTTTGGGCAAATTCCCTAGCACGGTTCCTATTAACGTTGTGACTAACAGGTTGGCCTTAGGCAAGTCCCTTGACTCGAATCCTATTAGATCTTTCTCTACGATCATCAATAGAGCTTGTGCTTCCTTTTTCGATGAATGACATCGAGCCAGGACAAACCTTGTTTTGATACCAGTTGACGCAGCAGAATACACGGGGACTAGATATCGTTCTAGTAGACAAAAAGGGCTCTTGAATCCACGAGAAAAATAAAACTTTGAATCCACAAGAAAGAGAAAATATCTTAATATCATTGATTGAATGAATAAAAGTTGAATAAAAGTTGTCTTTGTCATGAGGTTTACATAGCTATTTATAATAAACTAAACCTAATACTTGTAGGGAAAGTAATTCTAAAATAAATTAGGAAACTTAAATCAACACAAATTAGGAAACCTAAGAGAATATGAAACTAAAATTCTAAACTATTTAAAATCCTAGTCAAAATCTAATTCCAAAATAATAAAATTAAGAAACCTAATAATTTTAAAATATTTATACTAAATTACAAGAATCCTAATTAAATAATATATCAAACAAATTAAAACTAAAAATATAAAAATTCTTAAAATATTGTCCTATATCACAACGACAGAGATATATTTTTCAAAAAATATCCTACATGTACATTTGCTATTTTCCCGCTTCTCTCTCTTACTTTTTCCTTTTTTAGCTCATCCTTTTATGATCCCATGATCTCACATTCCTCTCTCTTTTCTTTTTATTTTTTTATTTTTTATTTTCTCCTATTTTTATTTTTCTCTCTATTTGTTTATTTTTTTTTTATTTTCTCCTTTTTGTTCACTTATTTTTATTCATATTATATGGAAAAGTCTAAGAACCTAGAAGTAGGAGCTAGATTTTACTGTGTGTAGTGGGGATTAAATTAATGAATTTTATAGTCCACAAATTAAATGAATTTGAATAATTAATTATTATTTTTAAATATATTGAACACCTGATAGACTTCATAAATTTAGACCTTATATGAATCTTCAACATCTATATAATAAAGCAGGATGATTTTTAAATTTGTCCTACACACATTTGTCCTACTACGACATTTGGACGGCTTAGATCTATTCAAATTATAAAACAACGGCTGAGATATATTTTTCAAAAAGTATCCTACATGTACATTTTCTATTTTCCCGTTTCTCTCTTTTACTTTTTCCTTTTCTAACCCATCCTTCCATTCTTTCATAATCTCATGATCCCACATTCCTCTCTCTTTTATTTTTATTTTTTTTATTTTCTCCCATTTTTATTTTTCTCTCTATTTGTTTATTTTTTTTTATTTTCTCTTTTTTGTTCACTTATTTTTATTCATATTATATGGAAAAATCTACGATCCCAGAATTAGGAGACAGATTTTACTTTGTGTAGTGGAGATTAAATTAATGAATTTTATAGTCCACAAATTAAATGAATTTGAATAATTAATTATTACTTTTAAATATATTGAATACTTGATAGACTTTATAAATTTAGACCTTATATGAATCTTCAACATCTATATAATAATAAAGCAGGATGGTTTTTGAATTTGTTCTACACACATTTGTCCTACTAGGACATTTGGATGGCTTAGATTTATTCAAATTATAAAACAACGGTTGAGATATATTTCTTCAAAAAATATCCTACATGTACATTTTCTAGTTTCCCACTTCTCTCTCTTACTTTTTCCTTTTCTAACCCATCTTTCCATGATCCCATGATCCCACTTTCCTCTCTTTTTTCTTTTTATTTTTTTTATTTTCTCCTATTTTTATTTTTCTCTTTATTTGTTAATTTTTTTTTTTAATTTTCTCCTTTTTGTTAGTTTTATTCATATTTCCATAGAATGTATATATGCCCGTAATACACTAGGACATTATGGGCATACATACAATTTCTATAATAATTATATAAGCAAAAGCAATATTATATGTATGCCCATGGAAATTGTGTGTATACCAAGCACATCTATCTATCTAGTTATATATTATATAAGCAAAAGCGAGTTTTCGTGAGTAATTTTGTCAGAACTCTAAAATTTTATAATAAATTTGTGATTTTATCAAATTAAAAAATAAATTTAAATAGTTTTGAGATTACAATTATATTCTAATCTTGAAATTATTTACACCAGGCCTTCAGGCACGGGCATACGCTAGTATTATTATATTAGAGTTTGGATATGTGTCAGATATGTGAGTTATATATAATAAAATATTTTTATACCACGTGGTTGTCAATGTATCATTTTTTTGTTTAATTTTAGACGTAAGTTAGCTTTTGGAGTAAATTAAGAAAAATTTGAAAAAATAAGGGCCGAAGTAAAAAATAAAAAAATTAATAGTCAAAGTAAAAAATTAACCAAATATGAAGGGGCAAAGTATAATTTATCCTAATAATAATGACAGAAAAATATAAAGGACAAATCAATGCTTAATTGTTAAGTTATAAAGAACACATCAATACGTTAATTGTTAAGTTTTCTCTTGCTCTTATCGCCCATATCTAAGCCATTTAATTGTTTTAGGTCCTATAAATAAAATAAAATAAATTGTTTTAGGTCATCCATTATATGCATAAGAAAAATATTATATAAACTAATAATTTTAATAATTTTTTCTTATTCACAATGACATGACAATGATATAATAATGTGTAATTTTTTAAATAAGATTTGTTTGTTTGTACACCGTTATTCAATACATAAGCTATTGTAAGATTTTTTGTTTTCATTTTTTACCTTGCCCTAATCCTAGGAGCGTTTGCCAGTCAATTTGGGAAAAATCATCCACTAATCCATCTTTTTGATGGATTGAGAATTTTTGAACCACCGTAAATTTTCAAAACCAACAAATTAGTTGAATATTTTAATGAATTTAAACCAGCAGTATAAAGGGATTATATATATAAAATAAAAAAAAAGAATATTAATGACCATAAAACTTTTATATTTTTACAATTTCAAACAAAAAACTATTTATTTATTCAAAATCCCGACACAAAATTTAATAATTTTAAACTAAAATTAAGTATTTATTCCAAATTTCAATACAAAACTTATAAATTAAGTGAATGTACAATGCTCAAAATCACATTTCATAAATTAATATATATAAAATAATCAAATTTTAAAAAATTACATGAAAGAAAATGAAGAGTTCGTCTTTTGATTAAACATATTAAAAGATTAGAGAAAGATTGCATGTGATTCATACCCATGTAATTGAGTTTGGATTTGTTAAAATGGAATATCTCAACTTCACAAATAAAGTTACCATTGTGAATCAATTTATATCCATTTTAATTATTTGAGCTGTTCATCTCATATAATGAGCTAAAAAGAACATGCATACAAAAATTGAATTAATCATATATAAATAATTACATGATCAAATAATATATATAATACAAAAAATGAAAGTTTTATTCTTAAAACATGTATGTTATAATGATAAAAATGATTTTATAGTATGACAATCGGTATTGGATATATCTGATTTTTTTTATAGATAATTTTCTCAATTGGTTGTATGAGATGAACAGTTTAGTTCATTGAAATAAATCTCGTTAATCTCATAATGGAACAACTTTATCGTGAAATTGATATATTCAATCTTAACAAATCTAAACTCAATATAATTTTGCTCGTGCTCGCACACATATATAAATTGCCATAGTTTCTCTTTAGTCTGAAATCGAATTGAGTGGGCCCGATTTTAGGCCCGTTTCCATGATCCAAACCATTCAATCATCGACTACATCATCCCTCTAAAAAAAAATCACATTGATCATATATTGATAGCCATTTGATCAACTTGCATTTGTTTTAATGGCAATTATGATTTAAAAAATAAATCACAGATACAAATGCAAGGTTATTAAGTGGCCATCGATATCCAATTGACCTAATTTTTTATAGGGATGACATACTCAATAAGTTCTACATATTAAATGGTTTGAATTATCAAAGTAAATCAAGAATCAGACCCATTACAACTCAACAATACCATCTAATCTATTTCCAGATTGGAAAGGAGCGAGACCTATATAAATATATAAGTGGGGTCCGCGCAATTTGTAATGGAGCTGACAAATTTTAACCTGCTTCATAACCCAAATAATCCATCAATTTTTATCACCCAACTCGTTCACATTCTCAAGCTTTTAATTTAAAATAAGATTTACTCATTTAATGATTAAATGCATTTTTTTTTCATTGTGAAAATGCATTAAAATTGAAAATATATATTTACACAACCAACCATATAGAGGCCCCATTCCAAATTAGTTTATTAAAAAATAAAATAAATTAAAAGATTAATAAGATAAAATATTACAATTAAATTATAATTATTTACTTTTTCTCTCATAAAATTATAAAAAAGTCAAAAACTCATCATAATCGAAACTTTTTTCAAGTTAAAATAATAAAAAAATTTAAAAATCAAACTAAAAAAATTCTTTCCAAACGAAGGCAAAATAGTCATGATTATACATATCAGGTGATGAGACTCATCATAAAATACATAATTTTACTTAAAGTATTTCACTTATATTTTATTCTCTAATCGGTTATGTGTCTGTATAGAAAATAGTACGAGTATAGTTTTGTTAAAGTGAGAAAGGGGCAATTTTAAATTTTAGAATAAATTACAAATATATTTTGTGAGGTTTGCGTAAAATACGATTCACCCTTTGTTATTCTAGAAATTACATTCTATTCTTTGAGGTTTCTAATTTCACAACAAATGGCTTATTTTATTAATAAATTATCAATTCAATTAATAGGTTTTATTGATATTAGAAATATATTTAAATTAATAATTTATGTAATTTTATTATTGTATAGGAGGACAGTTATAAATTTCATTCTTTTAATTAATTCTATTAAATAAAATTTTTTGACAAAAGAATATTTATAATTTTCTAAATCACAAAAAATAATTTATATTTTAATTAAATCTGAACAATATATTTAAAATTTATCCTAAATTTTAAATTTAAAAAGTAGAAAGAGACAAATTTGAGAACATGGATAGCAAACACACGGTAGACGCCTATATATAGAAATGAGAGAGCAAAACAAAGACATGAATGAAAGGAGTAGTATATTCTATTGCAATAGTAGTAGGGAGATGGACTATCTGTCTTCATTACGAGAAGGTCTTGGATAAGATATTCTTGTCTATTTGAAATCTCCTAGCGATGTGTGCCGATCATCGGCGATCTCATGGGGATTCAAGTCCGCTGCTGATGCCGATGCCGTCTGGGATAGATATCTACTGTTCGATTATCGAGAGATCATATCGAGGTTCGTAGCACCGTTGGATTTCTCCTCCAAGAAACACCTCTATTTGATAGGCCATCAACTGAAAGTGAAGCTGCCATGGGCCAAGACAAGGGATTGAACTCAGGAATAGTGAGCAGTAGGCTGGACTGGTTGATGGGCAAACAACAAACCCAACTAACAGATAAATTACAGCTAAGTTACTTGGTGCGGGATTAACGGAAGATGTTGAAGTTGTTGAGCGGGATTAGTGGAAGTTGTTAGAGTTGTTGAGAGAAATTGTATAAAGAGGGAGAGAAGGAGAGAGAAAGGGAATTAATTTTGTAATGAGGAAGATTGGGATCTAATGTTTCCCACAGGTGTACTCTGTTTCAATCAATACAATTTTCCATTTCTATCTCAATTTCAGTCTCAATCAGTCTCAATCTTTTCCTTAAATTCCCATTTTCTTCACTCACCCTATCACTGGTATCAGAGCTAGTAGTTCCTCGGCCGGAATTTATGATGATAGAGACTCGCGCGCAGGAACAGAAGAGGATAGAGGAAACTATTCGCCAGTTGCGTGAGAGCGACGAACGTTTGGTTCGCCAACAACATGAGAGTGAAGCACGAACGCAACTTGCTCTCACCCAGCTCAAGGAGATGATCATGGCCCTTACTTTTCGCGACAATCAAAAACAACCACCGGCCGAAAATCTGGGCAGAGATTCCTTTACCTCTCATAGAGCTCCACCTCACAACTCCGGCTTCGTACAAACTCGTTACGCCGAAATCGATTTTTCTCAATTCTCAGGTAAGGATCCTAATGGTTAGATTTACAAGTGTGAGCGTTTCTTTGAATTTAATCAGATAGATGAAGGTAGTAAAGTAAAACTAATTGTGAGGCATCTCACTGATAAGGTGATACAGTGGTATCAATGGTTTGAGCGAACCCAGAAAATGCCCACCTGGGCTGAATTCTCTCACAAACTTCAACTGCATTTTGGGCCCAATGTTTTTGAAGACCCTATGGGGGAATTGACCAAGTTGAAGCAGCTCGCGTCTGTTAAGCGGTATCAGGAGCAATTTAAAGAGTTAGCCAACAGAACCAAAGGCTTAACAGAGGAGTTCTTTGTCAGTGGTTTGAAAGATGAGATCAAAGTTGGAGTCCAAATGTTCTAACCTACCACCATTTTCTATGCCATAGGCTTGGCAAGGTGTAATACGTCCGCGGGGGGGACCTCGCTACAGTTCGGACTCGATTTTGTTTGCGGTTCTTAATCTGAACCAAAGAGTCCAACTCTGGCAAATCATTTTGAGAAAACATATTTTTTGAAAAGAAGTGCCAAACATGGACTGCTTTGCCAGATACAGAGTCGCCACCTAAATATTTTATTTTGGGAAATTTAGGAAACCCTGACTCGGTGCCAAAGGCCACGTGTCCGTCATCACCAAAGTTGTCTTGGCTCGGGAGCTTGGGTACAATCGGGGAAGGTCAGCTATGAGCACCCCCTCTCGCCCGGTCCGAAGACCGGCCTCTACTAACCGTGATATCCGATTTTGAAAACTTTATGTGCTCTTGTTCCAGTTATTAGCCTAGAATTACTATGTTGTGCGCACGGCAAACAAGTATAGACTAGATTGCCTAATTTGGAAATAAGCATTGCATATCCGTTCGTTTTGAAAAGACTTTAGAATTTGCTACTCATAAGTAGGCTAAAACACGAATTTCAACGAGTTTTTCCAACTCAAGCAATCCAACCTCCACCCACAAGCATTCAGGCAGTTTATCTCATATAAGCATTTAGCCTCATGGTAATCATGCTATCATGGCAACATTCGCACGCATGCAATATGCTAAAGCATAAATACTTACATTGTACTCCGTGCCAAAACAAGAAACTAGTTAGCAAACATGCATGTCCTAGTTCATGTTAAGTGGCTAATGCAACACATACAGAGATGCAGTTTAGGATAGGCTCGGCTAACCCTAAAATGGCATGTGAAATGCAATCATTCGGTGCACGTATTCAAGTTAGATTTGAAGATACAATGCGGTTTGTATGATGTACCGAGCCCGGTGCATGTAAGACAAATGCATGGATGCACGCATGCATTGCATAAGGTATGCTAAAATAAACGTGCCCTAATCTACCATCATAAGCAGGTAAATGAAAGGGAGAAAGAAGTGGAGGTTGGAAGACATGCACACCACTCACCCACACTTATTACAGATTTGCCCTTGCTCGGAGGGACCAAAAGAATAATACATTCCGAATAATGAATCAACTATCCTAGCTAATTAATTATTACACAACTTCTAATTAATTAACAATTTGAATGCAGAAAGGAAAAGGCCACAACCCCCGCCTCGGGATGCATGAATGATGTATGCTCGAACTCGTCTTGCCCGGAAAGTCCGTACCATACCACTGCTGCCTTTGTTTACACTGCCCTGCCTCTCTGAAGATTGCCAAAGTTCTGGGGCATGTTCCCTGCACACTGCATGACACCATCGGCTAGAGGGAATTTCCATCGGCCATGGGGGAATGTCCATCGGCCACTGTTTTGATGTATCGGCCATTCATTCTTTGCCGGTCAGCACTCAACAGTGCCGGTCGGCCAAAAATTCCTACTGAAACCTGCAGTTGACAGCAGCAGAGGGACAAGCAGTGTATGGCATGGAATTTCAAGCAAATGTGTGCATGGACACACTCCCTATCATGCAATGGACTCAAGGGAGCATGGCCCTTGACCTCCGGGCCATCAATCACGCATTTCAATGCATGATGGCCCAAAAGCCAAGTTAGCAACTTTGATATCAAATGAAATGCAAGCACAAAACACATCAAAGGCCCCAACCTCTATCATGCTTGATCAAGAGGCAAGGGATACATGCCAAATGCAACCTAAGCATGCGAGCTAAATATGCCATATGAGTATGCGAACAAGGATGCAAGGCATGACGCAATGCAACAACATAACATGCACAACGCATTGTAACATGGCATACAAAATGCAAGATGGGCTTACACCAATACAAGTGGACCTCAGCCACACTCACATAGGAGGCCATAAGATGAAAAAGAGACAACTCGAGACGCGTGTACGTGTACACGCAAACCGAGGACCAATCCTAAGGCACGAATGCCACTCTAACAAGACATGGCAAAGCATAGAACATGGGATAAAAGCATACAAATTTCAGCAGCGAAATGATATGCAAAACAGCCCCTAAACATGGCGAAATGGAACCCGATGCGTGGAACGAGTCTCGAAACATGAATTTTGGTGCATGGAATGGCCTATAGCTATGCAATGCATGCATTATTTGTACATGAAGTGTAAAGAAAGAAGCAAGGCAGCCCCAAAAAAATCATGTTTTCAGTTTTAAGCAAGGCCAAACAGTGAGTAAAAATGGGCCTAAACTAGCATGCAAAATTGGCCAAAAAGAGAGGGGTAATGAAGCAACTCACAAATTATGGCCCCAAACAGGGAAGGGGCCTTCTACAATATTGAAGAGGGGCCAAAAATATGATGTATTACAGTTTATGACAAACCCCAAAAACAGATACAAGTATGCTCAAAATGCTATACAAAATAAGGGCACCAAAAGAGCTATAACATGAAGTATGCAAAGGGTGTCCCAAAAAGCCATAGACCCTTAATGAAACATGAAGAGGGGGTCAAAATAGGGCCATTTTCAGTTTGGACAAAGGTCCAAAAACAGAAGCTCAATAGGCTAATAAATCATGCAAGAATGGGGACCAAAGAGGGGTACAATGGCAAGTGATACATGGAGGTTCCAAACAGTGGTGAGTCCTTCTTCAATGTTGAAGAAGGGCTCAAAATAAGCCTATCTACAGTTTACATCATGCTCCAAAACAGATTACACATAGGCCAAAAATACTATGCAAGATTATGGCATACAAAGGGGTAATGAAGCAAGTGCAAGATGGGGATCCCAAACAGGGTAAGACCCTTAATGAAAGATGAAATAGAGCCCAAAAAAATGCCACTTTCAGTTTTGGTCGGAGCTCAAAACAGCAAGCAAAGAGGGCTAAGAAATGGTACGAAAATGAGCTAGAAAACGGGAAAATGGTGCTTACCCTTGGAGACCAAGCCTTGGCTGCCTCTTGGACTGAAAAATGGTGCCTCCTAGCCTCTGAGAAGAGCTTCAAGCTACTGGAATGGAGGATGGAAGGGTGGGGCTATGGGTTGTAGTGCAATAGGCCAAGAACTATGGAGTTTTGGATGCAAATGGGTGAGATATGGAGAGAGAGGTGGGATATATGTGTATATATCAAATATACATATATATCTCTGGTTTTTTGCTCAACCCATCAACCCCTAACAATGGAGAAGAAGGAGGTCTTATATAGACATAAGAAATGGCTTGAAGCTTCCCCAAGAAGCTAAATCAAAAAGGGTCAAAGGGGCAAAGGTTCAAGGCTTCTAGAGGAAGCTAAAACAGCTGGCTAAGCTTCCCCAAGAAGCTTGGCCAAAGGGTTCAACCTTCTAGAAGGAAAAGGGGGTCAAAGGCTCAAAACAACCACCTATGTGTATGGGGGGTCGGGTCTGTGCGTCCCAGCTGGCACAGCTGGCATGCATTATGCTTGAAAGGTGCAAAAGGGTCAAATCGGCCAAGAAAAGAGGTCATCGGCCAAATAAATGGCCGGTCGGCACAATAAATGGCCGGCCTGCAATCTTTTCTGGCCGGTCGGATAAATGGATGGCCGATGGGTGGCCGATAAGGTCAGAAAGTGCCGGTGGATGTCCAGATTGAACCCCCGGAAGTTAGCTTTCCAATGGCGCAAACCTTGCATTAAAATTCTTCCTGTGCAAAAAGTTATGCCCATTTTGGTGAAGCCGCGCAGATTCGATCCAACCGGGAGGATGCCCAACTTCAACTGATCATATCTCCCCCACCCGGACTTGGCTTTAAGAGATTCTTGAATGAAAAATGAAGCCCCGGAAGTAAGCTTTCCGACGGTGGTGGCCCCATAGCTAAACTCCAAGTGTACAGACAAATAAGCCCGATTCAGCGAGGGCTGCTTGACCCTCTTCTACCCGGATTCATGCCGAACTTCTCCCAAACTAGTTTTCTTCTCTCCTCTCCTCTTTTCTTCAACTTCAAACCCCTAAGAAAGGTGTTTTGAAAGATTTTTCAAAGATTTCATCTCTCTTTCGTTAATTCCCACTTTGTCCTTGCTCGGTTTATCGAAAAGCGCATCATTTGACAAAATGTGAGCCTCAGAGCATCGTAGGAATTTTATTTCAAAAAAAAGTTTTGAAAGAGAGGGTTTTAAGGTCTAAAAACCATCCAAAATAGGGTGTGAAGTTGAGATTTGTCTCTCTCCTTGCCGAGGAAACCGGACCTGTGCCCTGCACACCTTTCTCCAACAAGTAAACCATCAGTAACGCCCAAGTCTTAAGGGCGGTCAAAAATGGGGTGTCTACAGTTGCCCCTCTTTGACAAAACTCGAAAGTCATAACAATGACGGGAGTGAATGTCAAAGCCCAGAGACGACCCATTTTTGACAAGGCCGAAGACTTGGGCAAACAAAATATATAGATAAATAAATGGTTGTGCCTGTAGGCTGCCTACGTATCCCTTTGCAAGGAATCAAACCAGCGTAGTTCAGGGGCAGGATGCAAAGTGATGCACAATGTAAGTGCATAACTTATGATCATGCAAAGGATGCTGTGATGAAGCAATTATGAAAAATAAATGCAACATCTTAAGCGAAAGCTATGCAAGCAAGTAGACATGAACCAAACTACATCTCATGCAAAAAGGATGCAAGAGCATTATGCAATTCCCACGGCATCTCACGCGGAGAAGGCTAAAAGCGACTACCGAGAATACCCGGAGTCTCAAACACAACATCTCTCAGCGTATCGTACCCAGGAGAGGAAAGAGCAACACTTCTCAACGTAGTACACGCGAGAGAAGAAAGAAAGGCAAAGAGAAACCTCATCAGCGTAGTACACGCGAGAGAGGAAAGAGGAAAGCAAAAAGAAACCTCTCAGCGTAGTACACGCGAGAGAAGAAAGAAAGGCAAAGAGAAACCTCATCAGCGTAGTACACGCGAGAGAGGAAAGAGGAAAGCAAAAAGAAACCTCTCAGCGTAGTACACGCGAGAGAGGAAAGAGAAAAGCCTCTCAGCGTAGTACACGCGAGAGAGGAAAGGGAAAAGCCTCTCAGCGTAGTACATGCGAGAGAGGAAAGGGAAAAGCCTCTCAGCGTAGTACACGCGAGAGAAGAATGAAAGGCAAAGAGAAACCTCATCAGCGTAGTACACGCGAGAGAGGAAAGAGGAAAGCAAAAAGAAACCTCTCAGCGTAGTACACGCGAGAGAGGAAAGAACAACAACGCAAGTAAAAAAAAAGGCGCACAACAATGTGGGCGAAACATGCGTGATAACGCAAGTGAAATGAGTGCATAACAATGCAACTGGGATGTGCATCACAATGCAAATGAAGTGGGTGCATAACAATGCAATTGGAACATGCATCATAATGCAAGTGGAACGAGTGTGCATACACATCCTGTGCACAATAATCAATGCATATTCGATGCAATCTCAACAGTGTGTTTGAAATAAAATGTCGAATAAGGAAATACACGCCTTAACGAGACCAATTCAAATGCAACCTCCAATTTACCTCTCGGAGGAGTCACAATAGATTCCAAAAGGATACAATTCGTGCATGCAAACTGACAATGAGCTACGCATCGGAGACATGAGTTGATACTTCTGCAAAAACATTTTGAGCTTGAGGTAGAGGCACACCCATACTTCGGAGCATTAACAAGGCTTGAAGGGGTACATCCCACGGAATTTTGCTGGAGGTGAAACACACTCAGATGCTTCGATTTTCCCTCTTTTCTTTTGCTTTGCAGTGTGGAACCTATATAGCTTTAGATAGATCTCGATTTTACTGTTCTCACATGACCTGGGTTGAACCCTGCAGTTTTTGAAAGAACAAATTCCTTTTTTGCACAAATATGGAGAATGGCATAGCACTCTGAGTACAAGATGATTTTTTTTTGAAATTAAGAAATGAGTTCTTAACCGGGTATTGAGCCTACAACTGAACACAGCGAAAAAGACTCAACAACGGAAAACAATAGGTAAACAACCTAAACACATCGAGTAACACTCGAGACGACGCAAAACAAGAATCGAGATAAAACAAAAAGACACGACACTCAGACATGCACAGGGAGCCTGTTTCACCGGGTAGTGTTTCCCACCCTTTCTCATTTGTGATCCTCACATCATTCGGCCCTCAAGCTCTATTTTTCACGAAAAAGCCCTTTTCTCACTTTTCTCTCAACGCACATCTCTCTATTCTTTAATCTCTCATTTTTTTATCTCTCCCCTGGGTGGTTGATGGATAAACAGGAAGTTGCGGGTTCTTGTCCCTAGCATTCTGCTAGATTCTTTTCTTGTTCACAACAGTGAGTTTCTTCCACAGAGGGGCCGCGCTACAATTGGGTGTATAGCGAATCTGCGGCTGACATCGGTCGACGATGCTCTGCCGGGGAGTTTGGACATGGTTAGATCTGTCCAGATGATGGAGTGGAATATCTTGCCCCAGTCCAATTCGTGCTTCGCACTTGGCTTGATACCTCGTTGCTTGGAGGATGTTGAGAGCTTTCAGCCCTTTTGTTGTTAACCTCAGTTGTGCCCTCTCCTGGCAGGTAGAGTGCCCTTTCTGGCAAGTATGGTGGCAACGGGGAAAAGACAGGACACCTGACTCAACTGTGCCCCTAGTTCATCATTTTGACCATTTTTTGTTTTTTTGGCTTTCTACTAAAACAATTTTGACCAAAATGAGAGTTAGATTAACATGCTTGTTCAATTTTCTGTTTTAAAATCATGCAAGTCAGGCTATGAGCACTGAAAATTTTCCTTTTTTGGGTCCAAGAAATGGTCTGGTTTTTGGAAAAGATGGAACAATTTTCGAGAAAATTAGTCAACCTTAGTAAAAATTCTCAAAAACTATTTTTGCAAACAGCCACTTGCTCAACGAGCATGAAACCTACTCCTGAGATGCACAACCTCGGATCCAAAGGAAAACTGCCCCTTGCTTGAAGAGGGCTGCATGGCAACTGAAAATTGCCCCTTGTTTGAACGGTACCGCGGCGTATTGAATGGCAACGGAAAGTTGCCCCTTGTTTGAACGGCATCGCGGTGCGTTGTAATCAGTCTTCTCAGTGAAGGTCACAGCCAAACCCTCGGGTACAGAGAAGGCGAAGATGATCAAAACCATTACATGGACACAATCGAACTTGGAGTGTTTTACGGCTGGACTTCAGAATGAAGTTGCCTACGTATCCCAAAGATGGGAATCAAGCCTTACGTAGTTCGGGGTTAAGGTACACTCGGGTATTAACCTCTCCTTTTTAGGCTCTAACTTTTGCCAAGGCGCCCGTCGCGGGTTTTCGACCTTGCGAGCTTTGTTCTTCTTTTTTATCTTTTCAATTTTTTTTTTCTCTTTTCATTTCTTCTGCATTTTTTTGTATTTTTCTTTTCTTTTCTTTTCCTTGTATTTTTTGTCTTTCTTCTTTTTTGTATTTTTCTCTTGGTCTAACTTTTGCCTGGGTCGCCCTTCCGGGTTTTCGGCCCAGCGAGCCTCTCAAGGGTAAAAGTGTAGCTTTGTCCATGTCAAATGGTTTTGATATCCCGAAGTCATCTGAATCCAGGAGAATGGCTGCTGTTCGCTGCCAATGCAGGAGTCCATCCAATGGGGGGGCTGAATTTGCCCCTAGTGTTGTGGATAGGAACTCAGTTTTTCTTCAGCAATACTTTCTTCTTCCTTCCCCTCTGGGATTTGACATTCTTGCCAGTCGTTATCTTTGACTCTTCGAGCACATTTGAAATTCTTTGCCCCTAGTTCTAGGGGTGCTTCTAATCTAGCTCTGCAAGCTTCTTTTGATCACAACTGATCTTCTTGATCTGACTTTGGTGCCTCTTGTTCGAGGGTTGCTTCAAAATCTGGCCACACGGGCCTCTCTTGATAATTGATCGTTGAATACTCTGAACCCAAGGTCAAAGTTTTTCGAGAGCAAAGGGATTGAATCTTAAGGCTGAGAGCGATCCTAAGCTGCACAATCTTAAGAGCGATTCCACACAAGTCTTCGCAGGACTGCGCAAAACATTTTTTGAATTTTTGAAAGTTTTTAAGGAGGCGACGAATCGCTCGCGCTGAAGATGGTGTGGAACCAATCTGGATCAAAGCTAGGGTCCTTCTCAGTACTCACACTAACAAGCATGATTTCATTCATTAAAAGGCTTAGCACGACTCTCTTTCTCTCAGTTTGATCAAATTTTGCAAATCCCGAGGAATTCCTTCCTCTTTATTTTCAACACAATGTTCAAAAAGTTTTGAAAAACTCAGGTCATTACAATGACTTCAAGGCACAGAAAAGACAGAGTTCTTAGTCAAATACTGTCATCTCATTTAGAATTTCTGGCACAACTGGCATACGGCAGAAGCAAACACAAGAGTGCGAAAATCACCATTGTTCCATTCAGATCTGTTGGTGTAACTGGCTCCAAGCAGAAACAGACTCAAAAAGAAAATGAAAAGACAAACACAAAACGAGCAAGTGATATCCAAGGTAACACCCCCGAAATCACCCGACTTCAACAAAACAGGACTGACTCGATACAACAAGACAGACCTGAAATAAAAAGACTGACTCAAAATAAAGAGACAGACTCAAAGCAACATAACAAAACTGACCCAATACCCAAGTCAGAAAGCAAACTTAACAGCATTTGTACGTTGCTCAAAACAGTGCACGCCATCCACCACATCTGAAGTGAACTGAACGATGCCCGCAGGTGGTTCATCTCCCGATCACATATTCACATTATCCCCCAAGTTCACCGATCCAGTGCCGATAGACTTTACAGGGGCTGGTGCGACGATGACCTTGTTATCAATCAGATCTTGTATTTCGTGGCAAAGACGGAAACAACTATCAGTGACATGGCCGACTTGCTGATGAAAAGCACAATACTTGGTCGGATCATGGGAGTGAGGAAGTCTATTTGGCAGTGGCCGCAGCTCTAGGGGTTTCAGGTGCCCCTTTTTAATTAGGACCCTCAAGGCCGCTGATAGAGACATGTACAGTGGTGCGAACACCCTCTGGACTCGAGGTGGGTGTTTTGAGGTTTGTGGAGTTTTGCTAGATGCACCAGCAAAGGGATTGGCAGGCGTTGACTGGGTTTGCTGATCTCTCCCGAGCACGGGATTAGGGCTGAAAGGAACATTCCTGGTATAAAGGCCCTTCTCCCGGCTCACCCCTTGATTCAAACTGCCCCCAACTTGAGTGGCGAAAGTGTCATCCACAGCCTCTGTAACAACCGCAAGGACTTGCTCTTTGTTCAGTCCTTCAGTTTTCAAAGCCTCAATATCCCACCGAAGGTGTTCATGGGGGCCAATGCCTGCCCCTACCTTGTTCTTTTCACTTGCTTCCACTTCGTCAAGGGATTGGCCTTTTTCCAATGCGACTTGTCCCAAGGTTAGGGAGCCTTTAGACACAAACTCCCTGGTACGTGATATGGTCGATGATGGGGCCAAAACCCCAAAGGCTAGATCTGCCACAGTTCTCTGAAGGTCTTCAATCATTTTCATTAGCTCAGAAGTAGTGGGTTCATGGATTTGAGATGATTGGGGTTCAGATGCACCCATCATGCATAAGTCCGCGCTTTCTGGAATGAACACCGCAGGCTTGGGCAGATGGGCTGGGGCGATGTATATGTTGGGGTCGTAAGGGACGGCTAGTGTGTGGATTAGATTGAGATGTGGATGAGGTATTTGGTCATTGGGGTCTGAAGGTGGAGCTATCATTTGGTTGTCAATGAGATTTTGGATCTCATGACGAAGACGAAAACACATGTCAGTGTCATGGCCAGCTCGCTGATGGAAGGCACAGTAGTCAGCTGGGTTATGTGAGGGAGGGGGTTTCTTTGGTAATGGTTGTGGCTCTAGTGGCTTCAGATACCCCTTTTTGATCAGGGTCATCAGGGCCGTTGACAGAGACATGTACAGTGGGGTAAACACCCTTTGGCCCTGAGGTGGGTATTTGGCTATTTGTGAGCTAGTTTCGGATGCACCGGTGAATGGGGTGGTGGTGACCATGCCCATGTCTGAAGTTATAGCAGCTGTGTCACCACTGGTGGTCGCATCCGAACTGTGGGTAAATGCTCTCCTGGGTTGTTCTTTCTCTTGGTCAATAAGGCCCTGCTTCATAGCGTCCTCGATCTGTACCCCCATCTCGTGTAGGTCTGAAAAGGTGGGGAAGTGAAGCACAATCATCTTTTGCATAAGCTTGGGTTGGAGGTTGCGCACAACCATCCTTATCTGGTCTTTGTCGGAAGGCCTTGCAGCCATCATCGAGGCCTTTGCTCTCCATCTCGCCACAAATTCTGAAAAACCCTCTTTTGGCTCTTGGCGGGTGACTTCAAGATCACGGGTTGTAACCTCAATCTGTGTGTTGTAGGAGTACTGATCACTGAAGGCCTCAGCCATCTCTTCCCAATTCTGTTTCACAGAGTTCTCTAATTTCGCATACTAGATTGCGGCTATCCCAGATAGGGTTCGGCCGAATAGTGATAGCTTCTGGGCTGTGGTCAAACCCATTGGTCTCAGGATATCAGAAAATAGGTGGAGGTGCACCATTGGGTCTTTAGAGCCATCGAATCGATCGATATGTGGCATCTTGAACCGATCCGGTAATGTCACCACTGAGTCGGTATAACCATCCTCTATATCAGGAATAGAGTGGGCCCCCTGAGACTTTTTGAACAATTTCTCAAGCTTGCTCACTTTCAATGCTGTGGGGTCCGTCTTGAACTCAAAGAGAGGGTCTGGTAGGTTGATGGGTGTCTTGGATAGTTGGGGTAGAACCGGGGGCGGAGCCGGCCCTGTTGGGATGTCTGTATCCTCCTGGACATTCTGAACATTCACCGTCTCCCCGGGTATTGGGACTCTTAGTGGGGGAGGAGCTTGGTGTGAAGTAGATACTCCAGTTTGCTGCTCTAACCTGGCAATTGTCTCTGCCTGTTGGGCTATGGCCACAGCCCGTTGCTTGGCGAATTCTGCTTGACGGACAGCGTCTTGTTGCATGGCTTTCATACTATCCTGGAGTTGGCGCACCATCTCTTCCAGACTCGACATATTGTCCTGATCTAACTGAGCAACCGGTATATCTGTGTCTGCAGTAGGCTTGGAAATCTCAACCCGACTACTCAAAGATCACTGATCTGGTAGCTGTTGTACTGGCGGTCTGTGCTTGACTAGCCTTCTCTGGCCCTGATTACCCTTGAACTGAGTCTTTGACCTGACAAAGTCTATCAGCACAAATCCAATGTACCCGGGGGATAGTGGAGCCTTCTGAAGCTATGATTCCAGGACTACCCCTAGCAAAAGAGAAAACATACAGCATCTCAGCTCAACTTCACCAAAACAGATACGAGCAGAGCTGAACGACTATATTCTATTACTGATCACCGTTCCCCGAAATCACTGCCCCAAATCTGAATCCTGATATCCGCAGATATAACCGATTCTCAAAACACTGATACTGGTGCCCGCAGGCCGGACACCCAGACTCGCAAACTGGTATATGCATTCCCTGTAGAGATACACTCTAAAAGCACATAGCATGTAAAAGAGAGCCAAAACACCCCTATGTTGGGGTAGGGTTTCCCTGTCCTATTTTGTCAGGAGCTAGGGTTTCACTACGCACACAGCGGTTTCAAACAACCTATATCGGGTAAGCAACCTGTCCTAGCTTGGAATGGTCACTATGCATTTCGATATGCACTAGGTCGAATGGTCGAAAAGGGTGCCTCGGTAAAACCGGGGTTTGTGTTCCCATACTGGCAGAGCCCGCAACCGGTCAGCCTTATGGTCATGCCTTGACAAGACAAGCCTCCGGCAAACCGCTCAGGAATAGCAGATGGCCAACATGGTGTCCTAGGCGCACCAATGCACATGCAATGCAAAGAGACACATAAGTGAAATCAAAAGTGGATATCACGAGTTCGAGTCAAGCTCTCTAAAATTCCCCAGCAGAGTCGCCAGAAACTGTAACACGTCCGCGGGGGGGACCTCGCTATAGTTCGGACTCGATTTTGTTTGCGGTTCTTAATCTAAACCAAAGAGTCCAACTCTGGCAAATCGTTTTGAGAAAACAGATTTTTTGAAAAGAAGTGCCAAACATGGACTGCTTTGCCAGATACAGAGTCGCCACCTAAATATTTTATTTTGGGAAATTTAGGAAACCCTGACTCGGTGCCAAAGGCCACGTGTCCGTCATCACCAAAGTTGTCTTGGCTCGGGAGCTTGGGTACGATCGGGGAAGGTCAGCTATGAGCACCCCCTCTCGCCCGGTCCGAAGACCGGCCTCTACTAACCGTGATATCCGATTTTGAAAACTTTATGTGCTCTTGTTCCAGTTATTAGCCTAGAATTACTATGTTGTGCGCACGGCAAACAAGTATAGACTAGATTGCCTAATTTGGAAATAAGCATTGCATATCCGTTCGTTTTGAAAAGGCTTTGCAATTTGCTACTCATAAGTAGGCTAAAACACGGATTTCAATGAGTTTTTCCAACTCAAGCAATCCAACCTCCACCCACAAGCATTCAGGCAGTTTATCTCATATAAGCATTTAGCCTCATGGTAATCATGCTATCATGGCAACATTCGCACGCATGCAATATGCTAAAGCATAAATACTTACATTGTACTCCGTGCCAAAACAAGAAACTAGTTAGCAAACATGCATGTCCTAGTTCATGTTAAGTGGCTAATGCAACACATACAGAGATGCAGTTTAGGATAGGCTCGGCTAACCCTAAAATGGCATGTGAAATGCAATCATTCGGTGCACGTATTCAAGTTAGATTTGAAGATACAATGCGGTTTGTATGATGTACCGAGCCCGGTGCATGTAAGACAAATGCATGGATGCACGCATGCATTGCATAAGGTATGCTAAAATAAACGTGCCCTAATCTACCATCATAAGCAGGTAAATGAAAGGGAGAAAGAAGTGGAGGTTGGAAGACATGCACACCACTCACCCACACTTATTACAGATTTGCCCTTGCTCGGAGGGACCAAAAGAATAATACATTCCGAATAATGAATCAACTATCCTAGCTAATTAATTATTACACAACTTCTAATTAATTAACAATTTGAATGCAGAAAGGAAAAGGCCACAGCCCCCGCCTCGGGATGCATGAATGATGCATGCTCGAACTCGTCTTGCCCGGAAAGTCCGTACCATACCACTGCTGCCTTTGTTTACACTGCCCTGCCTCTCTGAAGATTGCCAAAGTTCTGGGGCATGTTCCCTGCACACTGCATGACACCATCGGCTAGAGGGAATGTCCATCGGCCATGGGGGAATGTCCATCGGCCACTGTTTTGATGTATCGGCCATTCATTCTTTGCCGGTCAGCACTCAACAGTGCCGGTCGGCCAAAAATTCCTACTGAAACCTGCAGTTGACAGCAGCAGAGGGACAAGCAGTGTATGGCATGGAATTTCAAGCAAATGTGTGCATGGACACACTCCCTATCATGCAATGGACTCAAGGGAGCATGGCCCTTGACCTCCGGGCCATCAATCACGCATTTCAATGCATGATGGCCCAAAAGCCAAGTTAGCAACTTTGATATCAAATGAAAGGCAAGCACAAAACACATCAAAGGCCCCAACCTCTATCATGCTTGATCAAGACGCAAGGGATACATGCCAAATGCAACCTAAGCATGCGAGCTAAATATGCCATATGAGTATGCGAACAAGCATGCAAGGCATGACGCAATGCAACAACATAACATGCACAACGCATTGTAACATGGCATACAAAATGCAAGATGGGCTTACACCAATACAAGTGGACCTCAGCCACACTCACATAGGAGGCCATAAGATGAAAAAGAGACAACTCGAGACGCGTGTACGTGTATACGCAAACCGAGGACCAATCCTAAGGCACGAATGCCACTCTAACAAGACATGGCAAAGCATAGAACATGGGATAAAAGCATACAAATTTCAGCAGCGAAATGATATGCAAAACAGCCCCTAAACATGGCGAAATGGAACCCGATGCGTGGAACGAGTCTCGAAACATGAATTTTGGTGCATGGAATGGCCTATAGCTATGCAATGCATGCATTATTTGTACATGAAGTGTAAAGAAAGAAGCAAGGCAGCCCCAAAAAAAAGCATGTTTTCAGTTTTAAGCAAGGCCAAACAGTGAGTAAAAATGGGCCTAAACTAGCATGCAAAATTGGCCAAAAAGAGAGGGGTAATGAAACAATTCACAAATTCTGGCCCCAAACAGGGAAGGGGCCTTCTACAATATTGAAGAGGGGCCAAAAATATGATGTATTACAGTTTATGACAAACCCCAAAAACAGATACAAGTATGCTCAAAATGCTATGCAAAATAAGGGCACCAAAAGAGCTATAACATGAAGTATTCAAAGGGTGTCCCAAACAGCCATAGACCCTTAATGAAACATGAATAGGGGGTCAAAATAGGGCCATTTTCAGTTTGAACCAAGGTCCAAAAACAGAAGCTCAATAGGCTAATAAATCATGCAAGAATGGGGACCAAAGAGGGGTACAATGGCAAGTGATACATGGAGGTCCCAAACAGTGGTGAGCCCTTCTTCAATGTTGAATAAGGGCTCAAAATAAGCCTATCTAAAGTTTACATCATGCTCCAAAACAGATTACACATAGGCCAAAAATACTATGCAAGATTATGGCATACAAAGGGGTAATGAAGCAAGTGCAAGATGGGCTTCCCAAACAGGGTAAGACCCTTAATGAAAGATGAAATAGAGCCCAAAAAAATGCCACTTTCAGTTTTGGTCGGAGCTCAAAACAGCAAGCAAAGAGGGCTAAGAAATGGTACGAAAATGAGCTAGAAAATGGGGAAATGGTGCTTACCCTTGGAGACCAAGCCTTGGCTGCCTCTTGGACTGAAAAATGGTGCCAGCCTCTGAGAAGAGCTCCAAGCTGCTGGAATGGAGGATGGAAGGGTGGGGCTATGGGTTGTAGTGCAATAGGCCAAGAACTATGGAGTTTTGGATGCAAATGGGTGAGATATGGAGAGAGAGGTGGGATATATGTGTATATATCAGATATACATATATATCTCTGGTTTTTTGCTCAACCCATCAACCCCTAACAATGGAGAAGAAGGAGGTCTTATATAGACATAAGAAATGGCTTGAAGCTTCCCCAAGAAGCTAATTCAAAAAGGGTCAAAGGGGCAAAGGTTCAAGGCTTCTAGAGGAAGCTAAAACAGCTGGCTAAGCTTCCCCAAGAAGCTTGGCCAAAGGGTTCAACCTTCTAGAAGGAAAAGGGGGTCAAAGGCTCAAAACAACCACCTATGTGTATGGGGGGTCGGGTCTGTGCGTCCCAGCTGGCACAGCTGGCATGCATTATGCTTGAAAGGTGCAAAAGGGTCAAATCGGCCAAGAAAAGAGGTCATCGGCCAAATAAATGGCCGGTCGGCACAATAAATGGCCGGCCTGCAATCTTTTCTGGCCGGTCGGATAAATGGATGGCCGATGGGTGACCGATAAGGTTAGAAAGTGCCGGTGGATGTCCAGATTGAAGCCCCAGAAGTTATCTTTCCAATGGCGCAAACCTTGCATTAAAATTCCTCTTGTGCAAAAAGTTATGCCCATTTTGGTGAAGCCGCGCAGATTCGATCCAACCGGGAGGATGCCCAACTTCAACTGATCATATCTCCCCCACCCGGACTTGGCTTTAAGAGATTCTTGAATGAAAAATGAAGCCCCGGAAGTAAGCTTTCCGACGGTGGTGGCCCCATAGCTAAACTCCAAGTGTACAGACAAATAAGCCCGATTCAGCGAGGGCTGCTCGACCCTCTTCTACCCGGATTCATGCCGAACTTCTCCCAAACTAGTTTTCTTCTCTCCTCTCCTCTTTTCTTCAACTTCAAACCCCTAAGAAAGGTGTTTTGAAAGATTTTTCAAAGATTTCATCTCTCTTTCATTAATTCCCACTTTGTCCTTGCTCGGTTTATCGAAAAGCGCATCATTTGACAAAATGTGAGCCTCAGAGCATCGTAGGAATTTTATTTCAAAAAAAAGTTTTGAAAGAGAGGGTTTTAAGGTCTAAAAACCATCCAAAATAGGGTGTGAAGTTGAGATTTGTCTCTCTTCTTGCCGAGGAAACCGGACCTGTGCCCTGCACACCTTTCTCCAACAAGTAAACCATCAGTAACGCCTAAGTCTTAAGGGCGGTCAAAAATGGGGTGTCTACACAAGGTTACAGGAAGAAAGCATTGAAGCCCTTAGTAGACGAAACAAATTTCTCTAAAGAACATCCAACAACAATTGGTCTTTTCCTTCCTCAACCCTATCAGTACCAAAACCCTTTTTCTCAAGTGGACCTAAACCTGATACCAAAACCCCAGTACCTACTGACTCCAAATACCAACCAATCACTTCTTCCAACTCAACCCTAACCAATACCACTCTGTTTCCCATCAAAAGACTAACTCCCAAGGAAATAGAGGCCATAAGAAAGAAAGGGCTTTGCTACAACTATGACGAAAAGTATGTCGGGGGACACAAGTGCCAACAGAAACAATGGTATTGCTGTTTGGGGAAGACGAAGAACCAGATGCTCCGGAACAAGAATTACAAGAGAATGGAGACTCTCAGTTGAGTGATGAATGTAGGTTTCAGTGCATGCTCTGTTAGGCAGCCTATCCTTTAGGACCATGAGAATACTTGGAAAGGTCAAGGGGAGGCCTATCACTATCTTAATTGCTTTTGGAAGCACTCACAACTTTGTGGAGCCAAGTGTGGCCAAGAGTTCTAGACATTCAGTGGAACCCACCACAGATTTGCCTATCACAGTAGCTGATGGAACCAAATTATATAGCAAGGGACTATGCAAGGCTTTCACGTGGGAAATGCAGGGAGCCACGTTCACCACAGAGGTGCGCATCTTGGTTATTGGAAGGTGTGACATGGTGCTTGGGATGCAGTGGTTGTCCATATTGGGACCGATACTTTGGGATTTCAGGAACCTCTAAATGCAATTCCAATTGGATGGACATGCCATCCTTATTAAGGGAGACACTGGTTGCAAAGTGGAACACGTGTCAAGCAAGCAAGTGAGCAAGGCTTTACAACAAACCAACTAGGGCTATCTAGTCCAGTTGTACAGTTTCATAGCTGCGCCTGTAGAACAGGTATCCATTGATATTACTGCTATTTTACATGACTTTAATGATGTATTTATGGAGCCTAGTATCCTCTCTCCTCAATGAATGATTGATCACTGAATTCCCCTAACACAGGGCAATGAACCCATCCATGTGAGGCCATATAGGTATCCATACATACAGAAGAATGAAATTGAAAAAATAGTCAAGGAGATGCTGGATGCTGGAATCATTAGACCAAGCACAAATCCTTTTTCCTCCTCTTTGCTTTTGGTGAAAAAGAAGGATCACACCTGGAGGATGGTCATTGATTATAGAGAATTGAAGAAGTTGACGATTAACGACAAATTCCCCATCCCTATAATTGATGAACTATTGGATGAATTGTATGGTGCCAAAGTGTTCACAAACCTCGATTTAAGAGCTGGATACCATTAAATCAGAGTGAATCCTGAAGACATCTCCCAAACTGCTTTTAGAACTCACAAAGGCCACTATGAATTTTTGGTTATGCCTTTTGGGCTGACCAATGCACCCTCCACTTTTCAAAGCCTAATGAACTCAGTTTTTAAACCCTATCTCAGGAGGTTTGTACTGGTTTTCTTTGATGACATCTTGATATATAGTAAAACTTGGGTTGACCACCTTCACCACTTGCAAACCACTTTACAATTACTGAGGACCAACCAACTTTATGTCAAACAGTCTAAGTGTGCCTTTGGACAACAATCTTTCGAGTATTTGGGGCATATCATTTCTGGACAGGGTGTGGTAGCAGACCTAGTTAAGATTGGGGCTATGTTGAACTGGCCCAGACCAACATCTATCAAGGCATTGAGGGGGTGGGGTTAACCTGTTATTACAGACGATTTGTGAAAAAAATTATGGGAAAGTTTGTGCACCACTTACCACTCTATTGAAGAAAGACTCCTTTGGATGGAATGAGCAAGCAGAAAATGCTTTCACTACCTTAAAAGCAGCTATGGCCTCCACACCTATGTTAGCACTACCAAACTGTGATAAGGACTTCATTTTGGAGTGTGATGTATCTGGCACAGGCATAGGGGCAGTACTCATGCAAGATGGGCATCCCATAACTTATATTAGCAAGGCTTTGGCACCTAAACATTTGGGCTCTCAACCTATGAGAAGGAGTTAATGGTAGTTGTATATGCTGTCCACAAGTGGGGACACTACCTATTGGGAAGACATTTCACCATCAAGACTGACCATCTCAGTCTTAAATACCTATTAGACCAAAAGATCTCCACTACTATGCAACAAAAGTGGTTCACAAAGTTGCTTGGCTATGATTATGACATTGTTTTCAAGGCTGGGCAAGGGAACAAAGCTGCAGATGCTTTATCCAGATAGGGTATGAAGCAAGTTTGCATCGTTTCAGCTCTCTCAATTGTCCAACCTGAGTGGCTCAATTCTCGCAAGTGGGAATGGTATACTAACCCAACCCTCAAAACACTCATTGAGGGCTTAACCAATGACCCAACCACACACCCCAGCTATTCTTGGATGCATGGGTTGTTGACCTACAAAGGAAGACTAGTAATGGGATCAAATGCACAGCTCAAGTAATTGCTTATGCAAGAGATACATGCTACCCCTTTGGGAGGACATTCTGGTACCAAAAAAACTTATCACCGAGCAAGAAGATCCTTTTATTGGAAGGGTATGAAGAGGGACATATATGCTTTTGCGGCTCAATGTGATATTTGTTAGAGGAACAAAACTGAGACAGTAGCTTCCCCAGGCCTACTACAGCCATTGCCAATTCTAGAAGGCATTTGGTCTGATATATCCATGGACTTTGTAGAAGGGCTCCCCAATTCCCATGGAAAGACTGTTATACTTGTGGTAGTGGATAGACTGTCCAAATACTCTCATTTCATTGCCATATCCCATCCTTATAGACCTGTGGAAGTAGCCTAAGCATTCTTGGATACTATCTACAAATTGCATGGCATGCCTAAATCTATAGTATCTGATCGGGATCCCATCTTCACCAACAACTTTTGACGGGAACTTTTCCAGTTACAAGGAACAAAACTAAACCTCAGCACCTCTTACCACCCTCAAACTGATGGCCAAACAGAGGTGGTCAATAGGTGTCTTGAGGTTTACCTAAGGTGCATGACAGGAAATAGGTCCAAGGCATGGGCTCAATGGTTGCCCTTGGTTAAGTGGTGGTTCAATACCAACTACCACACTGCCACCAAGTTGACACCATACCAGGTGGTGTATGGCCAAATACCACATTCCCACATCCACTATATTTCAGGGGTCTCCAATGTGGCTGCAGTTGATCAGTGGGGTAGGGATAGGGAAGCAACTCTAAAGCTCCTCAAGGAACACCTAGTCCAAGCCCCAAATCGCATGAAGCAGCAGGCAGATCAATATCGTACCGAAAGACAATTTGCGGTGGGAGATTGGGTATTTCTAAAATTGCAGCCTGTAGACGTCCCCGAACGTCCCGGGGGGGAATCCCATTTTGTTCATATGGGCTCACTACAGTTTAGGACTCAAATGTCACGGTCCTGTATCTAATCTCGTAGAGTGCAATGCAAGACCGATAAATCATCAAAGAGTCCAAATTCGGCAAATCGTTTTTGAAAACAGATTTTTTTTTGAAAGAAGTGCCACACATAGACTGCTTTGCCAGATACAGAGTCGCCACCTAAATATTTTATTTTGGGGAATTTAGGAAACCCTGACTCATTTGCCTAAGGCCACGTGTCCGTCATCACCAAAGTTGCCTCGGCTCGGGAACTTGGGTACGATTGGGAAAGGTCAGCTATGAGCACCCCTGCTTGCCCGATCAAAGATCGGCCTCTACTAACTATGATATCGATTTTTGAAAACATTATGTGCTCTTATTCCGGTTTATTAACCTAGAATTACTACGTGATGCACACAGCAAAACAAGTATAGACTGGATTGCCTAAGTTGGAACAAAACACCGTATATCCATTTGTTTCGAAAAATGGATTGAAGTTTGCTACTAGCAAGTAGGCTAAAACACGGGTTTCGACGAATTATTCCAACTCAAGCAACCCAACCTTCACCCACAGGCATTTAGGCAGTTATATCACATAAGCATATAGCCTCATGGTAAGCATGCTATCATGGCAATCACTCACACGCATGCAAGGATGCTAAAGCATAAACACTTACCGAGTACTCCAAGCCAAAACAAAAACTAGTTAGCAATCAATGCATGATCCTAGTTCATGTTAAGATGGCTAATGCAACACATGCAAAATGCAACTAAGATAGGCTCGGCTATTCTAAGATGGCATGTGAGATGCTACAACTAACACGTATTCAATTTGGAATTAAAATACAATGCAGTTAGTATGATGTGCCGAGCTCGGTGCATGCAAGACAGATGAATGAATGCAAACATGTGAACATAAGGTATGCTAATTTAAATATGTCCTAATACTAACCATTGAAAGCAGGTAAATAAAAGGGACAAAGAAGTGGGGGTTGGAAGACATAGACACACTCACACACACTTATTACACAATTGCCCTCACTCGGAGGGTCCGAATAAATTATACAAACCAAATAAATAATTAAACTATTCTAGCTAATTAATTATTACAAAACTTCTAATTAATTACAAATTAATTACAAAAACTGCCTAAATATGAAATTAAAGAGACCGCCACGGCTTTGCCTCGGAATGCGCGGATGATGCATGCTCGATTTGCCTTGCTCGGAAACCCGTTACCATGCCACTGTTGCCTCTGTTTGCACTATTCTACACCTCTAAGGGATGTGAAAATTCTTGAGGCACCTCTGAACCATTCCCTGATCATTTTGGAATGCCACCGGCCAATGAAAAGCACCACCGACCATGTAAATTGATCATCAACCATAAATTGGGTCACCGGTCGGACTCTGATGGTCGGTCGGCACTGAAAGTGGCTGGCCGGCCATCTATTCCTGTAGAATCCTGTTTTTGCTGCAGCAGTGGACAGACAGTGCATGGCAAGGAAATTTTAAAGCAATGTATGCATGGCCACACTCCCTATCATATTATGGACTCAAGGGAGTGTGGCCCTTGGTCCTCGGGCCACCAATCACGCATCTCGAAGCATGATGGCCAAAGGCACCAAGTTTGCCAATCAGTGTAAATGAATGCAACAAAACGAATGAATGCCTCACGCCCTATCATGTTGAGATCAAGGGCATCGGCGACCGAGGATCGAGACGTGTTTTATCACTTCAAGTACGAACACACCTCACTCCTGAAGTTTGGCTTGACACCCCAAACCAAACGAAATGCAATGCATGCATGCCCTATGCAATGCAAAGTAATGCAACTAGTGCAACTAGTGCAATATGAGGATGCTAACTCAATGCAATGTAATGCTACCTAATCATGCAAGTTAAGCTAATGCAATATGAACATGTCAAGCATACAATGAGGTTATGTGATGCAACTAGTTAGATATCATGCAATGTACTAAGCATGCAAACATGATGTAATGCAAATATGCAACAATACTCAAAGGCAACTTGTCGAACATGCAATTATATACAAAGCTGGACTTAAACCGAAATTGGGAGACCTCAGCCCAACCCAAAATAGTGGCCAAAAGGGTGCAACAAAGGCACAAAACACACATGGAAACATGCATACACCAAGGCCCATCACCTAAGGCATCAAAGAGGCAACTCTAAGCATACTTAAAAGAGACAAACATGGGTATTTTACAAATATGCTGAGCTCTGAAATCATGCAAAGGGGAATGCCAAACCAAACACACAAGTGAAGCATATCATGTAAAAGGGGCCCAAAGCTTGAGACCAACCAAAGGATTCAAACCATAGCCATACCAACTAAGCCTTAAAGGGCCAAAATGACTTAAATCAGTCCTAGGGTAGACCAAAGTAAGACTAGAACATGCATGGAACATGATCAAAACATGCCAAGCAAAGGGCATTCAAAGCCACAAAAGGGAGCATTCCAACACAACTATCACAACCAAACATGGCATGGATTATGCAACCAAAAACAGAGTTTCAATGCATCAAAACACACCCCAAAACCCACTGATATGGCAGCCCAAGGTCTTAAACAAAAGGGCATACATCAAGGCCCATTTCAAGGCATAAAACAACAACTCTTCAAGGCATGAAGGGATGATGAATGCAAGCATACAAGCGTGGATTATGGACTGCAATAGCATGAGAAGTGATTCCAAATCACTGAAACAACCCAACTAAAGCATGCTAATGACTCACACACTCGAGGCTCACAAGCCAAAATGCAAAGAGGCTATACCAAACATGAAAAACATGATCAAATCAGTACCCAATAGACCTTAAGCATGGAAAAATATGACCAAAAACTTCATGGAGTCAAGCTAGAACATGCAAGCATGGAGGGGCAAATGCATGGCACATGTTATGACAATAAAGGGGATTACTAAGTAAGTATGTGATGCATGTAATGGACAATAAATCTGACCAAAAAAAAGAGGTATAATATGACCAAATAACACCCAAAAACCTCTAAAATGAAGCTAAGAACAACTAAGCATGCATGCTACCTTCATAAGCCAAAAACATGAACAAATGAGACATGAAGGGAGAGAGGTGTCCCTCCTCTATGCAAGACTTCAAAACCTCTTCTTCACCACTGAAAATCCATTGGATTTCAGTGGTGAGAAGGCCAATGCACAAAAGTATTCAAAGCTCAACCAAAGAAAGTACAAAAGGGGCCAAACAAGGCCTAAGAGGGGGAGGTCGACCCCAAACACAAATGAGACCTCAATGGAACACCTTAAGCATGAAAAATTAGAGTTTTTATCAGTTATACACAAAGCTCAAAACAGCATGCAAAGTGGGTTAAAAGCTAGTGCAAGAATGGGGAATATAAAGTAACTAGCTCACCCTTGAAGAACACTTGAAAAACAGTAAGTCCAGCCCCTTTCTTTTGATCAAAATCAACTCAAAACTCTAAGAACAACCTCCCAACACCCCCAAAACTGAAGTATGGTGTAATACTAGGTGCCTTAGTGCAAAACTAAGAACAAAACACCCTTTTGAGCCCTCAAACACACACCAATGAAGAGAGAGAGGGAGATATATATATATATATAGAGAGAGAGTGATATATGAGATATATTAGATGTATCTTTCTGATTTTGTTCAACCCCTTCAAAGGAGAAGAGAGGTCTCCTTTTATAGAGCAAGAGAAGGGCCTAAGCTTCTTGGAGAAGCTAAGGCAAAAGGGTCAAGGGGGTCAAGCTTCTTGAGGAAGCTAAGAGGGTCCAAGCTTTCTCAAGAAGGTAGAGCAAAAGGGTGCAAAGGGTGCAAAGGGGCAAATCCTCCATACACGTGTATGGAGGACAGGTTCGTGCACTCCAGCAGGCACAGCTGGCATGCACCATGCCTGAAAAAGGAAAAAAGGAGGTACCGGCCAAAAAAGGAGACAATCGGACAAATAAATGGTCGGCCGACCACACAAAATGCCGACCGGCCATCACTAAAATAGGGCCGGTGGCCTCAAGCCAAGGCTGGTGGGTATCAGGGATAGCTAACAAGCTACTCTCTACCCTCAGGTGCAAAAACAAACAAGTTCTTGGTGCAAAACCAAGCACAGAACAGTCCAGTTAAGAGATCCTGAGGCAAGGCGCGCGGCCGAGACCTCCGGGAACTCAAAACGAACACAAACATGGATGATCACCGAGCTTTCAAACGGTGACGTCCAAGTCTTGAGGACGGTCAAAAATGGGGTGTCTACATAGCCCTACAAGCAAAGTACACTACAATGCTGGTCTAACATGAAATTGTCCCCAAGGTTTTATGAGCCATTTCAGGTGTTGAAGAGGGTGGGTCAGGTAGCTTACCGATTGGACTTGCCCTCACACTCTAAGTTGCACCCAGTTTTCTATGTGTCCTTGCTCAAGAAGAAGTTGGGAGCCCACACCACACCACACCACACCACAAGCCATATTTCCACCCATAGGGACTGATGGTGTCATTGAACCTGAACCCATTGCAGTCTTGGACAGGCATTTGATCAAGTATAAAGGTACGCCAACAACTCAATTATTGGTACAATAGTCTAATTCATACCTAGAGGATGCAACTTGGTAGTTGTACAAAGATCTCCGAGCCAAATTTCCAACTTTCCAACCTTGGGGACAAGGCTCATTTCAAGGGGGAGGGAATGATAGGCCATCAACTAGAAGTGAAGCTGCCATGGGCCAAGACAAGGGGCTGAACTCAGGAGCAGTGAGCAGTGGGCTAGACTGGATGATAGGCTAGACAACAAGCCCAGCTAATAGAAAAATTATAGCTAAGTTACTTGGTGCGGGATTAGCGGAAGATGTTGAAGTTGTTGATGGGGATTAGTGGAAGTTGTTAGAGTTGTTGCGAGAAATTCTATAAAGAGGGAGAGAATGAGAGAGGAAGGGAATTAATTTTGTAATGAGGAAGATTGGGATCTAACGTTTCCCAGAGGTGTAATTTGTTTCAATCAATACAATTTTCCATTTCTATCTCAATTTCAGTCTTAATCTTTTCCTTAAATTCCCATTTTCTTCACTCACCCTATCACTATTTTCTCCTCGCCGACTCTCCCCTTCTCCTCGACGGTGGCAAACTGGTATCCTAATCGCATCAAAAAATTTTTTTTAATCAAGAGCAAATTACATAGTTCCTATATATCATTTTGATTCTTAAACTTTCAATTGACTCAAAGTAGGTGAGAAATAATGAGAAATGATTACACTCCGTTTAGATGTTTACTTGTTTGGATGGTTAAGTAGGTAAAAAATGATGAGAGATGGTGATAACTTTTTTCTCACCAAATTTATGTTTTGTTTCTCACAAAGTGGTGAGATTTGATGGGAAATGAATTGGATTTAATAAAATTTTTATAAAATATCATAATAAAATTATGAAAAAATATATCTTATTAATATTAATATATAAGGTTATTGTGATAAAACAAAATATAATACTTTATTTTCTTTTTTCTTATTTATTTTATCCAAATAAAATAGGTGCATCTCTTTTATTTATTCAAATATAATGGTAAGAAATCATAATCAAATCATTTCTTTTCTTAGGTGAGAAATCACAATCCTTTCTTTTCTCACCTCACCTCACTATCCAAACAGAGTATCAATTTTTACTCTTAATTTTAAATCTTATATCAGTTTAATCTAATTGATAAGTTAGTATTTTTGAAAAAAAATGATCATTGAATTGGCTTAATGTTTACAATTAATTTTAGATTTTGTATTATTTTAGTCCAATTGAAACGCTGTTAGTTTTTTTGACAAAAAATGATGACTGAATTGGTTAGGCTTAACTATTTAAGTTGACTAAGTTTATAATTTTGTCACTAAGTTGAGGTTAACTTGCGTATATGCATATTTTCTATTACAAAATGCTAACATTTATAAATTCATATTGCGACAAAATTATAAATTCATATTTTCTATTAGAAAATACTAACATTTGTAATCCAATTGGACAAAATCGAGACATAATTACAAATTTAAGGTAAAAAATCAAGCCAATTGAAATTACAGGGACAAAAATAACATAATGACCAAATACTGAATTACTAACGTAATTTGCTCTTTAATCAATTTGTTTTTATATCTTTTGATTCGATATATATATATATTGTAGAGGGTCAGAAATTAAGGTCCAGATTGAGTATGGGCTTAAGTGCTGAGGTCGCCCCTATTAGGTGACCAAAAATGACTAAAGGAGCATGGGCTAAAGTCTAAGGGAAGTGGGCCAATAGTGGGCCAAACCAGGTCCGACCCACCAAAGATCCGAATAGAGTCCACGAGAAAAATAGTGTCCAAGTGAAGTTACAGAGGTATTACTTGCAGCGGTCAAGTTGTTGAGGCACTTTGCCTCAGCGCCGCCATTTCTAGTATTGTCGGCTCCGTTGCCATTTAAAGTTGCCGAGGGAAAGGGAAAGACGGGGTAACTAAGTTATAGAGGCAACACTTGCAGTGGCCAAGTTGTAGAGGTTTTTTGTCGGCGCCGCCATCATTGACTGCCATTTGAACTTGCCGCGAGAAATCATTGCAGCAGCAACTACAGCCGCCGCAACTAACTTGCGGAGGGAACACCCCGCCAAGATGGTAGCAACCTTTGGGAGAAGCTTCCCCTCCACAAGTAGAGGCTAATGCTTGGCACTGATAGCAGGCCCCAAGACATTATTAGCCTAGGGCTGATAACAAGCCCCTAAAGTCATTTTTAGTTCGGCGTTGATAGTAGGCCCCGAAACTCACTAGCTTGGCGCTGATAGTAGGCCTCAAATGCTACTGGTTGGAGCAAATAGCAGGCCTAGAGATATTAGTATGCCGTGGTGAGTCCGTGAAGATGGAAATAGGGTAGTCCACGTGTAAGAGACTCCCTTTCCATTACCCAAGTCATGGACTTGCCTTAGTCGCCTAGGCGGGACTAAGGAAGCCCCTTTGGGTTTGGTACTAAGGCACATCATGGCTGATAGCAGGCTTGGTTATGGCCTTCACCTTGGGAAGTTGGGGAGTTTGTGGTTAGGTGGCTAAAGGTGGAGGTTTCGTTAAGGTGAACACGAAAACATAGCTGATAGCATGCTATGAAGTCCTAAGAATGCATGTACTAGCTAAATAGAAATGAGAAAGTAAGTGTAGCAGCAAGGTTTACCGCTGTAAGTGCACTTGCTGAGGTTCGAGCTGAGAAGGCAAGTGCACGTGCTGAGGCATCTGTGCCAAATAGATAGTACACAGTACATGCAGAGGGACGCGTGGCACCTTTAGCCTGGTGGCTCAAGGCAAAAGCCTATAAATAGGACTGATTTTCAAAGGTCCAAAGAGAGGATTATTGTAAATTTGGGGGAGATGCTGCCCATTTGTGCACTACTATTCATTTCTTCTTGAGCTACTTGCTTCACCTTCACCTAGCTACTCATCCTCTAGTCATTCCATCATTGTTGGACCATTAAAATAGTTTTGCCTCTCTAATCACTACTCACATTGAACTCTCCCTACATATATATATATATATGTTAGTGTGTTATGAAAATGGGAAATTTGAAATTTAAAATTAAAAAGCGAGGCAATTGGCGAACAATTTGAGACTAAAAAAATTGTGATTATATATATGCTACAAGTGTTGGCACATATGTAGTGTGTGTGAGTGAAACAATTAGATTGACAATTACGAATTGAAACAGTTATAAAGGGCCAGAAATTGCTCCAAACAATTACCAATGCGAACCGGGAACATTTTATGAATATGAGAGATTTAAATGATAAAAACACAAAAAAAATTCAAAATTTAAGACTGCTTATGTAGCTGCCATTGGGAGAGTTTTGGAAAACCAAAAATTGGGACATCAACACCAACTCAAGAGTTGGGTTTATAATGGTACTAGAAGTGGACACACGATAGTTATATAAAAAAATTTGTTGTGAAGCAATTAGCAGTTACATAGTAAAGGCAATTAGAATGTAAACTGGAGAAATTTAGGTTATGGTTTGAGAGGAAGAAAGAGAGAAGAGAGAAAGAGACTGATAATAATATATGGTTTAGAGTTATTGAATTACTCTACACCAGCAAATATATTGATATAAAACCTGACATTACAAAATGACTAGAGTACCCTCAACTTAACTAAATAATAATATAAGGACATATAATAGCAGTTACATAAAGATCAAACATGCCCAGCTTGAAAGATAAGCGTTGAAAAGAAGTTCGAGCCAAAGGTTTGGTGAGGATATCACCTAATTGATCTTCAGAACAAACATAAGGAGTCATAAGTTGCTTGCGTAGTAGCTCTCGAATGAAATGACAATCAACCTCAATATATTTGGTACACTCATGAAACACAGGATTATTAGCAATGAATATGGTAGTGTCACGACCCAAACCCGGCCCTATGGGTTTAGCACCGTAACTGGCCAGTAATCCGAGATTACCGAAGGCCTGCAGAACAGTAATACAGTAAAACAGAGTACAGGGCCTGGCGGAAGCCATTACAGTAAATAACTAGTGTCCATTGAGCTGTGGAAATCTGTATGCCAAAAACATTTTTCATGCATTCATTCAGTTCAAACAGTACAGTCTATATACAATCATTTACAACATTCAGGACAGGGACTTAATCCCTTGAGAACAGTACGGTAAAACAGTAAACAGTTTATACAGTAATACAAAACAGTCGGGAGACAAGTGGGGAACACAAAAACACCCCAAGCCATAGCATGGCGTCTCGGAACCTCGCAGTGAGGCACATAGGCTGGCTTGACAAAACTGGGGGACTAACCCACGCTCCTAGCTCCGGTCTGGCTGCTGAGAACCTACATATATATATAAACAGTGAGCTAAAGCCCAGTGAATAACAATAAGTGTAAAGAGGTTATGAATGAATGTCCTTACAGTAATGAAAACAATTCATTAAGCAGTATTTCAGTCTTTCAGTAATTCAGTCAATCAGTCATATGTGGTACATCCAATAGCCTATAAACAGTAGGTCCAGAAGGACCGGGTCTTAACAGACCCAACAGTAGTGATGGCCATCAGTCAGTAAACAGTATGGTTCCACAAGGGAACCGACAGAGCTCTGTAACAGTAACAGTCAATGCTAAGGATGCCACAATACAGTTCACAATACAGGACATACATTCATTCAATAAACAATATCAGTTCAATAAACAATTCAGTTCAGTATTCAAAAGATAACCATTTTGAACATATCTTTACACAATCTGTTACTCACAGAGATTGGGCTAATAGCAGCTAGAGCGCGTCCCCGAAAGCCAACCCTAAACAGTCAATAAATAGAACACACACTAAGTTTCACAGTTGGGAAGGATGATAATTAAATCCCTAAATTTCCTCGGTGTGATTCTATGTCCAAATCCTCATTAAGATGCCTTAAACTAGGCCTAAGAATGCCTAGGATGAGATGAGGATGCAAAAATACACTTGGAAGGCATTTTTCAAAAGTTGCTGAAAATAGGAGCCTCGCTCGAGCGAGCCTTCCTTCGCTCGAGCGAGCTTCCAAAATCAAAGGCTTCGCTCGAGCGAGAAATCCTTCGCTCGAGCGACCTGCATGAACAGTAAAAGTACTGGTTGCTGGATTTTTACGCGCGATACCACGCTCGATGCTCGCTCGAGCGGAGCCCTGAATAAAGGTGCTCGCTCGAGCGAGGAATCCTTCGCTCGAGCGAGGAAGCAAAATCTGGAATTTCCAGATTTGTCTTCCAAGTTCGAACCAAGCATTCTACCATCCAAAACTCAACCTCTTGGGCCCAAATTCTGGGAAAACATTTCAAACTCATAGTACAACAAGTTTTAAAGCTCAATTTATGAATTCAAGCCCCAAAGGTTGGTCAATTAAATCCAACATTCAAACCCATTTTCAAGAACAATTTCAAACATGCAATGCATGAACTTCAAACCAAAATCAATGTTCAAATCTTGCTCTATTGAGCTCCAATCTTTGAAAACCAAATGAAAACATGGTCTATGGTAACAATATGGACATGCATGCATCATTCTCACGAATTTAACTTCAAAATGTACCAAGATGGCCATGCATGTATGAATTCAAACATAATTCACCATGTATGAGCTACAACATGCCTCAACTCAAAAATGAAACATGAATTATACAAGAATTAGCTCTAATTCAACAACAAGAAGATGAATGTCCTACCTTAGTCTTGAATTATGAGATGACAAGCTCAATTATACAATCTATGCCTCAAATCTTCAAGTTCTTCTAGTAATTTCAACAATTTGAGCTAAAATCTCCCTTCTCCCTCACTCTCTCTAAGCCTCTTCTTGGTCGGCTAGTATAAGGAAGAAAGCTGATGAAATGCTCTTGCTCAAGTGTAATCAAAGTCTCAAACATGAATAAACAAATGCTCCACTCAATGGCAAAGTTGTAATTAAGTCCAACTCTTCAATTAATCGTTATTTAATCCAATTTAATCATTCCTAATCAATTTTCAGATAAATATACCATAAAATCACAAATATTCTCCTGATTACAAAACACTAAACGATTCCTAAATCGGCCGCCGATAAGGCCTCCAATTAACAGTTCAAACATAAGGATTCAAACAGATATTCAATCAAGCAAACAGATGCATTATGCAATTCAATATATAAACTCATTCAATTTCAGTTTCAGTTTTATTCAGTCTGTTCAGTAGTTCCTCCAATTCACTTATCAGTCATTATCAGTTCAGTTTAGCATTAATCAGTATATAATTCAGTGGTTAATCAGTAATCAATACGAGGGTTGTTACAGGTAGCCTGATTATCACAACAAATACTCATAGGAGTGGGAATAGAAATACCAAAATCCTATAGAAGAGAGTGAACTTATAACATCTCAGAGGCGATATGAGACATGGCACGGTACTCGGCCTCAGCACTAGAACGAGTAACAACTATCTATTTCTTGCTATGCTAAGTAACAAGATTAGTACCAACAAAAGTATAATAGCCCAAGGTAAAACATCTATCAGTACTACTTCCAGCCCAATTAGCATCACTGAAGCCAGTGACAGACAACGAGGAAGACGGACAATAGAGCAAACCCCGACCTGGGGCGCTCTTCAAGTACTGCAAGATACAACACATAACGTCAAAATGAGGTTGGCGAGGAGCATGCATAAACTGGATGACCACATCTATAACATAGGTAATATCCGGACGAGTGACAATGAGATATATCAACTTCCTAATCAACCAACGAAAATGACCAAGATCAGAAAACAAGACCCCGGTTTCACCATCAAGTTTAACACATGAGACCATGGGAGTATTACTAGGACGAGTGCCTAAAAGACCAGTTTTAGTGAGAAGATCAAGGATATATTTCTGTTGTGAGAGAAGCAAGCCCTGAGATGATCGAGCAACCTCAATCCCAAGAAAATACCGAAGATGACCCAAGTCCTTGGTGTGAAAGTGTTGACTTAAATACTGCTTTAAATCAACAATACCAGTGGAGTCATTGCCAGAAATGATAATGTCATCTAGATAGACAATAAGGATGATACTCCCAGAAGACGAGTGGCAAGCAAAAACAGAGTGATCAGAAGTAGAATGACGGAACCCATATGCAAGCACAACCGCACTGAACCGATCAAACCATGCACGAGGGGACTGCTTGAGACCATATAAGGCCTTCCATAACCAATAAACAAGATTCTCATGACTAGGAACAACATATCCAGGAGGTTGATTCATATAGACCTCCTCTTGGAGATCGCCATGAAGAAAGGCATTCTTGATATCAAATTGATATAAAGGCCATGATTGACTAACAACAACCCAAAGGAGAATCCGAACAAAGTTAAGGCAAGCCACAAGGGAGAAAGTGTCACGATCCAAACCCGTCCCTATAGGTTTAGCGTCGTAACCGGCCAATAACCCTTAGATTACCAAAGGCCTTTGTACAGAATAACATATAATTAAGGGGCTAGCGAAAGTAGATGTATAAATCATACATAGTCCATCGAGCTATACAGACATACATGGGACGGATAATTTAAAACTTTATAAACACATATGTGACGTCATATATATACATTAGACATACGTCACTCTCATATACAGATGAACCAAAAGTGGGACTTAGCCCAATGCATAGATAAACAGAAACTTGTTCACATTACAAAAAGAAAACAAAGTCTGAAAACTTGGTTCACAAAACTCGACCACTTGACTCATTCCGAAACCTCCTCGGGAGGCGTAATGGTTAGTTGAAAAAATAGAAGTCCAGACGATCATCACTAAGCCTGGTCATGCGCCTGATCACCTACATACATAAATAATACAATGAGTTGAAGCCTAGTGAATAATAACAGAGTAAAGGGTTGTATGAATGTTGTCCATAACAGATATAGAAATCAGAATTCAGTAGTTAACAGAAGTGGGATTCATAATCATGTTCGAAAATCAAAATTCATAACAAAAACAGATTCATAATCATATTCATAATAATTAGAATTTGCAGTTAATCATACGTGGTACATTCATTAGCACTAGCAGAAATAATTGAGCTATAAAGAGATGACCATAAAGGTATGCAGCCGACTCACGTGCACAAAGACGGCACAGTTGGCTCATAAGATGTACAGTTGACCCATAAAAGGGACGTATACAGAAGGATCCATAACAATTGGCTCATGAGATGTAAGTTGGCCCATAATTGGGACGTCATAACAGAACAGATAACAAATGTTATCTGAAGCTAAGAATGCCACGAATACATTTTAGAAATATTGGACGACCATTCATTCATGCAAAAAATAATATTTTAGAAAACAAATCATTTGTTTAGAAAATACTTGTAATTGAACATAGCTTTACAAAGTTATTACTCATAGTTGGCTCCAAAAGTAGACAGACAGAGCAGATAACCAGGTAGCCTACGACGCGTGACCTACACAAACACAGAATGGATACTCATTGAAACTCACGATCGGAATTCATTTCTTCCTTGTTTGGGTGTGTTTCTAATCTTTAACCTCATTATCATGTCTTAATCAGGGCTTAAGAATGCCTAAGATGCAATGAGGATGCCAAAATGCATTTAAAACACTTAGTCAAATTTCTAAAAATAGGGTCTTCGCTCAAGCGCAACTTCCTTAACTCGAGCAAAGGTTCAAAAATAAGGGTGGTTGCTCGAGTGCAACTTCGGTCACTTGAGCGGTCTGTAAACTCCGCAAAAGTACTGGTTACATGATTTCTCAGCTCGACGGTTGCTCGACAATGAGTGGAAATTTTTCTGACAATCATAACTCCATAAGACGAGAGGAGTACAATAATAAAAGCTTAGAGGATGTTTGTAACTTTGACTTTGTTCTTAGCTAAGAGGAGATTGGCCTTGTAAGGGTAAGTTTTTTGAAAAAAAATAAAAAACAAATAAAACTTGTTCGTCACTTTTTCGGGATTGAACTCTCGAACATATGACTGAAATTCAGGAACACAGGCCCGAACATTGTTTATTTGTTTGGGAGCCGGTAATCGAACATTTATTATTTGTTCAGAAACAGGTAACTGAACATTATTCATAGGTCCAAACTTGTTTTATTGAGAAAACAAAACCAATTATTATAATTTTTTTCCTGCAAGAGAAGAAATTATTATGAAAAAACTAAGAAATTATGTGTATAGAGAGCGAGAGAGAGCATACTAACTATGACAATGGTAGATGAGGCAGCATAGACAATAATCACATTGCCTCTTCTTCTTCTTCGTGGGTTTTGTTAGGGTTTTTTGGGAAGTGGGTTTTTTTTGGGAGGTGTGAGGGTGTGGGGTGTGTGCATTCAATTGGTAGAATGTTTTCACAAGGATAATTTTGGTATTATTTGGGGGGGGTGGTGGGGAAAGAAATTTTAAGGGTTTCAAAATTTATAAGTGGGGGTCAAAAGAAATGGGGGGTCCAAATTAATTCATGGGGTGTTAATAGCACCACTCTATATTTATATAAAACCTGACATTACAAAATGACTAGAGTACCCTCAACTTAACTAAATAATAACATAAGGACATATAACTAATCTAACAAAGGCTATTTTGAGGAAAAAAACATGTGACTTCCACAACTTTCTTTGTATAGTAGTATAGATAGATAGATAAATAGATAAAAGATATATGTATTAAAAGGTATGCACACTCAATGAGTGAGCTATGAAAATCAATTGATCGATTTGATTATATATATATATATATATAGACGAAGAGAAAAGAAATTGAACTAGTTACACAAATTTGATGTTTAAAAATTAAAATTAAAAATGAGTGAATTGGGAACAATTTGAGAATGAAAAAATTGTGATAAAGTTTCAATGGGCTTTTGAGCTTTATATAATATATATATATACATATTGTATTGTACACAATAGAATGGAATAATATAATATGTTGAATAATAAATAGAATAATATAATTTGAGAATAATACATAGAATAGTATAATTTGAGAACATACTATGTTGAACAATATATATAATTTGAGAATAATATATTATTCTATTCTATTGTGTACAACACACAGTATGTGTGTATATATATATCTATTATATAAAGTGTGGCACACACAAGTGTGCAATTTAATAAGTTTTACTAGAAAAAAAGGTTGAAGCAGACTTAGTAGTTCTCTGTTTGAAATGTTTGGTTAACTTATAGTTTATGATATGATGACATGTTTGCTCTTTGCAGGTAATTAAAATAATAAATTTTACATTGTAAAAAACATTAATACTATTGGCAATTTTGGAAAAAAAGTGTTAGATTATCTCCATTCTTTCACTAATCCTTTCATCAAACTTATATCAAATTAAAGGGGAGTCAAAATTTTATCAAATCAAGAATTAACCAAATCCTTCATTGAATTTTTGACCGTCATAGTTATAATCAAAATTTGATAAAATTGTAAAAAGAGGAAAGATTGAAAATGATTTTATTCATTAAAACAAGTTGTGGACGCGCCCCGAGGGCCTTGTTTACCACAGTTCGGACTCAAATGTCACGGTTCTGAATCTAATACCGCAAAGTGCAATGCGAGACCGATAAATCACCAAAGAGTCCAAATCCGACAAAATTGTTTGGGCAAACTGATTTTTAAGAAAGAAGTGCCAAACATGGATTGCTTTGCCAGATACAGAGTCGCCACCTAAATATTTTATTTTGGGGGAATTTAGGAAACCATGACTCATGCCTAAGGCCACGTGTCCGTCATCACCAAAGTTGCCTCGGCTCGGGAACTTGGGTACGATTGGGGAAGGTCATCTATGAGCACCCCCGCTCGCCCGATCAAAGATCGGCCTGTACTAAACATGATATCTTGTTTTTGAAAACACATGCGTTCTTATTCCGGTTAATTAGCTAGAATTACTATGTGATGCGTACAACACACAAGTATAGACTAGATCGCCTAATTTGGAACAAAGCATCGCATATCCGTTTGTTTGGAAATGGTTTGAAGTTTGCTACTTGCAAGTAGGCTAAAACACGGATTTCAATGAATTGGTCTAATTCAAGTAATCCAGCCTTCACCCACAGGCATTCAAGAAGTTATATCACATAAGCAAATAGCATCATGGCAAGCATGCTTTCATGTTAACACTCACATACATGCAAGATGCTAAAGTATAAACACTCACAGTGTACTCCGAGCCAAAACAAGAAACTAGTTAGTAATCAATGCATGATCCTAGTTCATGTTAGCAATGGCTAATGCAACACATGCAAAATGCAACTAGAATAGGCTCGGCTATCTAAGAATGGCATGTGAAATGCGACAAATCGATACATGTATTCAACTTGGAATTGAAATACAATGCAGTTAGTATGATGCGCCGAGCCCGGTGTATGTAATACAAATGAATGATGTGAACATGCGAGCATAAGGATGCTAATTGAAACATGACCTAAAACTAACCATTGAAAGCAGGTAAGTAAAAGGGAGAAAGACGTGGGGTTGGAAGACATGCATCACACACACGCACGCACGCTTATTACACAATTGGCCCTCTCGACGGAGGGTCTGAATAAATAATACAAACCAACTAATTAATTAACTACCTTAGCTAATTAATTATTACAAAACTCTTAACTAATTAAACAAATTAATTAAGCTATTAAAGCAATAAAACAGCTTCGGGAAGAGGGACGAATGCATGCATGCTCGGCTTCGCTCGAAAATCTATCGCCATGCTCATGCTGCCTCTGTTTACACTACTCTGCACCTCTAAAAACTGCAAAAGTCTCAAGGATGCTTCTGAATCACCTTCTGGGTGCTGTGAGAGGCCATCGGCCAAGAAGAAAGGCCATCGGCCAAGGGGAACTGGTAATCGACCAAAAATGGGGCTCTCGGCCATAAATTTGTAGCCGACTGGCACTGAAAATGGCCGACCGACCATCTATTCCTGCAGAATGCTATTTTGCTGCAGCAGAGGACAAACAGAGCATGGCAATGCATTTTCAAAGCAATGTGTGCACAACCACCCTTCCTATCATGTCATGAACTCAAGGGAGTATGGTTCTCGACCCTCGGGCCATCAATTACGCATTTCAATGCATGATGGCCAAATGAGCCAAGTGTGCAAATCAATATGGAATGAATACACAAAACACATGAAGGCCTCACACTCTATCATGTTGGATCAAGAGCGTTGGCGACTAAGGATTGAGGCACGTTTCGTCACTTCAATTACGAACGTTCCTCGCTCCTCATGTTTGGTTTGACACCCCAAACCAAACACAATGTAATGCAAGCAAGTATGCCAAATACAATGCAACATGGAAATGCAATGCTATGCGACCTAAGCATGCCAAATGCAATAGGGCTCAAATATGCACACGAGGCTAAGGTAACAAGCATGCCAAATGCAATGCAACCTAAACAAACAATGTGATAAAATGCGAGCTAGCAAGCATGCAAAATGCAACCCAAGCATATGGTGCGATAGGCATGCAACAACTATACCAATAACAAGCATGCAACAACACGCAATGCGATAAGCATGCAATCAACACACAAACCACATGATCCATGGATTTACACTGAAGATGGATAGGCCTCAGCCATACCAAAACAGTGGCCAAAATGATGAAGTGATAGAATGAAATGCACAATGAGCATGCATGTGCAATGGTCCAAGAGTTAAGGCATAAGGTCACAACACCTAAACATGAGCGAGGGGGGACAATTATGATAGTATGGTGACACCATAAGCTCTGAAATTATGTTAAGAGTGATGCCAAATCGAACACATAACACAAGCAAGGCATGCTAATGTGCTTCAAGTTTAAAGCTAGCAAAGGGACTTGAACCATGGCCATATCAACCAAGCCCCAAAGGACCAAGGTGACCCAAAACAGTCCCAAAGCAGACCAAAACAAGGCTAGACCATGCATGGGATGAGGTCAAAATATGTTAGAAAGGTGAGCACAAAACAAGACGCATACAAGGCCAAAAGGAGCAATTGCACTACACCTATTACAACCAAACATGGCATGACTTAGGCCAATAAAGTCAGAGTTATGGCATGTTAGAATGAGCCAAAAAACCCACTTAGATGGCATCCCAAAGGCCTATGTATGATGGCATGCATAATGACCTATTCTTAAGGCATGAAACATAAACTATCCAAAGCGTGGAATGGGTGATAAATGCAAGTGTGTGACCATGAAATATGGACTGAAATTACATATTACATGATGCCAAATCATGAAAATACTTCAAGTAACACATGCTAGTGAACTCAAGGCACAAAGCTTACAAGCTAGAATGAACCAAGGCTATGCAAAACAATGCATGCATGACCAAGACAACACCAAACAGAGCTTAAACATGGTGAAACATGACTAAAAGCTCCTTTGAGTTGAGCCAAAATATGCAAGCATGATGATCCAAATGCAAGATGCATGTTATGCAAACATGCAAGATTACTCTACAAGTATATGAAGCATGCAAGATGCTATCAAACCAACATGGAATAGAGTTAAGGCAGGTCCTAAAAGCCACTAAAAAGTACTGAAATTGAACCAAGACATGCTAAGTAAACATGCTACTCTTATAAGCCAACAACATAAGCACATGAGACATAAGGAGAGAGGGGTGTCCCTCTGCTATACAAGACTCCAAAACCACTTTTCCACCACTGAAAATCCTCTGAATTTCAATGGTGGGAAGGTCAAAATAAGATGATCGCAAAGCTCAAAAGTAAAGGCACAAAACAAGGCCAAACAAGGCCTAAGAGGGGGTAGACAACCCCCAACCAAAAAGTGACCTTAAGAAACTATAACAAGCATACAAAATCAGAACTTTTTGTAGTTTAGAGTCAAGCTTGAAACAATGTAGAAGTATGTGTAAAAGCTTAAACAAGAATGGGGGATCTAAAGTTTAGAATCTCACCTTTGAAGAACAACTTCAAGAACACAAGACCAGCAACTCTCTCTAATCAAAACCAACTCAAGAACCTTAAAACCAACCTCCTAGTACCTCAGCACACAAGGATGGTGTAACTCTAGGTGTTCTAGTGCAAAAGTAAGGACAAAAATGCACTTTAGAACACAAATGCACACACAAATGTAGACAGAGAGAGAGAGATATATAGAGATAGATAGATATATATCACTTCTCCTTAGATTTTCTAACCTCTGGAAAGGGAGGGGAGGCCCCCCTCTTATAGAAATCCAATTCCAAGGCTTCTTGGAGAAGCTAACTCAAGGTGGAAATCCCTCTATACACGTGTATGGAGGGAATGAATTGTGTATGCCAGCTGTCACAGTTGGCATAAAATATCTGCCAAAAGCAGATGAAAAGGGATCGACCGGAAAATATGGCCGATCGACCAACATAGGTGGCCGGTCGACCAAAAACAGTGCCGATCGGCCAACACCCTTGGCCGATGGCAAGAAAAAGGGGCCGATGGCTTCAAGCCTTGGCCGATGGGTTTAGGGGATGGCAAACAAGCCACCCTTTTCCCTTAGAAGCAAAACCACAAGTGTTTGGTCCACAACCAAGCACAAAATAGACAAGTTGAGAGATCTTGAGGCAAGGCGCGTAGACGAGACCTCCGAGAACTTAAAACAAACACGAGCATGGATGATCATCGAGTGTTCAAACGATGACGTCCAAGTCTTGAGGACGGTCAAAAATGGGGTGTCTACACAAGTTTTAGGATAAGTTTGAAATTTTTTAAAAAGATTTGTTGAAAAGAAAAGGAGCTGTGGGGGCATATTTTGTGAATGACAGCACGTGGCCAAGGTGATCGATGCTGAAGTGTTAGCCGAGGTGCCACGTGGCTTGGTCCTGACGCTGAGGTGATCTTGGCTAGGTCGAGGTTATCTGCGAAGATATCAGAATCCAAGATAAGCAGATAAGAGACAAGAGTCATGGAATAGGGGATGATCTCAGTCTGGATAAAGATAAAGCTCTTAGGGATTTTATCCCTATCTAGCTGAGAGTCCAGGATGAGCATTGAGCCTGAGTCCACTGAAGTGAGGCTTTTACAGAGATCAGGTCAATGCTGGCTATAAAAGCAAGGCACCCCCGTGGGTCTCAAGTATATGTGATAGACTGTGACCAGTAAGTTCTTTCGTGTGAGTTAAGCACAATTTGCTATCTTTGAGAGATATTTGATTACTGACTTGAGCATCGGAGTGCCCTCGGGTGGACGAACCACCGCCGGTTTCTTATCTTTCTGTGACAGGTTGTTCGGGCTTAATCTACTCTACCAGTGCTCTCCAGCTGAGTTCTCCGTTTGGTTGTGTGGTCAGAAATCAACACCCACAATTTGGCGTAAGGAGAGGGAATGTAAGGAGAATAGATGGCCAATGACAGGTAAAAAGAAAAGATTGGGGACGACGTCCTATGTGGGAGCGGTAAACATGTCGATCCTAACATCGAGGAAGAAAACCGTGATGAAAGAGCACAGGATCTGAATCTTGTGCAGAAGGACGTCAACAAGGAGGGTAACACCTTGAAAAAACTAGGCCGAGATGTGTATTACAATGAGAGCGACCTCCAGGTATGGAAGGACGACAAGAAGAGGGGAATGGCCAACAAGTTGGCAGATCTACAATCGGTTGTCAACTTCATGATGTAGAACAACGTCATGCAACGACTATTCCCGTTGCAAGACACACCGATGCCAGGGGCCAAGACTGATGCCTAGAAAGGGGGGCAGAAAACAATCCCAACAATCCCGCAGCATGGCAAGGAAAAGGAGCACTCGCATCGGCCTTCATGGCAGGTCGGGTGAGGAGAGTTGGTCAGAGGTGACTCGCAGAGGACACTTCATACCAGGGGAACATATGTCAAAGAGCCCAGGAATATTTAGGGGAAGGGCCTGTGTTTTGATACAGTAAATGAAGAGAAGTCCAAGAGGACACATAACGACATTGGGAGTAGCGCACCAAAAAGACCAAAATCTGTTGACAGCTGAGCTTCTAGTCAGACTAAGAAGGATTTGAGGGACTACCTCCAGAGGAAGCGGTAGAATGCCGAGGTCACATCCCCCGTCAAGTCGAGAACGCCATTCTCAATTGAGTTGGATAGGTTTGAGGCCCCAGAAAGGTTCCATATGCCGAGGTTCGAAATTTATGATGATAAATCTGATCCGAACTTTCACGTCGGCTTATATCTAAATTCAATGGCTTTGTATATCGGGAACAAACCATTGTTGTGTAAGGTGTTCCCTTCATCCTTTGGGAAAATTACTTCGAATTGGTATCACAAGTTGTCGAAAGGAACTGTGAAGAGTTGGGAAGGCCTGACTGAGATGTTTGTGGCCAGGTTTGTTACAAACAAGTTGCAGCCACTAAGGGTAAACTCCCTAATGGCTCTGAAAATTAGCAAGGGTGAAAGCCTTAGGGCTTATGCCAAAAGGTATTATGAGGTGTTTAACCGAATACCGGGATACAACTAGGAGTTAGGGGTTGTGTCTTTTAAGAACGGCCTGGAGGATGAATGCACGCTTCAGAAGTTGCTGGCAAAAACTCTACCAAAGAGTATGGAGGAGCTCACGGCACAGATCGAGAAATATGCCAGAGCAGAAGAGGATACACGGGGAGCGAAGGCACCAAAGTAGGAAAAGAGAAACAGCTCGCCGAAACGAGGCTAGGGTAATACTGGTCTTAACAGGCAGGAAACAAGGTTAAGGGTTACATAGGTAGTCACCACTGTGTTTTGGATCCCGGTTTATCAAGTTCTAGAAAGGATCAAGAACCAACAGTATTATAGAGCGCCGGAGAAGATTCCTGGTGAGTTCATGGGAAGAAGCCTTGAGAAGCATTGTACTTACCACAATGAGGATGGACACCTAACTTGGGGGTGCAGAGCCCTGAAGACACACTTGGAAGATCTAGTCAGATAAGGTCACTTGAGGGACCTTGTAGATAAGGCCAGAATGAGGGAAGAGCATGCAAGGCTTCCCCTTGCACTAGCGGTACCACCACCGCCACAACCACAGCAAGCAGAACCTCGGATGATCAATGTGATCCACTCGAAGGTTAATGAGGCTGATATGTGAGGAGAGACCCAAAAGATGAGACACTTATAGCATGTGTGTCAGGTCCAACAAAAGAGGCCCAGGACAAATGAGTACCAGGGATCAATGGTGTCCTTTATTGAGGCAGACCTAGACATGGTGCAGCATCCACACAACGATGCTCTAGTAGTGACCCTCAAGATTGGAGAATGCCAGGTAAGGCGTATTCTAATCGACCAAGACAGCTCTTGTGACATCATATATGTCAAATGTTACAAGGAGCTTGGCCTTCATCGAGATGATTTGGAGTAGTCAGACAGCTCAATGGTCGAGTTCAATGGAACGCCGACATGGCCTCTAGGAGCAATAAATTTGGAGGTGCAGGTAGGCACCAGGAATGTTAGCACATAATTTACGGTAATTGATACCCCCTCCCCTTATAATGCTATATTGGGAAGACCGTGGCTGCACGTAATAAGGGTTGTTACCTGAACGCTGCACCAGTTGTTACGATTTCTAACTGAACATGGGATTGAGGAAGTGAGTGGGAATCAAGTGCAGGCAAAGAATTGCTCCATGGCAGTAATGAAATCCAACTGCAATGTGTGAGAGACAAAAAAAGTGGAAATTGAGGACGAGGACATGGAAGTCTTAGATGATGTAGGCAAAGAATTGGCTAAGAAGAGCGAGGAGGCCCTGAAGAAGGATGAAGAGCGCTTCTTCCTTGGCCGAGGATGAGGAAAGGGAGTTAGAGGCTTTCTTACGGGCTAACATAGAATTATTTTTCTGGACGCCATATAAGATGCTAGGCATTGACCCCGAGGTCACATGCCATATGCTCAATGTAGGCAGGTCAGCTAAACCTGTCATCCAGCAAGCGAGGAGGCCGACATTAATGCATGTTGAGGCAGTTAAGGAGGAAGTGGACAAACTGTTGGAAGCCAAAGCCATTTGCGAAGTGAACTACCCTACTTGGCTATGCAACACTGTAGTAGTGAAAAAGAAGAATGGCAAGTGGAGGGTTTGCGTTGATTTCACCATCCTGAATAAGGCTTACCCCAAGGACAGTTTCCCATTGCCCAAGATTGATTAGTTAGTAGATGCCACTTCAGGGCATGAGAGGATGAGCTTCCTAGATGCTTATAGGGGATACCACCAGGTAGCAATGTATCCCCCTGATGTGGAGAAGATTGCATTTATCACCCCAAAAGGGCTATGCTGCTACAGAGTGATGCCTTTCGGGTTAAAAAATGAGGGGAGCAACCTACCAGAGGTTAGTAACCAAGATGTTCAGACATCTGGTTGGCAAGATAGTAGAAGTGTACATCGATGACATGGTCGTGAAGACCAAAGAACTTGGGAATCATCTGGCCGACTTGAAGGCGATTTTTGATATCCCAAGAACATATTGGCTCCAATTCAATGCTTTGAAATGTACATTTGGAGTCGGGTCTGGTAAGTTCTTAGGGTATTTGGTCACCAGAAGTGGCATTGAGGCAAGCCCAGATCAAATCAAGGCCATTCTTAGCTTAAAGACCCCAACATCAGCCAAGCAGGTCCAAATTTTGATCGGGAAGGTCGCAGCCCTGAACAGGTTCATTAGCAGAAGTTTAGATAAATGTAAACCATTTTTTAGTTTGTTAAAGAAGGCCATAGATTTTTTGTGGACAGAGGAGTGCGAAGTCACCTTGGCCAACTTGAAAAAATACCTGACAACTGCTCCAGTTCTGTCAAACCCAATACCTGGAGAAGAACTGTTCTTATATTTGGTTGTTTCAGAGCACACAGTGAGTGTAGTGGTAATTAGAGAAGAGAAGGGAGAACAAATGGTAGTATCCTATGTGAGTAAAACCCTAACAAGTGTAGAGACCAGGTACTTACCCTTGGAGAATTTGACACTAGCTCTGGTGATGGCTTCGAAAAAACTGAATCACTACTTCCAAGCCCACAAGATTGTGGTACTGACTGAGCATCCTTTGAAGTCCCCGTTGCAACAAGGAGATCTGATAGGCAGGGTAGCCAGATGGGTAGTAGTGTTGAGCTAATATGACTTGGAGTTTAGGCCCAGAACAACAATTAAGGGCCAGGGTCTAGCCAACTTTGTGGTTGAGTTCACCCCTGGTGCCATCTCACGTCGGACTCCTGTGAGCCATGACTTGGGATGCTCAGGGGAGCAGGAAGAAACCCAACTGGGACCCAAGAACCCTACTGTAGCAAAACAGAAGAAAGAAGAAAAACTAAAGCCCTGCGACATCTACATCGGCAACTCCTTCTGCCTGTTTGTTGATGGAAGTTCAAACCGTCAGGGAGCAGGGGTAGGAGTAGTGTTAGTGTCGCCAGAAGGGCGAATGTTAGAGCAGTCTATTCATTTGGGATTCAAGGCCTCAAACAATGAAGCAGAGTATGAGGCATTAATTGCAGGGTTGAAGTTGGCAGCAACAATGGAGGCCAATGAGGTGACAGTCTTCTGTGACTCCCAATTTATTGTTAATCAGGCAACAGGCAAGTATGCAGCTCGAGATAAACAAATGATAGCCTATGTCAAAGAGGTTGTCAGACTGCTAGCCTTGTTCCAGGATTGCCGACTACAGCAAGTTAGCCAAGATGACAACAGTCATGCCGACGCCTTGGCAAACTTAGCTAGTGTATTGAAATTAGGTGAGGCAAGGACTATAATGGTTGGTTATTTGTCAGGCCCAAGTGTGGAGCCCCAGATCACAGAGTACGAAGCGATGTGTGTGGAAATGGGTCCAAGTTGGATGGATGCAATAGTGATGTTCCTCAGGGAGAGCAAGCTACCAGATGACCGAAAAAAAGCACACAAGACCAGATTGAAGTCGGCCAGGTTCAGCCTAACGGTAGATGGCCATCTTTACAAGAGATCTTTCACTGGCTTTTGAGGTGTGTACTTCCCTCTTAGGTTGAGGACTTTCTGTTTGATATTCATGAAGGAGTCTGTGGAAGCCATGCTGGGGAAATATCACTTGGTCATAGGGCTATCACTCAAGGGTACTAGTGGCCCTACTTGCAAAAGGATGCTGAAGCCTACATCACAAAGTGCGAGAAGTGTCAAAGGTTTGCACCTTTGATACACCAACTAGCAGCAGATTTGAACCTAGTATCCAGCCCTTGGCCATTTGCCCAGTGAGGTATGGATCTTGTTGGACAACTACCCCAACCAACTGGGCAAAGGAAGTTTCTGCTGGTAGCAACTGACTACTTTACGAAGTGGGTAGAAGCTGAACCCCTTGCTAAAATTCAAGATATTGATGTGAAGAACTTCATATGGAAGAACATTATCACTAGGTTTGGAATCCCAAGAGCAATAATAGCAGATAATGGTGCACAGTTTGACAATAAGCTAATTAAAAGCTTCTATGCAAAGTATAAAATCAAGAACTACTACTCCACTCCAAGTTTCCCTTAGAGCAATGGTTAGACAGAAGCATCCAATAAAACTATCTTGGATGGGATCAAGAAGAGGTTGGAAGCAGCAAAAGGGAAGTGGGTGGAAGAGTTGCCCAATGTGCTCTGGGCATATCGGACTATGCCGAGAAGATCAACTGGGGAGTCTCTCTTTGCCATGGCTTATGGCACTAAAGTAGTTATCCCACTGGAAGTCGGCATCCTTCGAATCAAAACCCAGGGAGTGGAAGATGGGACCAATGAGGCATTCTTAGCCCGAGATCTGGATCTACTGGAAGAAAGGAGAGAGAGAGAGAGCAGCAATTCGATTGGGGGCATACTAGTAGCAGCTTGCTAGGGCTTACAACAATGAGGTCAACCTAAAGGAGTTGAAAATTAGGGACCTTGTCTTGAGGAAAGTTATCGGCAACAAGAAGGATCCTAAGGAGGGAAAACTTGGCTCAAACTAGGAGGGGCCTTATCGAATCATCTCGGTTGCCGGCAGTGGGGCATATCGGCTTGAAGACACTGATGTCAAAGAGTTGCCAAGACCCTAGAACACTTGCAATTTGAAGTTTTTTTATCATTAGTTTTTTATTTTTCGAAGTTTATGTCATAAGTTTATTAGCTGAAAGAATAATAAAATACTAGTTTGATTTTTGTGAATTTGAAATTTGTGCAATAGGACTGACCAATCCTATGATGATGTTTCTGAATGAAACATGACGAATAACTTAGACTTATTATATGACAGAGTTGAATTATACTTGCATATAATAAAGTTGAACTAAGTTGGCGATATTTTCGAATGAAACATGACAAATAACTTAGACTTATTATATAGCAAAGTTGAATTATACTTGCATATAATCGAGTTGAACGAAGTTGGAGATGTGTCCGAATGAAACATGACAAATAACTTAGACTTATTATATGACAGAGTTAAATTATACTTGCATAGAATAGAGTTGAACTAAGTTGGCGATGTTTCTGAATGAAACATGACGAGTAACTTAGACTTATTATATGGCAAAATTGAATTATACTTGCATATAATAGAGTTGAACTAAGTTGAATTAACCTTGACTTGCCATGTCGGCAGAGTTAAACTTAGAGTGGAACCAAGCTCGAACACCTCGGCTAGTATTTGTTTGAATCTGACTTCGACAAAAGACCATAAACGCATAATGTGAACTTAAGTGGAACTTAGGCTCACATTAGGGGGCAGGGAGCAAGAATGATAAATAAAACTTGAGAGCTTGGGACTTGTTGAAATTTTTAGAAAAATTTACAAGTTGAAGATTAGTCGAGGTAATAATGAAAGATGTATCCGAGGTACATCTTACCGAAGATGACTAACCAGGTTGTCAAGCTTGGAAAGGTGAAGTCTTGATAGAAGACAGGAAGTGGAAGTGAAGAAGCAATACTTGACTGAATAAGTTTAAAGAAACAGCACTTGTAAAAATATTTCGAAATATTTTTAAGTGTTAGCTGAGGTATTCCAATTGTTGGCCGAGACAAACAGTCAAGGTATAGCCGAGGTACTCTACCCCGAAATGATTACACAATTAAGGTGTACTTTGAAGAAATGCAAAAAATATTCTAAGTATAGAAACATGCATAGAAGAAAGGCAGTGAAGCATAAAGAAAAGAAGGCATACATTCAACACTTAGAAGAAAAGAAGGCATGCATTCAACGAAGAAACTTGTTCAGATACAAAAAAGCACTTCAGCCTGGCATAAGAGATTACTTGTCCAAGTTAAAAAGGAGAAGTCACAATTGAAAGAGAAAAGTTTAGAGTAAAAGAAAAAATCCTAAGTACTAGAAACATTGGCGTTTATGTCTGATTACTCAACCTCGGCTGTTGGTGTTGTGTTGGCCTCGGTTGGCAGTAAGGCTTCCTTTTCCGCCGCTATCTTGGCATCTATCTCGAGCAGGGTTTGATCCAAGCTCTTCTCGGCCGCCTGGACTTCGGCCTCAAATGTCGTCTTCTTAGGCGAGGCGCTTTTGGAGACCTCGTCCTCATCATCTTGAGTCAAGTTCAGGACTTGCTCATTCAAAGTGGGGGACTTGGCCCCAGTAACAGCCTTTTCTTCTTTATCATCAAGCTCAGTGTCATCCTCTTTGGCCTCAACATTTGATCCTTCGGGAGCTGGAGGGAAAGGCACTTGTAGCTAGTTGATATCTTGAAGAGAGGAGTCCATTGGAACAGACAGCTTATTGAGAGCCGCTGTCCAGCTGAGGTAATAACCTTAGTTGCAAGCCAGATTGACTTGCTCTTTGTATTGGTCGCGGACGGTGGCTTGGCCTTCTTCAAAGGCCTTTTCATCGGCCGTCTTGACCTCAGCCTCTTTCGAGTCAATTGCCTCATTTAGCTTGGCCTCCAACTCTACTGAGAAGGCCTTGGCAGCCTCAACCTCGGCTTTGGAGACCTCGGCAGCTGCATCAGTGTTTTTGGCTTTAACTTCAACCTCGGCTTGAGCAGCCTTGGCTTGATCCATCAGACTTCGGTTGTTGGCCTCGGTGTGGTTGAGCAAGGAGAGGAGTTTGGTAGCTTCCTGGGTTTTCTTTACCAACTCCTTCCTCGTCATCTCGGTCTTGACTGCATATGAATGCGCATGCTGGATAGCCTGCAAGGAATAAAACATATTAGTAAAGATTTTTAGCTAAGTAGTGGAAAGCTGAAAAAGATACAAACAGAAAATTTACCATGACTGAGTGCTGCATCATTAGGCCAAAATTCTCGTACTCATGGACATCGGCCATATGATTCATATCTTCAGGCAGGAGTACGGTTGTTGAGAGGGCGGCCCCGACTTTAACGCTCTCGATCACGCTGTCACCGGCTGTTAATGAACTGTCCCTCACCATGACCTCGGGCACCTAGGTCATATTGCGAGGAAAACTGCTGCTACCCTCTGGGCAATCTAACCTTGGCTTCTTTGATGGTGGGGTGTCAGGTGTTGCCTCCTTAGTTGGTCTCTTTAAGACAACAGTAGTGTTCTTCTCAATCTCGGCTAGCTTGGAGATTGGCACAGTGTCCTCAAAGTCAATTTGAGTCACTATGGCCTTAGCCTTGGCCTTCTTCATTCTTTTTGGCTTCGACTTTGATTGGGATGGAGAAGAGGAGGACTACACAGTCACGACCCCAGGAATATTAGCAAGGAGATCCCCAACGATGGCTGGTTTGTAGCCCATTTCATCGACGGTGGTAGCAATGGTTACTTTGATGCCGAAAGTGTATTGCTGGATGGGCGATTGGGGGATTGGCTGGATCATAAGCCGACGCCTCAGAATCTCGACATTTGCGGCTACGAGTTCTGCCGACTGGTGCGTTTTCTGGGGCACGACGTTGACGTCGACACTGGGGATGTCGGGATAAGTTGAGGGGGGCATAGGTTGATGGCAGTTCAACTAGATTTGAGGAGGAGGCCTGGTCTGGCCTTGGCGATGAAGTAACTGGTGGGATGGAAGCAGACGGAAGAGTCTTGCTGTGCCTGGGAACGTCGGGCAAGGCCGACTTGCATGTTGGGATATAATTGAGTAACAGAGGGGTTTTGTGCTAGTCGACAGCTAGGCCCAGCAGCCTTTTCAGATCTTTGTTGGGGAAGAAGGACTGGCGGAAGTCTTTTGATGGTTGAGGGAGAGCTGCAAAGAGCAAAAAGTAGACATTAGAACAGATAAGAGAAATAAAGTGACAAAGTCTTAATAGAAAAGTTAACACTTATTTCTTACCCTCATCATCTTTAAACACCGATCAACGCAGAGGGAAGAGATGAAGATCATCATCAGGAGCAAACTCCCAGTTGTTCGAGATAATTAGGTAACCATCTCCAGCACCCTTGTTGGAGTCTGGGAGATCGGCTATGATTTTGTAGGCAGTGGATCTGGGCTTGAGGTAATAAATGTAGCCTTTCTCAGACTTTAGGCCACACATGGTATAATAAAATTGGATGTCGGCTAATGTTATCCTAACTTTTTCTCTGTGGGCTAGGGCGATTATACCATTGATAACCCTATAGGAATTGATGGCTAGCTGCACAGGGTTGAGTTTGTAATAGTGGAGGACTTCTCTAAAGAGGATGTCTAAAGAAAATCGAAGTCAACACTCAATGAATGCAACAACAGGGAAGGGCATGGAGTCTCCATCAGGCATGATAGAGTCCCCCTCCCCAGCTAATCTCAAGTGGATGTCGGCTGGGATGGAGAACTCACTCCTAAAGTACTCAAGTTTTTTTGGGGTGTCTACCCTCTACCTAAACATACCGATGGTATCGACTTAAATGAAGACTGATGCAAGATTTTAGGAAAGAATGATTGGTATAGGTTTGAAGACCTCAACTAAAACCTAAACAGGCACTGGTGTAAGGGTTTTTGAAGATCTAAGGGGAACTGTAACAGCGCCCGCGAGGGACCTCGGCTACAGTTCGGACTCCCCTTTTTTGTTTGTTGCGGTTCGTAATCTGAACCAAAGAGTCCAACTCTGGCAAATCGTTTTGAAGAAAAACAGATTTTTTGAAAAGTAGTGCCAAACATGGACTGCTTTGCCAAATACAGAGTCGCCACCTAAATATTTTTAAAATGGGAAATTTAGGAAACCCTGACTCGGTGCCAAAGGCCATGTGTCCGTCATCACCAAAGTTGCCTCGGCTCGGGAACTTGGGTACGATCGGGGAAGGTCAGCTATGAGCACCCCCGCTCGCCCGGTCCGAAGACCGGCCTCTACTAACCATGATATCCGTTTTTGAAAACACTATGTGTTCTTATTCCGGTTATTAGCCTAGAATTACTATGTTATGCGCACAGCAAACAAGTATAGACTAGATTGCCTAATTTGGAAATAAGCATTGCATATCCGTTTGTTTTGAAAGTGCTTTGGAATTTGCTACTCGCAAGTAGGCTAAAACACGGATTTCAACGAGTTTTTCCAACTCAAGCAATCCAACCTCCACCCACAGGCATTCAAACAATTTATCTCATATAAGCATTTAGCCACATGGTAAGCCTACTGTCATGTTAACATTCGCACGCATGCAATATGCTAAAGCATAAATACTTACATTGCATTCCGTGCCAAAACAAGAAACTAGTTAGCAAACATGCATGTCCTAGTTCATGTTAAGTGGCTAATGCAACACATACAGAGATGCAGTTTAGGATAGGCTCGGCTAACCCTAAAATGGCATGTGAAATGTAATCATTCGGTGCACGTATTCAAGTTAGATTTGAAGATACAATGCGGTTTGTATGATGTACCGAGCCCGGTGCATGTAAGACAAATGTATGGATGCACGCATGCATTGCATAAGGTATGCTAAAATAAACGTGCCCTAATCTACCATCGTAAGCGGGTAAATAAAAGGGAAGAAAGAAATGGGGGTTGGAAGACATGCACACCACTCACACACGCTTATTACAGATTTGCCCTCGCTCGGAGGGACCAAAAGAATATACAAATTAATTAACTACGCAAGCTAATTAAAAATTACAGATCAATTAAATTAACAAATTAATTAATCTAATTAAAACAGTAAAGCCCTCGGGAAGCGGGTCAGATGCAGCGCATGCTCGGGATTTGCTCGGAATCGCACTGCCATGCATAGTCTGCCTCTGTTTTCCCTGCTTTTCTCCTCTGAAGACTGCCAAAGTCTCAGGAATGCCTCTCAGGATACTGGGGGATCCCACCGGCTAAGTAGAATGACCACCAGCACTGAATTGTGGTAACCGGCACAAAATAGATCCACCGGCCATCGATTGACTGCCGGCCGGCACAAAATGTTGCCAGTCGGCAATAAATGCCTACAGAACCTGCAACTCACAGCAGCAGAGGGCAAAACTTGCATGGCAATACAATTCAAACAATGTATGCACCAATCATGCCCCCTATCATGTTTGTGACTCAAAGGAGCATGTGTCTCGATTCTCGGACCACCAATCACGCATTTCCATGCATGATGGCCTAAAGAACCGAGTGTGCAACTTTCATGTCAAATGAAATGCAAACCAATCAAACAAAACAAGGCCCAATTCCTATCACCAAATCAAGGAACAAGGCATGCATGCAAGATGCAATGCAACCTAGGCATGTAAGCTAAGGATGCAACATGGCATGACAAGGCACTTGTGCAAGCATACTAGCAAACATGAGGCAAGCATGCAACCGAGCAAATGATGGTCTTAAACATGATCTAGGTAACTCTGATTAGGCCTAAAATCAGTGGCCAAAATGCCCAAAAATGAAGGCTAAACACACATGCACACATGCAAGTAGATTGGACCAACACTAAGCATTAGGCAAGCAACTTTCAAGCACACTTAAAAGAGGCTAAGTATGGACATGTAGCATGCATTATAAAGCTCTGAAATCATATAAAACATGGTGCCAAACCAAGCAATAAGGTAAGCTAAACATGCAACAATGGCCCCAAGCATTCAAGGCTCGCCAAAGAGGTAATGGACTACACTTAGTACAATCACACATGGCAAGACTTAGGCGACCAAAAACAGAGTTTTAACACATAAAACTAAGCCCAAAAGGCCAACTAGATGGCATCTAAATGGTTTGAATCCAAAGGCATGCACAATGGTCAAAACATAGGGCATACAACACATGCTTTTAAGGCAACAAAGAGGCATGCGAGGCAAGCATATGAGCATGTCAAAGGGACTGAAATAACATGTTAGGTGGTTCCAAACCACCAAAATGATGCAAGCAACACATGCTACACATTCTCATACTTGAAGCATACAAGCTCAAATACAAAGGAACTATACTAAGCATGCCAAGATCAACCCAAACACCTATGGACAGACCTAAAACATGGCAAAATAAGCACACAAGCTTCACAAATCTAAGCTTAAAACATGTTAAAACAAAGGCACACAACCTAAGACATGTTAAGGGATCAAGGAGGCATTGCATGGCAACTATGCTAAGCATGCATGGAGTACCAAAACCAACTTAAAACCATGTTACATTATGGCAATATAAGCATGAAAAACAGTCATGGCATGATCAACACACACTCAAACAAAGGCTTTCTCTAGAGGCCAAAAAGTGTCCCTTTCAAGGACAACAAGGAGAGGGGGTGGCCCTCTCCTTGTGAAGACTTCAAGGCACCATCCCCACCACTGAAATCCCTCAAGATTTCAGTGGTGAAGAGGCCCAAACACCAAAGTCTCGAAACTCACCAAAATAGCACAAAAATGGGGCCTTTCAAGGCCTAAAGGTGGTCAAACACACCCAAACCACAAAACACTCTTAACAAACAATCAAGAGGGCCTAAAAACATAACTTTTTTTATGTTATACACTAAACACAAAAACAACTCTAAGATAGGTAGAAATAGGATGCAAAAATGGAGAATAAAGGACTAGTTTCTTACCCTTGTTGACCTTCTTCACAAAGGGAGGACCAGCTGCCTCCTTGAGCTTAAACTAGCCCCAAAACTCTGCAAATAATCCCTTAGAACCTCAATAGCCAAGGAAAGGTGTAATGGTAGGTGTTTGTATGCAATACTATGAACAAATGCACCTAGAACACTCAAGAGAGAAATAGATAGAGATAGAATGTATATGAGTTCTAACCCTAGAACCAGAGCTTCTAGCAATGTTTTCCTCTCTAAAATGTCTAACCCTAATGCCAAGAGAGGAGGGCTCCTCTTATAGGCAACCAATCTTGTAAAGCTTGTCAAGAAAGTTAACAAGAAGAGCATCCCTCCATACACGTGTATGGAGGGGAACAAAATGCCAAACAGCTGTCCTAAAATATCTGAAAAAGCAGATGAACAGTAGTCGGCTGGCCAAAAATGTCATTTTTACAAAAATGACTGCCGGTCGGCCAAAAAGAGTGCCGCCCGGCAATATACATTGCCGGTGGACACAAACAACAGCCGGTGGCCTCTAGCCACTGCCGGTGGTGTGTGGGGATGCCTCACAAGGCATTCCCTGCCCCTCCAAGGCAAAACACAGGTGTTTGGTGCAAAACCAGACACAAAACGGTCAAGTTCGGAGATCCTGAGGCAAGGCGCGTAGCCGAGACCTCCGGGAACTCCAAACGAACACAAACAAGGATGATCACCGAGTGTTCCAACGGTGACGTCCAAGTCTTGAGGATGGTCAAAAATGGGGTGTCTACAGGAACTTGTTTTGATTTTCCTAAAGAACAAGGTTCTCAAACAAATCCCAAACCTAGAAACTACAGAAACAGGAATTAAAGGCAAAACTCTGGAAATACAACAAGAAAAGTAGAAAAAAGAGCATGATTCAGAATCAAGAAAGCAATCGAAATTCAAGAATAAGGAAAATCATAAATTACGCAAAACACTGAGTGCATGTGTACAAGGCAGTATGCAAGAACCATAGGCTATACGATGCATATAACAGATTCAAGAACTAAGGTGCAATGTTTTAAACATGGCAAAACAGAATTAGAGAATGAGTAAGGAGATCGAATAGCAAGAGACATACAAGTAGTTGCATAACAATATCATATTCAAGAACAGTGAAAGACTGAAATTGAAGAAATCAGAGGATTTACCGATTAAAGCCGGAATAAGATACGCTGGACTCAGACGACTTGAACGATCAGAGTCGAATGATAAATGGTGTGTTGGTGACGGAAAAGGCAGTTGCAGAGCTTGAGAGCTTGAAAAATGGTGGTTTAGAAGAGAAATGTTAGAGAGAGAAAGAGAGTCTAAGAGATGAGGGAAACTGTGAATTGCAAAAGTGAAAAGACAGAGAGAGAAGGAAGAGTTTTGTTAAATATACGAAAAGGCGGCAAAACATAATGGGATGTCTTGGACGATGTGCTTGTCAGGCGTCGTGTGCAGAAGCGACGCAACTTGATAGCGCCTGTCAGGTACGAACCAATGAGAAAGGGACACGTGGAGGAAACAGTTGAGTAAACCGTGCGCGACAGCTCATGTGCAATCAAAACGCTTGGAGTTCTTGATTAATGACGCAAAAACCCCAGCTAGAGGAGCGATCTCGGTTAAGATATTAAAAGAACTTGACTCTTGGTTCTTGATCATTGGTAAAGATGGACAGTTGAGTCCTGGGTACTTGAAACCGACGAGTCATGATCTCGGTCGAAGGAAAGAATGAATTTTAGTCAACATAATATATGAATAAGTGATGTACGTTCCATCACCTCAGGTTACCGAGGTAATAGAACCTAGGGGGCAGTTGTGGGGGCATATTTTGTAAATGATAGCACGTGGCCAAGGTGATGCCGAAGTGTTAGTAGAGGTGCCATGTGGCCTGGTTTTGACGCCGAGGTAATCTCGGCTAGGCCGAGGTTATCTGTAGAGATATCGAAATCCAAGCTAAGCGGATAAGGACAAGAGTCCTGGATTAGGGGAAGATCTCAGTCTGGATAAAGATAAAGCTCTTAGGGAATTCATCCTTATCTAGTTGAGAGTCCAGGATGAGCATTGAGCTTGAGTCCACTGAAGTGAGGCTTCTACAGGGATCAGGTCAGTGTTGGCTATAAAAGCAGGGCACCCCCGTAGGTCTCAGGTATGTGTGATAGACTGTGAGCAGTAAGTTCTTTCTTGTGAGTTAAGCACAATTTGCTATCTTTGAAAGATATTTGATTACTGATTTAAGCGTCGAAGTGCCCTCGGGTGGACGAACCACCACCGGATTCTTATCTTTCTGTGACAGGTTGTTCGAGCTTAATCTACTCTGCCGGTGCTCTCCAGTTGAGTTCCCTGTTTGGTTGTGTGGTCAGAAATCAACACCCACAGTAAGTATTGGAGTGTTTCATACCGGATCAAGTTTGTAACCAAAATTATACTCAAATTTAGAGAGAGAGAGAGAGAGAGAGAGAGAGAGAGAGAGAGAGAGGATTAGAGATGGTCTTACCCAATTTTACTTTTGGTTTACGCCTAAGGAGTTTTCTTTATAATATAACTAGTGGTGGATGCAAAGTGGATATTTTTTAATTCTACATCTAATTTTTTTTGGCAATTTGATGAATGAGGAAGATGGGTTAAATTTGAAATGTGTTCACAATTATTTGCCAGAGTAGTTAACAAAATAGACATTCTTAGGAGAAAAAAAAGGGTGACAAAAGCTTCAAATATTTTTTTTTGAATTATGTGCTTTATATAATAGAATATATATGGATATATATATATTTTGAACTAAATATATATAGATATATGGTGTTTGTGTTTATGTATAAATTGATATACATGTATATATTTATGCAAACATGAATGTCTTGTGTTGGGGTAGTGAAACTATGCTTATTGAATTGACTAATGATATTCTAATAGAAAGTATATAAAAATTGAATGTGGTTGAATTGGAAGCTATCAAAGAACCTATGGAGATATCTTATAATTTTCTACAAATTTTGTAGAAGTATAATTTTCCTATTGAACCATGTTAAATTTGAAACTTATAAATTGATAACAATTGAGGTGGGTTCACACTGCAGAGGGTGAAATTCACCTTAATTCATAGGTAACTTGTTAGCTCATTTACTTATTATTGTAGCTTTTGATCAGTAATGCTACAGTGTTCAAATTTGGGTACCAAACTTCGGATTCCATTTGTGTCACCAATCATTGGTTATGTGACATTAAGATAGAGCCATTAAACTAATACATTGTTGACACATTCGTTATTACAAGTAATGATTGTTTCTCTTGTAATAGTAGCGGTGGTAAGACTATAACTATTAATAACATTATATGAATCTCTCTTATTGACTTTTTATCAACTTCTATCCTATCACTACAAAAATAAGAAATGAGAAATAAAAATAGAGATGATAACCACTCTATAAGGTGGATGAGAGAACATGCATGTGAAAAATGCATATATCTATATTATTATATATGTGAAGGTTTGAATTATTATTATATATGCGAAGGTTTGTGATGGTGTTGACGTCTCATATTTTGAGTTTTCCTAACATATACCTAAAGTTGGTATTTATGTAAAAATTATATTAAGAGGATGATGAGGCTCAAAACTCTAAGATAATGAGTTTGATAGAAAAGACATTTACCAATTGAACAACACATTCTATGTATGCATTCCTCTTTGTCATTATTCTTATACTATTCAGGATATAGTAGTTAAAAAGAGAGAAAGTGTTTTACCCTTTACCATGACCATTTAAGATTTTTCCACAGAATACTAAATAGTTAATGCAAACTTGAGCCTTACTGAACTTATTTAATTGGTGAATCTGTAGCTTAAAATATTATATGTTGGGAATATAATGTATTCTCATTCTACCTTGCTGTTTACCCTTCCTATTACTGTGGCAATGAAAGCGAAAGGTCGAAATCATCATTCCAAACTTAAAAGCAAAATTTTGAAAAATAGAATTGCGGCAATCCAACTATGAATCCTCGGCACAGTATTTTGGAGAGTATGCAATCAATTTAAGAAGTGATTTTGCTAAATTTTAGCTGCAAATGTGTTACTTCTATTAATTGATTTTATGCTTCAATTTTTGTTAATTTTAATATTCTTACCTTCTTCTTCTTTTCCCTTTTTGTGTGTGTGTGTGTGTGTGTGTGTGTGTGTGTGTATCAGAGCTTCACTTTGGAGAAAGAGAGTGGGAAAAAATGTTATATGCCACGAGCTCGGGAGCTTACTATTATATGGGGAGATACTCCAATATATTGGGCATGGAGATCTTTACCTTGGGGATCTTTACCTCAATCAAGGTCTCCCTCCCTGCCTCTGTGTCATGGTTTTGTTTATGTCAGTCTGTGGTAAACATTCATATTTCACTTTCTTACGTGCATATAGTTTTAGTACGTGCAGATTCTCAGAAGTAGCGAAGCTGTTGCTAGTTTGTTGGCTCGATATTAAAGGCAAAATAGAGACTCGATTGCTGTCCCCAAAAACCACTTACGTAGCATTTCTTGTATTCAAATTTGTACAAGGCAACCAAGGATTTGAATCCCTCCCAGCAAAAGCATCGGTTAGATTTGTTGGTGATGAAGATGAGAAGAGCAACATTGTTTATTTGAAATTGCAGCCATCGACACCTGTGACAAATGAAGGACAAAGTAGATGGTTTCCCCAGGAGAGGAACGACAAGTGGATGGAGATTGAATTGGGAGAGTTTTTTTTTTTTTAGGTACAACAGAAATAAAAAAAAAACTAGGCCCTCTCCCTGGAGAGGCCGATCATGTTTGCAACAAGTTAACTTTGAATTTCCATTGGTGGTTCATTAACCGCCAAAATGTCTTCAGGTTGCTCTGCTCCAAATTTGGCCAAAGCATCCGCACACAAATTCCCCTCTTTATAGATGTGGTGGATGGTGCATTCACATCCTCTGAAAATTATTTTTGCATCCTCCAATAGTCCCTTATAAGGGAATTTGTCATCTGTGGCATCCTCCATCAGCTGTACTACTTGCTTTGCATCATTCTCAATGATCACCTCATGCATACCTTTCTGGAGCATCACTGTCAGTCCTTTATAGAGAGCCCACAATTCCACCTCCAAGCTTGTTCCACTGTCCAGCCTTCCATAGTAGCCACACACCTAAGCGCCTCTCTCATCTCTGAAGACTCCTCCAAAGCCTCCTCCACCTCCCAATTTCCTACTGCCATTAACATTTAACTTGATTTTCCCTGCAGGTGGTAACATCCACTATATCAGTCTAAAAGTAGGCCTGGGAATAGTAATGGACAAATTAAAAGCCAAATCAATATCTCTAGAATAATGAAGAATAAATTTAACACTATCCTAGCCATTACACAACTCTTTTTCAAAAATAAAAACATTTCTATTTTTCCAAATTTTCCATAAAGTGATAATGAAGACAGATGACCAAGTAGCCTACTCATTAAAATGTTTTTTATTTTTGGAATTACACAAAAGCCAATCATTCCAAGATAAGCTAAACATATTTTTGCACTAGGTTCGACTATATAAGGCCAACCACACTTCTTTGGTTTTGAAACAATGTCTGAATAGATGATCCATGTCTTCCACCCCACAGCAACTAGGGCATGTTGGAAGAGAGGTTAAACCCCTCCTCAATCTCATTAGGTCAGTTAGTAGCTTCCCATGTAAAAGAAGCCACAAAAAACCTCTAAGTTTCTGAGGCAACCTTACTTTCCAAATCTAGCTCCAGTTATCTTCACAGCTATGATGGCCAATGATAACTTCATAGGCAGAGGCAGTTGAAAATCCTCCACATTGAGTGCTATTCTAGTTCAAGCTATTTGTGACAGTAGAAGAATGATGAGGAGGAGATGTTGCCAGAATGATGGTTGCAATACGAGCAGGCAGGACAGTGGACACAAGTTCCATATTCCAACCTCCATGATCATTCAAGAAAGCACTCACAGTACCAAATCCATCAGCAGACGTATGGTTGGTTTGGTGGTCATTAGTCATTAACTCCTCAAAGGATTTATCACCACACCACCAATCCTTCCATATATCTACCAAGTCACCACAACCAACTTTCCATTTCACCTATTTTCTAAGAATATGTCTAGTTTGGAGAATGCCTCTCCACACATGGGAAGCAAGCTTCTTCTTAGGCCAATTATAGAAGGCTGTTCTATTCAAATACTTGCTTCTCAACACATCAAGCCACAATCCTTCCTCATTATTCAAAAGTTTCTAGCCAAGTTTAGAGAGTAAGGCCAGATTTTGATCTCTAACCTTCTTTAAACCAAGTCCACCATGTTTTTTCAAAGTGCAAACTGTATCCCACTTCACTAAGTGGACTTTTTTCCTCTCTAGGGTATCACCCCACAAGAAGTTTCTGTTGAGTCTATCAATAGCATCACACACTTTCAGAGGAAAAACAGTGGTCTATATAGTATATAAGCTGGGATAGCAGAGCTAACAGCTTGAATGAGGGTATTTTTGCCAGCCAAGGACAGAACACTGGTTTTCCATCTAGCCAGCTTGTGTTACATTTTCTCAAGAATGTTATTAAAATGCCCTCTGTTGACTCTCCCATGTAAAAGGGAAACTCCCAAATATTTCCCTAACTCAGAAGTTAGGGGAATACCACATATATGGCTCAAGTCTCTAGCTACTCTCCTATCAATGTTAGCAGAAACAAAGATTTTGGATTTTTGGGCATTAATTTTGAGCCCAAAAATCTCACAGAACTCAGTCATAGTGGTCATAATGGTGTTACAAGTTCTCACATTAGCTTTTCCAAATAACATTAAATCATCAGCAAAAAATAAATGAGTCAGACAAGGGCCCCTATTAGAGGTCTTGATGCCTTGCCATTTCTTGTTCTCAGCTTTCTTAGTGATCATGTTAGACAATCTTTCCATACACATCACAAACAAGTAGGGAGATAACGGGCCTCCCTGCCGCAACCCCCATTCAGGTTTAAACTCTTTCAAGGGTTCACCATTCCAAAGAATGGTAGTGTTGACAGAGGTAACACAACACATGATCAGTTCAATAACGTTCTTATCAAACCCAAATTCTTCCAGAGTCAGTTGCAAAAAATTCCAAGATATATTATCTTAGGGCTTTTCCAAGTCAACCTTGAGGATTATCCCACCAAATTTACCTTTCTTAGAGCTCAGGGTATGAATAATTTCCTGAGAGATAATAATATTATCACTGGTGGATCAACCAGGCACAAAGCTACTTTGGTTAGGTCTCACAAGCTTACAGAGCAAAGGTTTAATTCTACTAACCAAATTTTTGCAATGATTTTGTAGGTCATATTGCACAGACTAATGGGTCTAAACTGTTTAATATTCTCAGGGTTTTCAAGCTTAGGGATAAGAGCAACCAGGGTTCGGTTGATGGTTGAGGGAATAAAATGGGTAGCAAAACAGTTTTTGATAAACTCACACACAGAGGGGCCAATCACATTCCAATAGGTATGATAAAAGATGGTTTGGAAACCATCTCTTTCAGGGGCTTTAAAGACTTTAATGTTTTTCGCAGCCCTCCAAACCTCATCATTAGTCACCACTTTCACGAGTTCACAATTCTCCTTAGCACTGACTACATGAGTAGCCAAGTGGTTCCAGTGATTCAAAGAAATGGTAGGATTATGAGCAAAAAGAGTAGTGAAATAATTGAGCACATGCTTCTTGAGCTCATCAGGATTATCAATCCAAACACCACTAGCACACTTCAGAACATCAATTTTCTTTCTTCTCCTTTTAATTAGGGTAGTGAGATGAAAAAATTTCGTGTTTCTATCACCTTGGGTGATCGACTTAGATCTGGATTTCTGGAACCACAGAAGTTCCTCTTGATAGAGAACTTTGTTATATTGAGCAACCAAATCAATTTCTAACACATGAAGGTTATGGGAATAAGTAGTTGCCTAGGATTTCTGGATTCCTTCAATTCTCCCAAGCAACCATCTTTTCCTCCGAAATATGTTACCAAACACATCTTTATTCCAAATGCTAGCCTTGTGAGCCAGAGTATCAAGTTTATTCACCAGGGAGGTTTGGTTGTTAGACTAATTTTCCTCCACCACTGTGTGGAACTCTTCATGAGAGATCCATGCAGCCTCAAATTTGAAAAGTTTACAAGAAGGGTTAAAAAGAGATATACCTTGAGTGAATATCATCACTGGGGAGTGATTAGAGTAAGTTCTTGGGAGTTTTTTGACTAGTCCTTCAGGGAAGCTAGTTCTCCGCTCACTGTTGCACATGGCTCTATCCAAAGGAACCATTGTATTAGCCCAACCTTGTCTATTGTTTGTCCAAGTTAGCCTTGGACCAGAGCAACCCAAGTCCATTAAATTACAGTTGTTCATTCTTTCTAAGAATTTGTTGATTCTTCGTTGATCTTGGTTGCTGGATTGGTTTGAGCTCCCTGCAGAATTTCTCTTTTCTGAATGGCTAGCAAAATCATTAAAATCTCTAGTTATCATCCAACGTACAGAATTATCTTGAGCAGTGTGTTCCAAATTGGCCCATATTTCTTCCCTTTTGTTGCTAATAGGACTTGCATACACTGCTATGAGAAGCCACTCAGGGTAATCCTGTTTGGTAATCCTGGTTGTGATGAGTTGAGAACTGGCTTCAGTGACTCTAACATTGACTAGACTGGGGTTCCAAAGCATCCATATTCCCCCACTTTGACCAACAGGATCAACATGGGCTGAAGTAGTAAATCCCATCTGGTTGAAAAACATACCCATGGAAGCCAACTCCACTTTTGTCTCCATAAGAACTAACAAATCTGGTTTGTGAATCTGCACTAATTCACGCAAATTTCTTTTGAACTTTTTGTTTACCGCACCCCTACAATTCCAAATTAGCAAATTCATGGATGAACTGTTAAAATTGGGTGGTGACATCTAGCCAACAATGCCCAGAAGTTCCTTTGCTTTCTTTAGGTTGTCCTCTATGGAGTCCAATGCCATTACCGATATCATGTGACGCTCCTGACCCACTTCGATCTGCCTCCATAGTTGAATCCTTATTTTTACTTCCTATATCCACCCTTTTGAGACAATGCGGTGATATGCTTCTTTCCCTGGTGTGAGATATACCATCACTCCGTTTTGACTCACTTTGAGTTATTCCATGGGGTAGTTCTCTCCTTCGGCCTCCATTCTTATCCGGTGATTTTCTGGTCTTAGCTTGGGTTTGGACTTGAGGGTTGGCTTGTTGCAGAAGAGTGTCTTCAGTGGTGGTAGGTGAGGGAGTACCAATATGAATGGATGGGATGGAAGTTAACATCTGAGCCACTATAGTGCTGTTTGAGTTCTGATTGCATGTCTGTGGGTTCTGAACCTCTGTTCCCAGTCTAATGTCCTCTCCATTGTTGGCTTTAGCAGTAGCTAGGGAGTTGTGTGATGTATTTTCCACAATTGGGCTGGTGTTGGTCTTATAACGGAAGCCCAACTCCTCATTGATTCTACTAGGTTCACCTTGGTCTTTAACGGGCCCACATTTTTCTCTCAGACTATGAAATTTGTTGCCCAGTTGGGCTTTGTTTCCTCTATTAATCAGCGGCACTTCGGATTTTCTTCTTTGGTTTGTGACTGTCATCCAAGGCCCATACATGGGTCGGCCCAATTCAGAATCTGCCCTCTCTTGGTCTGGGGTTGGGCTTTTGCCCGTTTGGCCTATTGTCTTCTTTATTGTGTTGCTGGTGCAGTCTTGGGGCTGAGCCGCCAATGCCAGTGGTTGTCGATCACTATAGCTTTCTTGGCGATGCCCTACCTTGCTACAAGAGAAGCAAAGTAAGTGGAGGTGTTCATATTCTACTCCATAAGTGTACTTACTAATGGTAAAGTGAGAGATCAGAGGCTTTCGAAGATCAATTTCAACGCACACACGAGCATACTTTCTGCAAGCTGCCATGGCTGTGTTGATATCAACTTTCAGTGGAACTCCCAAGGCTTTAGCTATATGAAACAAGACCTTTCCATTATAATACTCTATGGGTAGATTAGGAAATCTTACCCAGATCGCGGTGGTATCCTACTCAGCATCATCAGACTGAAAATCTTGTGGCCATTTCCTTACGGTCACATAATGATCCAAAACAATCCAAGGACCACCTGTATAAACCTTAGTATAGTCCTCGATCATGTCAAATTTTGCATTAAAAAATGCATTACCGATATCCAGTGCTTCAAAATCTGCTTGCAAACCCCAAATTTTTGACATTTTCAGCATGAACAATTTATACCCTACGGTTTTCCCAAGCAGATGCACAATCAAGCATTTTTTCCATGGTTCCCTTACCTTCTTCAGAAGAGCTGAAGGAATTCTGATAATGGGGATGCCACTACTATTATCAATACCATCCTTACCTCTTTCCTCCATCGGGTCAACAGTATTATTATCCTCCTCATCAGAGGATAGTACTTCTACATCGCAATGAAAATTTTTCTCATTACCATTCTCATTAAACCTAGATCGCAAGAGTGACTGTTTGAAGAAGCGGTTTCCGGTGGTACACATCGTGATATCCGCTGATTCGAGGCTAGGCTCCGTGATCTGATTTTGATTAACATCGACAACAGCCAGGTCATCCACAGGGCAAACATGGGGTACCCCTCCCGAAATCTCAGGCTCCGGTAGGGATTCATTCATCGTTTCATCCTTTGAATCAGATGTCATTTTGATCTTCTTTGTGCTCCTGATCAGATGATCTGCCTCCTTCGTGGAGCATCCCGTTTCCAGCCGTTGCTCACTGGAGATTGAAAGCTCAGTAACGGTCATTTTCAAGGTGCCCAAATTTGACAACAGCAACTGGGAGAGTTTTTCAATGATCAAGGAGATGATGGAGAAGTGGTGATGCAATTGATGGAGACTGAACGAGGTAACTGGAAGTATGGCCTCGTTGTCGAGGGCATTGAACTTCGGCCTAAAATCGATACATAAATAAATAAAATGAAGATTCTGAATGTGGGCATGCTGCATTTTTTCCTTGAAACCTTTGTGTTGAACTATATAGATATAAAATTAGTTTTTTTTTTTTTTTTTTTTCAAAAACAAAAAGCCTATAGATATGAATAATATATATGATTATGCCATATGTGCAATATATTAGTGTAGTCCTGGCGCGGAGCAAGTGGCTGCTTTGGATTTTTGAAATTTTAGTTTAAAAAAGGCCTTAAAAATATATTTACTGTTATAGTTGCTTATGAATAAATTTTAAGGAAAAAGGCCTCCTAAAAAGAAAAATAAAAAGCTTACTAATGTGGTGAATTATTTGAAATGGATGATTGTTTTTTAAATGAATGAATTTTGTATAAAATACTGTTTACTATAGTTGTTGCAATTGCTTCGTGGAAGAAAATTTTCGAAAGTTAAAATTGATTAGATCATATATTCAATCAGTTATGTCATGATAAAGATTTAATAGAATTGGTTAACAAGTTGAATAAATCAAGCTTGATTAGTAATTTTATAGTTAAAAATTATAAAATGCTGATATTTGCATGATATACTTTATTATAGTTTATTTATTTTTTATTTGGTACTCTAGTTTGGATTATCTTCATTCTTTTTAGGTTATGTTTGAATTATAATAATTTTGAGGGAAATGAAAAAGTAAATGTAATTCAGGATTCTCATGATTTTAATATTTGAGGAGTTCCACTTACAAAAGCACCTTAAGTAATGAAGTTTAAATTTTTAAATAAAGTTTAAATTGCCAATTGGTCCAATTATGTTAAAAAATAATTAAAATGATTAAAGTATTTTATGTAATGGGCTATGTTATGTAATTGAGATAATGTGATGTATTCTTTCTTTCATAGATATTTATGTGATAGAAAGTAAGGCCTAAATTTGATGGCCGAACATTTAACATTTCGGGCTGCACATGAAAAGACTTCTCCGGTCTCTTTTTTGTCACATAAATATCAATAAATGGAATCTCATGTTAGTAATCATATGATGTGCTGTCAAGATCATGAAATTCTAAACAAAGTTGTGAGTTTACACAAAAATTGTAGAAATCATTCCAATGTGATCTTTGTGACGAGAAAGTATTTTGTGTGTCGAATGGATTATAGTAGCAAAATTGTGAGTTTACACAAAAATTGTAGAAATCATTCCAATGTGATCTTTGTGACGAGAAAGTATTTTGTGTATCGAATAGACTATAGTAGTATACTTTGTTGGAAAAATAATAGTTTTTTGGTGACTTTAATGCAATATTAATGTGGGTGCCAATTCTCAATTAAGGTGGATTAAATTGGGTTTAGATTTTTTGTAGTGAGATTTTTACACCACAAAAAGAATGACAAAAAATCATTAAGATTTGAATAAGAAATTGACTCATTAAGTTGGTCTCATGAAAGAGGTGTTAGGAAAGGTACAAAACCTTCTATCCCGCATTGATTGTAGAGGAGAACATTGATAGGTATTTAAATCCCATTTTTTGCCTAAGGGTGTGAGCCCTTTGAGACATTCAAATTTTTCAAAGAAAGGGAGTTATGGATGCTTCAAGGATGGATTTGGGCCAAGACTATGGTCTAAGTTAGTTATGGAAAAAATTGCCACACGCGTGCACCACCCACCGGTTCGAGTTCGTGGATCTTGGGCTTGAAGGACTGGATTGTGTGTAGGGGTTGGGCTCAGCCCAGGACCAAGACAGATATGTGGCTGTAGAAATATATACACAAAATACATGTGTATAATAGAGTTGATAACTCCTTTATTCATGATGGACTTTTAATCCATAAGTTTTGCAGGTTAATATAGAATTTATTTCTGCATTTGTGGTGGGCCTCGATGGCATGAGCCTTTTTCTCTCTTCCTCCATGTGTATAAAATGAGACCCTCTACTTCAGTTTTCAACACCAGAAACTTTGCTCTAGTTTTATATTCTTCCTAATGAAAGAGTGCTTCTTCCTAGTGAGAGAGTGCTACTTCAGTTCTGTTCACCGAAGCTACACTGTAGGTGCTTCGCTGTAGCTGGTCCAACCATCATATCCTGGGAGACAGACGTCGAACAACCTCCAACACTCCAATCGGTGAGGCTGCGAATCTGTTTTAAGGACACTGATTAGTGCAGGCTTTGGCTTGCTTCTTTTATCCCATTTTATTTTATTATGTATTCTGCTTCTGCAATTTTAATTCCTAAATATGAATCTATTTATTCTATATAATCACACAATTTTTACAACATACTTCCCTCTCATATGCATGTGGGCTCTGTCTTTGTTTTATTTTAACAAGTATAGTCCACTTCAACAGCATCATTTTCTTCTTTTCTCGTTTATTCATTTAGTCTAATAAAAATATTGTGGATTATGAAAATTTATTTTGAAAATTAATGTGCAATGTAAATTTAAAATTAGTTAAATATGGGTCATATTCACATTCATTTAGTCTAATAAAAATATTGTGGATTATGAAAATTTATTTTGAAAATTAATGTGCGATGTAAATTTAAAATTAGTTAAATATGGGTCATATTCACAATAAATGTAGACCATTAATTTTTTTTTTTTTTAAATAATTTTTTCAAATTTGTAGCATTACTGTTAACCTAAAGTCATATCACCAAGAAGTCTTAGGTGATTTCGTATGGGAGTTCGTAATTACACTCTTTAGAAACGTGAGTGTTATACCAGGAGAAATGTGTTCACTGGTTGCCTTATTATTCTTTACAAAATGAGATGGTTAATTTCAGTTTTTTATTGTCCTTTTTTTAATTTAATTTTTAAATTTCAATTTAATATATTTAGTTTTAGATTTTAATTTCAGTTTATATAGTCTAATTGAAGAAAATTCATTGAAATTGTAATCTAATTTAGTGAACAAAAAACTAATTTTACAAGTTGGACAATTTAAATTATAACTCTAAAATAGTAAAATGCTACATAAATAAAATGCGATATAAATAATAATTTTATAGTTCAACTCTATGAGCTAAAATAGTAAAATGCTACACAAATAAAATGCTTTTTGTAAGGTTTTTTTTTTATATATATTTTATTTTATTTTTTTATAAACAAATCTGGTATTTGTGTGGTTAAATTTTGGAATGCCAAATGAGAACTGATTTATTTATGTCAAACTTTCACATCATTTTTTAAAGAAATGTTTAATTCAATAGCAACACTCACAATAAACTTAACAAATTTAATACAATTACGTCGATTTCTCTTTTAATAAGATTAAAATAATCGAAACTTACATAGATGGAGTGTAAACACATGAATAATTAATAGTAAAATATACATTTTAGTCAAAAAGATATGATAACAATGTTGGTAGGAGTGTGTAAATTACTTATTGTGATTCACAAAGAGAGAATTAACACTGAACGAAACTCAATTTAAATTCAATCACAAATTTTTGAAATTCAAACTGAGCATATATTACAAATCTCTCTGTCTCTCTCTCTCTCTCTCCCTCTTTCTCTCTCTCTCATTTTCTTTCTCCCATAGTGTTATCAAACAACTAACCACTCAATCTATTTATAGGCTAAACTAATAATGTAAACAAACAATCTAAACACAAGAAAAACCACACAACAACAAACCAAAACCAAAACCAAATTGAACTCCTCTTTTTAGGAGGTTCTTCAACCTTCATTCTTGACTTTGCAGCCTCCAAATACACAGTGGTGGATGGTGGTGAAGGTTCTAGTGAAGGCTTTGTTTGAATCAAACTTACAATTCAACATCCCCCCTTAAGCTTGATTCTCCACATTGCTTCATTCCTAGCAGTGCTTTTAATCTAACTAACAAATCTTGCTTGAGGGACTTGGTAAAGATGTTCGCAATCGGGTCATATGTTCTACAAGAAATAAGCTCCACTTTTTTATTTTTCACATGCTCTCAGATGAAATGGTAGCGGGTGTCAATATGCTTGCTTCTTTCATGATAAACTGGATTCTTTGCTAGAGCAATTACTAACCAATTGTCAACGTAAACTTCTATGGGATTATTTTGTGGAAATCCCAAATATTTCAACACATTCCTGATCCATATACAATAGTAGATAGCGAAGCTGGCAGCGACATACTAAGCTTCACAAGATGACAAGGTCACAATAACATGCTTCTTTGATGACCATGTAAAAGTTGTATCTCCCATGAAAAATGTAAATCTAGTTGTGTTTTTTCTTTCATTCAAGTCTCTTCCCCAGTCGCTATATGAATGACCAATAAGTCTAAAGTCTTGACTCTTTGTATAGAATAGTCCATCATCGATGGTACCCTTGATGTAATGGAGTATTCTCTTTGCTGCATTTAGATGAGATTGGTCAGGGGTCTCCATGTACCTACTGACAAGCCCAAGTCTATAGAGTATATCTGGCCTAATACAAGTCAAGTATCTTGAGCTTCCAATCAAACTCTTGAAATATGTAGAATCAACATCTAATTGCTCATTCTTCCTTAACTCCAATCCTATTTCAATAGGTGTTGTGACAGAGTTATAGTTCTCTATGCCAAATCTCTTGACAATATCCTTTGCATAATTACTCTGTGAGATGAAGATTCCATCGTTGCTTTGAACTACTTCGATGCCAAGAAAATGACACATCAATCCAATATATGTCATTTCAAACTCTCAGACCATATTATTCTTGAAGGATTCAAACATTGTTGGATTGTTCCCGGTGAATATCAAATCATCAACGTAGAGGCATACACACAACAAGCTTCCATCATCTTCTTTCTTCAAATAGAGTGCAAGCTTATAGGGACACTTCTCAAATCCATTCTCTTGGAAATATTCATCAATCCTCATGTTCCATGCACGAGGAGTTTGCTTTAATCCGTACAAGGCCTTCTTAAGCCTGTACACCTTGTTTTCTTGGTCTTTTTTCACATATCCAGGTGGCTGGTCCACATAGATTTCTTCATCAAGAAATCCATTTAGAAATGCTGACTTGACATCTAGTTGATAAATTTTCCAACTCATTTGTGTTGTTAATGATATTAGCAACTTGATAGTCTCTAGTGTAATGCCCCGAAATAAGCAACTTGATAGTCTCTAGTGTAATGCCCCGAAATAATTGACATTAACCCATCTCATAATAGTGCTACAATTGATCAATAATCTCATAACTTCTATTCATTATATCATTAATCATTCTAAATCTATAGCAAATGGCATGGATACAAGTGTAAAAACAGAAATAAAACCAAGTAATGAAATGCCTTAATGGCTACAACTTTTTAAGACAATATTTGGTTACAACAAAATGAATTTAAACTCAAATCAAGTAAAGCCTTGGGCTTAAACAAAAATAATTACATCAAGATTAAAACTGAGGCCTTAAGCTCTAAGTCCTTCCAAGCTACATCCTTAGTGGAGGCATATCATTAGCACCTAAAAGTTGTTTTCTACATAGGGTGAGCCACAGCCTAGTTGAGATACTCTAACACAGTATATGAATATTGGCAAAATTATAAGGTGAAAAGTGAATGGTGAATGCACATGCAAGCCATTTGTCAAACATTCCTCTTTTTTTTATCTCAAAACAATGATATGCGAAATGATATATCAATTCATAAAATTAATCATTTTATAACAGAAAATAGGGCAGTAGATACAACACACTGGGAATCTCTAGGTACGTGTCTGCCAGTAGGCTATACAAGCACTACCAAAGCCATTTTATTGGTACTAACCGGAAGGATTGGCATCTAACCGCGCGGGTTTCTGGACTTTCACCAAGGACACACAAGCCAACATAATAAAACCATAACCACACCTCCTAACCAGATTCACTACGGTGTTTACCCATTTTTCTCAAAATCAAAACATTTACAATGTTCAATATGAAATGATGCTTAATACACAATGTATGAGAAATTAGTTTTCATTCAACCTAATCCTCATGCAATGTCTACAATAATCAAGACTATCCTCCACCGATAGCCCAAAACAGTTATTCCTATACAAGATAGTTTACAAACATAATATACAATTCCATCCTTTTACAATGGGAGTGATATTACATATCCAACTCTACCATCATCATCAACATAAGCATCGTTCCAATCTTACGAAAACTCACAACATTTTCTATTTTCTTACACAATTCCAAACATCCAAAATTTAGGGAAAAATCCCTTTCATTTTACAAAATCGATTTCAAGAAAAATTATTCACCATTTTAACATATTTCAACCATGAACTCATTCCCACAACCATTTTTAAGAATCCATTTGTAAAACTTCTCTTTTGATTTCAAATCCAAACCTTAGGTTTTTCCAAAATCCCCAAATCATTAACTCTTTTCAAAGAACAAATAACTAAGCTAAAAAGCATATAAAAGAGTCAAAGTAATCTCTACCTCAAAGTAGAAGACAAGAGGAAACAAGGAGTAGAACTTGAAGGAGCCTAAAACACTAACTTTATCGATTAGAACGAAACCCTCGAAGTGCTCAATCTTTTACTCCAAAGAACTAGGGTGAGGAAGCCAACGGATTTAGAGTATTTGGAGCTAGAGTACAAGAGCTAGAGAGACAAGGTAAAGATTTTACGGTTTTGAAATGTTTAAAGAGAGAAAGAGACAAAAACTGATTCAAAATGGCTCTCTTTCGGACTGATATACGCACAGACTGCTCGAGCGACCAAAACACTGCTCGAGCGAACAGACACAAAAAGTTGACATGGCTCGAGTGCACAATCAACCCTTCCCAGTAGTTTTGCAGACTGCAAAAGATTACTCGAGCGCAAGAAGTGTCGCTCAAGCGCAGATGTCATGCTCTCAGTAGTTTTACAGACTGTAAAAGACCACTTGAGAGCAAGAAACATTGCTCGAGCGAACAGGCAAAAATCTATGCAACAACTTATTGAAAAACTGACTTCCTAACTTGTTTCAAACACAACCAAAACTCTCAATAACCAATCTCAACATGCAATAAGATGGAAATAAGATAAACAACAATGAAGTATATTGGTTTTCAGATTCCAAAGCAAGAAAATGGGTCGGGTTTAAACTAGAATCGTTACATCTAGTCTGCCAACAAGAGCAAAGACTTCTCCATAGTCAATTCCTTCTTTCTGCTTGTAGCCTTTTGCAACAAGTCTTGCCTTGTATCTTTAAACTTCTCCTTGAGCATTTTTTTTAGTCTTGTAGACCCATTTCACTCCAATACTTTTGCACCCCTTCGGGAGAGTAGTTAACTCCCAAATCTTGTTCCTTCTCAATGGATTTGATTTCTTCATCCATCGCTTTCTACCATTAATCTTCTTTGTTAGTTTCCTCAAAGCTAACTGGATCATTGCTCATCAGTAGACAGAATAGATTGGTATTTTCATATATGATTTCTATATTTTCATACAGATCTTGTAGATTATGAATCCTTTTGGGCCTCATGTTTGAAATTTCTCGTTGTATTGGTGAATGAGTTTTATTTCTCTATGGTGAAGGAAAAATATGATGAGATATCTCTTGCTCTCTGGTTGATGGTGGCTCCCTAGCCATTTCTCTTGGCTAATCTGATTCTTTATCTTCAATTGTTAGCTCTACATTTGTGGAGGATTCAGACTCGTCCCATTTTCAAGACTCAATTTCTTCAAAGATAACATCTCGATTGAAAAATATCTTCTTCGTGATGGGATTGAATAGTTTGTATCCCATTGTACTGTCACTACATCCAGCAAGGATACACTTCTCTTCTTTATCTTCGTGCTTCTGGGATCTTGGCGTAGGCAATGTAGCCAAAGATTTTGAGATGACTCATACTCGGCTTGTGAGTGCTCCATGCTACATATGGTGTCTTCATTGTCAAGGATTTTGTGGGACATCTATTCAACAAATAAATTGCACATGAAACTGCTTCAGCCCAAAAACGCCTGGGCATATTCTTGTCTCGTAACATGCTTCTGACCATGTTCAAGATCGTACGATTCTTTCGTTCAGCTACTTCATTCAATTGGGAAGTATAAGTTGGTGTAAACTATCGTTTGATTCCTTGCTATATAAGGAATTCTTCAAACTCATCTGTATTGTATTCTCCACCTTAATCTGCTCGTAATGTCTAGATATAATAACCGCTTTGTTTATCCATAAGAGTTTTTAACTTTTTGAACTTTTCAAACACGTCTAACTTCCTTTTGAGGAAATACACCCAAGTCTTCCTGCTGTAATCATCAATGAAAGTGAAGAAGTATTTGTTCTGTCTGTTTGATATTGGTTTCAACGGACCACACACATCTGTGTGAACTAGTTTGAGCGGCTTGGTTGCTCTCCAATTTACTTCCTTTCCAAAGTTGTTCCTGTATTGCTTGCTAATAATATAGGTTTCACAAATCTCAGTTGGTTGGTGAATGTTGGCCATACATTTCACCATATTCTTGGTCCCCAATTGCTTCAAACTTTCAAAGTTGAGATGTTCGAATCTGAGATGCCACATCCAATATTTGTCATTTATCATTGCACTTAGACACTTTGGTGTGTCAGGGTGAATGGTAAGAGGAAACATTCTATTCTTCGTCATCTTTACTCGAGTAATTAGTTTCCCTTGAGTGTCTAGAATTGTGAGTAGCATATCTTTTAGGCTAATTTGATAGCCTCTTTCAAGGAGTTGTCCAAGACTCAATATGTTGGTCTTCATGTCTGGAACATAATAGACATTGGAGATGAAAACATGATCTCTATTCTTCCTCTTGATCAAAATATCACCTCTTTCTCGAACTGGGACTTTGGAGAGGTCGTCGAATGAGATTTCTCCATGAACTTTCTCATCAAGCTTAGTGAATAAGTTTTTTCTGCTAGTTATATGATTACTAGCTCTAGAGTCTAGGAACCAAACGTCTTTTTTGTGTTCGGTTGCATTGAGGGCCATCAAGCTCAATGAATCTTTGTTAATTGACTCTTTCTCTGCATAGTTAGTTCTTTCACTAATTTCATTGTATGATTGCTTACTTCTGCACTCATTACTGTAATGATCAAACTTGTGGCAATGGTAACATTGGACATTGCTTGTATCAAAATTCTGATAATTGTTGTAACCGCATCTTCTTCCTGGTCCTCTTCCTCTTGAGACATAGCTTTGTTGTCCACGTCCTCCTTGAGATGAACCTCTTCCTCTGGAATACGAATTCCAGAACTTCTTCCATAATAGGTTTAAACACATCCTTGTCCTCTTTGTGATGTCCCCTCTTGCTCGGATATCTCTTCAATAAGGGACAACTTTGACTGTAAGGCTTGTTTCAACCCTTTGTCTTCATTTCTTCTCATTACTTTCTGCTCATGGACTTATAGTGAACCCACAATTTCTTCTACGGAAACATGCTCTAGATCTTTGGTTTCTTCAAGAGCAACAACAATATAATCAAATTTTGGATCCATGGATCTCAAAATTTTCTTTGATATTCTCATATCAGTAAGGTCTTCTCCTTTTCGCTTTAATTAGTTTGCAACCACCATTACTCTTGAATAGTATTCAGAAATTGATTCTGAAGACTTCATGCGTAGAGATTCAAATTCACCTCGTAGAGTTTGGAGGCGAATCCTTTTTACTTTATCGGCACCTTTATGAGTTACGTGGAGAGTTTTCCAGATTTCTTTCGTAGTTTTGGAGAAGGCGATGATCTCAAATGTGGATGCATCAAGACCTTGATATATGATGGATTTTGCTTTGCAATCCTTCTTTCGTTTGACTCAAAGAATTATTTCTTCTGCTTCGGGCAAGGCACCTTCTTCTACTTTTGAGGCAGGTTTTGCATATCCATCTTCCACAACATCCATGAAATCTTGAGAACCTAGCAGTGCTCTCATTTGGAAGCACCAGTTGTTGTAGTTGTCTTTCGTAAGCTTTGGAATGAGGGCTTGCACGCTTCCGTTGGCCATTAGTTGACTTAAATCTTTAAAAAAAATCTACAAATTTTGAGAACATAATTTGTGAATTCTGACCATACGGATGTGTTTGGAATACTCCAAATAGCTAGAAAGCACTACTGGATCATCCAAATCGAACTTCGGATGATTTAGATCAAGCCAAAACAATTTTGGTTGGTTCAGATCCGTTGAATCTGTGACCCACAAAGCACTGAATAATTTCTCTAGAACTGCGGTATGATGATGACGTCAGCGATTTTCTTGGCAAACTTTGACTGGCTTGTGTAGCTTCGTTTTAACTCCATTTTTGATGTGGTTTTTTCTAGAACGATCATCTCGACGAGGGCTACACATTGGTATGATTAAAAGTTGATTTCAACAACTTTGAAAATTTTAGATTTTGAAATTTGCTATTTTTTACAATTTATTTTTGCGAAATTCGGCTAAATCTTGGCTCTTTTGGCTCTGATACCACTTGTTGGTGGGAGTGAGGTATAAATCAGTTGTTGTGATTCACAAAGAGGGGATTAACACTGAACCAAACTCAATTTAAATTCACTTGCAAATTTCTGAAATACAAACAGAGCATCTATTACTAATCTCTCTCTCTCTCTCTCTCTCTCTCTCTCATTTTCTTTCTCCCACACTCTTATCAAACAACTGACCACTTAATCTATTTATAGACTAAACTAACAATGTAAACAAACAATCTAAACACAATAAAAATCAGACTGCAGCAAACCAAAACCAAATTGAACTCCTCTTTCGAGGAGGTTCTTTAACCTTCATTCTTGACTTTGCAATCTCCAAATACACAATGGTGGATGGTGGTGAAGGTTCTGGTGAAGGCTCTGCTTGAATCATGCTTACAATTCAACAAACATCACTTTTTTTTTTTCAAAAGAATAACGAATAATTGATGAAAATTGAACAAAGTATTATGTGAATTAAAACTTATGGGACTTGATGTACTTTCAAACCTAAAAAATATATAGTATTAAGGGTCATCATTTGACTCGAAGGCTCATGGTTCAACCCATGACCATGCCCTAGGTGGCCCAACTTGAATAAGGCTTGAGTAGGTAGGCGTTGGAGCTACGAAGGGGCATAGGAGGGTGGCTAGCTATTGGTTATGGCTAGGGTGGACATAAGGTTAGGGTTTAAGGAGGTGGAGGGGGGATTGGCGACACCAAACGAAGGTGGTGGTTGAGGTAGAGAAAATGGTAGATGATTAGGGAAAAGGGTTATGAGAGGGTCACCAAAAGGGATGGGGCTAGGGTAGGGTTGTTGAAAGGAAGAGTGCTATTGGAGGGTCGCTAGAGGTGGAGGTGGGGGACCAAAGGATATTTTTGGGTTTATAAGGATGGTGCAAAGAAAAACAAGGTGACGTTGTCTGGGCCAAGATTAGGGTAGGGCTTTGACCTGAGGTTTGGACCTACAAGATATATAGCATGGTTAGAGACCATCATAAAAAGCTCGCTAGGCAGTCTTAGGCTCAATTTTCATGGGTGAGCCCAATGCCGACCCGTTATTTAATATTGTTAATAGCAACAGTATAAGGAAAATGATATACAAGTCCACTTTCTAGATTTAATGATATGTAAGTAAGATTTTTGATTGATAATTAGAAAAGATATAATCGAAACTATAAAACTAAAATGACCATATTTGTCTATAAATGTTTAACAAATACACCTCTCAAACCAGCTATTGTTGTCACAAATATATCATTATGGAGTTGAAGACATCATTTAATAGTTACGAGTAATGTTAGGTTCCATGAAAGAAATATTATAAAAAGTTTCATAAAACTTTGGAAAATAATTTAATGTAGTAGATAATAAAATTAAAAAAAAATGAATTATCTTAAAATTAAAAATATATAGACACATAATCAACCACATAAAACAGTCATGATTATGCATATCACACTATCCATCATAAATTATATAATTTAATTTAAATTACTTTACCTATATTTTAAAAAATATATTTTGTTTTAATGTGAGAAAAGGATGATTAATTTTAGGGTAATTATACTTTGACTCCTTTATAATTGGCCACTTTTTTACTTTGATAAATTCATTTTCTTCATATTTGAAGTTTTTTTCATTTTACTCTTAAAATTATTTTTTGTTAAAAATTAGATAGAAAATAACACATTGATAGTCACGTAGTATACAAATATTTTATTATATATAATTCACACATCTGATATTAACTTAACCTCTAATACAATAATATATTTTTATATTATGTGACAGTTATTATTGTATTTTTGTCTAATTTTTAACAGAAATTAGTTTTAAGAATAAAATGAAAAAACCTTGAAATATAAAGGGTCAAAGTAGAAAAAAAATAAAATTTAAAGTGACCAACTTATAAAAGAAACAAAATGTAATTTATCCTTAATTTTAGTTTTAAAATAGAACAAAGAGATAAATTTGGGAACATGCATTGCACACTATAACAAAAAGTATTTTTGGCGACGTTTTTTAGCAACCAAGTTGAAATTAGTTGCCAATTGTATATAATCGGCGACAATATACTTGTTGGTCACCAAAAAATAAATTATTGGCGACCAGTTGAGATTATTGGTCGCCAAAAGTTTGGCGCCTACTTAAATTTTTGCGCGGGAGCGCTAAAAACGTTTTCGCGACCAAATTAATATATGGAGACAAAAATTTTGGTCGCCAATTGTAACTTTTTGGCAACAGAAATAAAATAATCGCGGAAAGGTGAATGATATTTATGGCAACCTAATGATTTTCGTCACCAATAAATTAGCTGTCAAAACGACATGGTTTTGAATCTGTCCTCTTTTTTTTTTTTTTTTTTTTTTTTTTTTTTTTTTTTTTTTTTTTTAAGAGTTGACTGACCCTTTTAGGTGAATAAACAAAGAATTGACCTAATATTGTTCATCTCATTCTCTCACTCTACAACCTCAAGTGGCCCAGCAGAAGATACACAGAGGTATGTCTTCTCTTCTTATTCTTTGTCTCTGTCTCTCTCTCACTCTCACTCTCTCACACCGCCTCCTTATTCTCTTTTTCTTCTTTGTCTTCAATTTCATTCACTTGTTCGGCATGGCAGAACACAACACAGCATAGAGCTTGTCACTTTTTCTTCTTCTTCTCTCTTTCTCTCACTCTTTTGCACTGTCGATTGGGTGCCACCGGTGGCATTGCCTCAAATAGTGCTTCCCTTTCATCTCCCTTTCTCACAGCGTCGATTGTGACCACCTCTCTGGTCGTTACCCTCTTATTTTCTCTCTCTCTGATATTTTGAATTTATGTAATAATTTTTGGGACTGATTTTAGGATTGCGATCTATATGGAAGGCAGATTTTGGGACTGCAATCGTATATAAATATTCTAAATATATAATAAATAAATAAATAAATAAAAGACAGATTTTGGGATTGCCATTCTTGGGATTGTAATTTTGTATCTATATAGATATTCTGAATATATAATATTATTCCTTTTGCTTTTCTTTTTTGCATGTTGAGTTTCCATGATTTTGTATCAATAATTTTTTTTTTTTTTTTAGTTGTGGTTGTTGGGTCCCAACTAATGAAGACAATTGCTTGTCTTATTTAATGATTTTTTTTTTTTTTAATGTACTATTTGCTTGCTTGCCTTATGCATTTTCCTCTCTGACTTAGAATTGTTATATACCTTCTATTTGGTGGCCTAGAAAATTGTGATTTTGAATATTATGATTGCTTTTGTTTTGGTTCCTAAATCAAGAATTTATAATATAACATAAAATATCAGTATTCCTTATTGAAGCTTGTTCAAGTTATGTCTCCTGATTGAAGTAAAGAAATGAGATTCGATACTTCATTCAAAATTAACTGAAATGGGTTTTGATCTTGATGGATGAGATGAGGTGCAGTTAGTTTAATCGAGTTGTGTTATATGATTGCAATTTAAAAATACGATGATTGTATCATACATAGCCTTGAAAATAATTTCTGTAAAAGAGAAAAGAAAATTTATGGTGGAATGAACGTAACCCGGTGCATATAGGTCATCACCTTTAAGATTCTATAAAACAACATTTATTTTGTTTTTGTTACTATTGTGATTGTGGCTTCTTTTGTGTTAGGATTAACTCTAAGTAATTGATACTTGCTTTCAGAAGTTGTTGAAAAGGAAACAGAATTGATATATTACCCGAGGATAGTAGAATGCGTTCTCAGTTATTATTATTTTTATTTTTATTTTTAAACACTGATGATCTAAAGTCTCCTACCCCTCTTGTACATGATTCTAAACATGAGAAATTCAACTCTTTGATTTCAAACTATTTGAGCAACATAAAAGTATGCATGTATCTGTTTGAGCAATTTGAATTTAGCATTGAACTATTAGTATCTTTCTATGTGAACTCATTTGTTGGCTTTGGATTTCTAGTTGGTGAGGGTACTTGATTTATTTTGCTTGAAATGACTCAGAATCTTATTATCTTGTCTTCATAGTCATCACTACAACCTCCCAGTTTGAAGTGCAATCATGAACTTAAAGGAGTCAAATTAGTGTATAAGTCTTGCTTTTGAGAGAATGCTAATCCTGCAATTTTGTTCTTCGTGATGCGACGATGGCATCGTTGCAACATCCTTCATCTCTCTCTCTCTCTCTCTCTCTCTCTCTCTGTGTCAATTTTGCTTACCTGAGTTTGCCTGAATTAATTTATGTCAAATTATTGGATTGCAAATGATTTGATTTGTGGAGCTTTATTCATAATTCCATTTCACATCAGTTACTTTGTTGATAACTCCCATTTTTCTTAATAACTCGAGTTTATTTTGAGATATTTTGGGAACTAATATTGCTTGAATACAATTCCATAGTACTTTTATATACAAACAGGGTTTGTTATTTTTGCTTGTAGGTTTTGACTTGTATGATGCCATGCCATGCCTTTGCTTTAATTAATGTTTATTTTTTGCTTCAATCCAAGTTTCCAATCTATGTTGTGTATTTGTCTTTTTCGGTAGTGAATTGTACATTTTTCAAAGCTGTGATTTATTCTTTTTGGCAAGATACAATTGTTGTCTAGATTATAAGTACAAGCATTTATTTAGATGTGTACATCACATTTTGGTTCAATATATAGTAATATGATCGAATCATTTATTTTGCACATATCCATGGCAAGTAAGTATGACAATAAGGTAGAAAAAAAAAAAAAGAAAAAAAAAAAGACAAGACATGAGTATCCTTATATGTTATTTGATATTCATTTCATACCCATGACTCTCCATTAATTTCATATATTGTGAGATTTTAATTTAAACTTTGATTTACAATTGCAAATGTTATAAGTTATTGGCTAATGCAAAGAGATAAAAAAAAAAAAGATGCAATCATTCGTTAGGAGTAATTACTACATCGAGTAAGTTTTGACTATTTGTTACGACATTTTTAATTTTCTTATAGAATTTTGGCACTTTTTTTTTTATTATTAAATTTGTGGCTGTTAGAGGATTCACATTTTTTTCCTGATGTTTTAAGCATTCATGATATGACAAACACTTAGATGACCCAAGGAAGTATTTGACATATAAATAAGATAAGACCAAATGAGCTAATAAGGGTGACTGTTGTGTTTGGTTTCAAAAATCTTAATTTCATGTGTAACTCAACAAATAAATAAGCCAAATAGCTAAAATAGATGAATATGTTTTTACAAGAATAACTAAACTAATATGTAACAATTTCAACACCATAATTTATATAGCAATTCTAATTTATATATCTATTTCATCACTTACTATATGATTCTTTTCACCCTTTACTGTAGATTGCATATTCTACTTGAATATTCTACTTGAATATTCATTCTTGCTTATCGCTTACTATTGTTAATGCAACTTTGTTAATAATGTAAATTATTTTATGGTGTAATGCATACAACAACTTTTATAATATAAGATTTAGAACTATCAAAGTAGGATACTTGGAAATCACTATTAGATAAAACTTTGAAACAGAAGATACGGAACTATAATACTGTAAAATCTCTAATTAATATTGTCATATCACGCGGGTCATCGTAACAACTAAATAATTAATTTAGTCTTACAAATAAATTACATATGCCTAATTGTAACGTCCCGAAAATATTACAATAAATAAACCCATAAGCAGAAAGATAATAGAAATAATGTGCTTTCATTCATCAGAATTCGTATACAAAAGATAATGCATGTGATGTACATGCACAACTGTTCATCCTAAATCTACAGCATGTGTTACAATGATAGGAGAATTGAAAACTAAACAGGTAATAATATGCCCTATAGGCTTACATTTTTCCAAGTCGTTGCTTGATTACAACAAAATGAGCCTAGCTCAATACAATTAAAGCCCTTGGCTATACAAAAGAATACAACAAAATAAAGAGCTCTTGCTCCCTAAAAGTCCCTCCAAGTTATTGCCTTGGCGGAGGTATATCACCAACACCTAAAAATGATTTTCCCAAATAGGGTGAGACAAAGTCCAGCAGGAATAATCTAACATAGTATATGAGATTTAACAAACATATAAGTACAATGTGCATATACAATGCCTGTGACGAAACATTCTCATTTTTATATCATCATGAAGTACCAAGTTCATATTTTATTCCACTTTCCTTCAATTCATGAGCTAATTTCATTATCTTTCAACTACCCAACTGAGACTACAACTCAATGGTTATCTAATCAACACAATTGCCACACAAACACTTCAATCTATTATTTTATGGAAATTTCGTTCGGCGGATCAGCACCCATGTATATACAAGATTTTGAGATTTTCACCCCGGACACTCTGGCCAACTTAATTTTAATGGAGTCCATTCCCTATTTCCTCCTAAACATTGGAGTACATCCCCTTTCTCCTCTCAAACATCGTATATATACAATGTATTTAAAGCATAATCACATTCAATGACAACCAACATTAGATTAGTTTTAATTTACCTAATCCTCATGCAATTTCTACAACAATCATAACTATCCTCCACCAATAGCCCAATATAGATATTTCTAAACAGATATACAATCTTCTCAATAGATAAATAATTCAAAATTTCCATCGATGAGGGACAACACGTGTCCAACTCCACCATTTACATCAACAATCATCCAATTGCACATTACTGATGTCAATTTCAGTTATTTATACAAAATAACAATTTAATCCAATTAGGGCAAAACTTTTCCTTTTCCAAACTTCAACCCAAGTACCAAAATTAACAATTTTGACACAATATAATCTCACATTCAAACTCCATACCCATTTATTTCACATTCACCAAAAATCCCTCTTTTTATGTCACACCCAAACCCTAGGTTTGTTCAAACTACTCCCAAATCCGACCATTGTTACACAATGACAAATAACTAAGCTAAAAGCCATATAAAGGTGTAGAAAATCCCTACCTCAAAGGGAGAAGACAAGCCAAGCAAGAGTGAAACTTCAAAGATGTCCAAACCTAACTCTATTCGGATCAAAATGGAGATCTAGAGATGGTTTACCTTTTTATCAAAAGGATTAGGGTGAAGAAATCACTAAAACTAGGTGAAAATTTAGAGAGAGAGAGAGAGAGAGAGAGAGAGAGAGTGTGTGTGTTTTAGAGAGAGAGGGGGTCTTAACTTTAGGTTTTAGGGAGAAAAGATCTAAAAAAGTGATGTAAAAAGTCATTTTCGTGATTTGATATACGCACAGTCTGCTCGAGCGCAAGAGTTAACGCTCAAGCGTCAGACACAATAAGTCGTTCCACTTGAGTACAAAAAAGGCTGCTTGAGCACCAAGACACAATGAATAAGATGCTCACCGCTCGAGCCAAGAAGTGACGCTCGAGCGTAGAAAACACACATCCAGTAGTTTTGCAGACAATAGACCAACGCTTGAGCGCAATAAAAGCTGCTCAAGTGCCCACCCGCTCGAGCGTAGGAAACACCGCTCGAGTGTAGAAATCACTCTTCCAGTAGTTTTGCAGACCTGCAAAAGTACTAAGAGTTTGCAAAGCCCACTCGAGCACAGGAAGTGCCGCTCGAGCGGAGGACCAAAATTCTAGGCAACACAAGATTTCAAAAACAAGCGACCAACCTGCCCAAACACAATCACAACAACCCAAAAGCCAATTTGAAAGAGATACAAGGGAAACACGAGGTAAACAACACTATGAAAGCATTAAACCCGAGTTTGGGATACCACAAGAGTCGGGTCAAAATTGGGATCGCTATAACCTCCCCCCTTAAAGAATTTCGTCCTCGAAATTACAAATCACATTTCAAAACCAAGTTTTAAATAAATTCCCACAATGATTACAAATCAATTTTCAATTCCATGACCCATCCACCAGTCACTCAATCCTATCACATGATGAACAAGTCTCAATATACATCTCAACATACATTTCCAAAGTTTTAACCGATTTCAGTATATATATTCCATATTTCCAAAACATATTTATAGCGATCCCGGTTTTACCCCGACCTTTATTGTGTTCCGGACTCGGGTTCCGTGATTGTATATTGTTATCTATGTCTTGTTTCCTCCCTTTAATTCTTTGAATTTGAGTTTTGGGACTTGTTGGGCGAGTTTGGAATAGGTTGGTTGTCTTTTGGTACAAATGGTTGTTGCCCAGATTTTGGCCTCTTCGCTCGAGCGAGCCTTGTGAAAATGTTTCTTCGCTCGAGCGAGGCTTTTTGCGCTCGAGCATGCGTCTGCGTTGGTGGCAGACCTGAAGCTTTGCATTCTATGCTTGAGCGACGCTTCTTGCGCTCGAGCGAGGCGACCTTTTTGTGTCTGGTCGCTCGAGTGAGAATTCATTCGCTCAAGTGAGCCTGGTGTACATCAGTTCACAGCAGTGCCGTTTCGCTTCATTTTTCTGATCCCTTTTCACTCAAAAACCCTAAATCAGCTCCTTCTCTCTCTAGGGTTCGACTTCTCTCTACAAATACACCTAGATCTAAGGATCTCTTCACCCTAGGGTCTTTGGAAAAGGGTAGAGGGCTACAAGAGCTTCATTTTGATCTAAGAAGAAATTAGTTTCGTCATCTTTGAAGTTCCACCTTGTGGCTTGGGTTTTCTACACTTGAGGTAGGGATTTTCTACACTTTAATATGGTTTTTAGCTTAGTTATTTGCTATTGTGTATAGATAATGAGATTGGGTTGTGGTTTGGACAAATCTAAGATTTGGGTGTTATATGAAAAAGAAGGGTTTTTGATGAATATGGGGTAAATGAGTATGAGGCTTGAATATAAGATCATGTTGTGCCAAAATAGTTGTTTTTGATGTTTGGATTGAGACTTGGTAAAAGGGGAATTTTTCCCTAATTTGATTAAATCATTATCTTGCATAAATAATTGGGATTAATATTGAAAATGTGAAATTGGAAGGTTGTGGTTATAAATGGTGATATTGGATATGTAATATCTCACCTATCGAAGTTTTGAATAAACTATCTATTTTGATATTGAACATCTCTTTTGAAATAATTGCATTGGGCCATTGGTGGAGGATAACTATGATTGTTATAGAAATTACATGAGGATTAGGCGATTTAATGCTAATCTATTGTTGGTGTCATTGAATATGACCATGTTATAAGTACATTATATATGTATGTTTATTGGGAGGAGAAAAGGGGATGTACTCCATATGTGATTATGTTTATAAATACATTGCATATGTATATTTGTTTGGGAAGAGAAAGGTGATGGACTCCATTTAAAGCAAGTTGGCCAGAGTGTCCTCGGTGAAAGACCCAAAATCTCATATATAAATGGGTGCCGATTTCTTTGGACAAAATATCCGTGAAATGGCAGGTTTGAAGTGTTTAAGTGTGTTTTGCATAGTTGGAAAACTATTGAGTTGTAGTCTCATTTTGGTTGTTGAAAGATAATGAATTTAACTCATGAATTGAGTAGCATATGTGAACTAGAAATGAATTGAAGGAAAATGGAACGAGGTTAGGTCTTAGTGGCATATGAATATGTGGGCCTTGTGGATGTTTTAGTATCGATATTGTTTATGCACGTAGTATTTATACCTTTGCTAAACCTCATATATTGTGTTAGATTATCTCTACTGGGCTATTGGCTCACCCTATATGGAAATACCATTTTTAGGTGCAGGTGAGATGTTTCCCCTAAGGCAATAGCATGGATGGACTTTCGGAAAGCAAGAGCTTCTTAATTATGCCTTATGTGTGTATGTTCGTTATTTGTAAAGCCAAGGGCTTAAGATGTAATGAGCGAGACTCAATTTATGTAACCAAGCAATGACTTGGAAAGATGTAAGCTTACATGGCATTTAACTAGTTGATAAACAGTGAACTCTGATATATGAAATTATGTTGTTTCTCATATTTATTCCGCATATGAGTTACATTTATTGTATTATTTTGGCGGCGTTACAATATTCAATGTTTATGATAAATTCGCATTTCCAAAACTTAAACAACATATACAATGTTCATATTAAGCTTGCGTTTCCAAAACATATTCAATATATACAATGTTTTCATATTTCAAAACATATACAATGCTTTTACATTTCATTAACATAATCAAAACCTCATCAACAAATAAGTCCAGATATTTCTCTCGAACTTCCGATTCATACTCCCAAGTTGTTTCCTCAACCTCATGATGTTTCCACAATACCTTAACCAAGGGAATTGTCTTTCCTCGCAAGACCTGGTCCCGAGTATCCAAGACCCTCACCGGTCTCTCCTCATATGAGGCATCCTCATCTACCTCTAGGTCAGTCCAATCCAATACGTGCGATGGATCTGACTCATACTTCCGGAGCATGCTAATATGAAACACATTATGAATCTCGAAAAGCTGTTGGGTAACGCCAAACGGTAAGCAACCTCTCCGATCCGCTCAAGGATCTCAAAAGGCCCAATAAGTTGAGGGGACAACTTCCTACTCTTCCCAAATCTCATCAAACTCTGCCTGTGTGATATCTTCAAGAACACATGATCCCCCACCTCAAAAGATAAAGGTCTCCTCCTACGGTCGGCGTAACTTTTCTGACAACTCTGAGCTATAGCCAACCTCTTACGGATAAGTGCCACTTTCTTTGTCGTTTCCTAAACCAACTCTAAACCCAACAAAGGTGCATCACCCATCTCGGCCCAATACATAGGGGATCTACACAGTCGGCCGTACAAGGCCTCAAATGGTGCCATGCCAATGCTCGATTAGAAGCTATTGTTATAGACAAACTCCACTAAGGGAAAATGCCTCTCTCACAATCCCTTAAAGTCAACGGCACAACCTCGAAGCATATCCTTAAGGATCTGAATAGTACGCTTAGACTACCTATCAGTCTGAGGATGATACGTAGTACTAAAGGTCAATCTAGTGCCTACGGCACTCTGCAAGCTCTGCCACAACCAAGTTGTTAAATAGGGATCTCTATCTAAAACAATCGTCACAGGGACTCCGTGCAACCTCACTATGTCCCTAATATACAGGTCGACAAGATAGTCTACCGAATCACTCATACGCATAGGTATAAAGTGCACCGATTTGGTCAACTGGTCAATTACCACCCAAATGGCATCACTACCCCATTGAGTTTTAGGAAGACCCACGACAAAATGACATGCTCTCACTTCCACTCAGCTATAGGCATGGGTTGCAACAAACCTACTGGCCTCTGATGCTCAGCCTTCACTTGCTAACAAGTAAGGCACTTCGATACAAATACTGCCACATCCTTTTTCATACCTCTTCACCAAAACTAGCGACTAAGGTCATGATACATCTTTGTGCCTCCCGTATGCATGGTGTAGACACCCCATTTTTGACCGTTCTCAAGGCTTGTACATCATCGTTTGTGGACTCGATGATTGTGCTTGTTTGTGTTCGTTTTGAGCGCCCGAAGTCCTCGGCAGAATGCCTTGTCATTGAGCCTCTAGACCTTATCTATTTTGTGCATGTTTTTGGACCAAGAGCTTGTTGTCTCTAGTATGGAAGAATGGGTGACCTGTCGGCCAACCTCAGAGGCTATCGGCCATGGCTTGTGTTTGTCAGCTACCAGTGGTGGCCGACGACCATTGGTCTCTTTTTTCCAAATATTTGTTGCCAGCTGTGCCAGTTGTTGCTGACTGAGTTGCATCTCCATACACGTGTATGGTGAGATGTTTCTAAGCTCAAGACTTGTTTTTCTATATATAGGGGGGTTTCTCTCCCATTTTTGAAGGTTAGCATTTTTAGAACAAAAATCTCTCTCTCTCTCTCTCTCTCTCTCTCTCTCTCTCGTTATTTTGCACATATTTGCCTAGTTTCTTTTAGCTTTTGCATACCAACCCTTAACCAAATACTCTCACCTTTGGGCTAAGATAACTTGGGACCTTATTTGAGCTCTAGAAGGTGGTTTGAGCTTGGATTATTGGCTATTTTGTGCTTTGCTTCAAAGGTATAGCACTTACCTTATTTAAGCTTATTTTGTATCTTTGTTTTGCCATGTTTCCCAACTATTTTTGGGATGATTTTGAACTGTCAAAAACTCTGTTTTTGTGACTTAAAAGTGTTGATTTGAGGTCTCTTTGAGTTAGGGGGTGGTCCACCCTTATTGCTCCTTTGCTTGTTAAGCTTTTGTACCATCTTTTCATCACTTTCAAATCAAATTTTTTGGGCCTTTTAACCACTGAATTTCAGAGGTTTTTCAATGGTAAAAACCTAGTTTTGAAGTCCAAAATTGGAGGGGTTAGCCTCCCCTCCTTGTGTCTTGTTTGCATGCCTAGTTAGCCTCAGATGTTAGCTTATTATTTTAGCTTTTTATGGCTCAAGTCCAGCATGTTTTAAGCTCTATTTTGACCTATTTTGGCTCTATTTTGGGCTGGTTAATTCATTTGAGCCTTGTATTGCATAGTTGTAATGTAATTTCCTTCACAAGCTTGATGTTTTAATGTTTTATCATCATTGTTTTGAGATAATAACATGTTTTAGTGTTGTTTTACACTTCATTTTAGCACTTAAAATCTCTACAATGTCCTTCCATTCTTCACTCTTTTATTTGCTTTGAAAGTGGCTTTAAACCTCTCGTTTGCCTAAGTGTGAAATGGAGGTGTTGCACCTAATGGTTTAATCCCTTAGGGGGTTCATTACCAATAATGTAATGCCTCTTTCATGCCCAAAGCAACTTGTTGTTTGAGCCATCTTTCCATTAGACGACACTCCCCAATGGACAAATCAATTAAAGAATGGTTTTGGTAATTAAAATGAGTAAACAAAATCGGACAAGTAAAATAGGCAAGATAAACATCTTTTGTGTTGCATTGCATGTGTTCAAATCAGACATTAATTCAAATATAAGGAAAATGGGACATTTCATACTCAAAAGTGATAAAATGTGCCACTTTCCTTGGTCACCATTGCCCTCGATCATGTATGATAGGGTGGTGGTCCTTTTGAGTCTTGTTTTGTACTCATTAATTTGTACAAACTTGGTTCCTTAGCCATCATGCATGGAAATTGCTTGATTGATGGTTTGAGGGCCAAGAGTTACACTTCTTTGAACTTGTTTAGTGATAAGGAGGATAACAGTACAAACAACCCTTGAGAATATATTGCTTTGTCTCTGTTTGCTCTCTGTTACAGCAAGAGAAAGTTTAGGTCAGCAGTGGCCGACTGGCCATCAACAGTGGCCGACGGCCACTAGTAGTAGCCGATCGACCATCAACGGTAGCCGACGGCCACCATTGGTAGCCGACCGGCCATCAATGAAATTTGCACAGTATGTTGGTAAGGTGGAGCAAAGGTATTCTGGAAGTTAGCAGCACTGTTGGTGTTAAAATGTGCAAACAGAGGCGTTTAGTGGCAAGGCGATGGCTTTTCGGGTGAAGAAACCGAGCATGCATGCATGCATCCCTCACTTCCCGAGGCCTTTTAGTTGCTTTGCTTAGTTAGTTAGTTGTAGCTAATTCTTGCAAGTGATGTAATTATTCAAGTAGATTAGCTAGTTAATTCATGTTGTAATTAATTTGACCAGTTGCTTTGTAATTAGTTAGTTAAGTGTTTAGCTAATTAATTTGGTTTGTAATATTTAATTAGCTTAGAATAGTTAGTTAATTCATATTGTGTTGTAATAGTTAGCTTAGCTTAGTGTAGCTCTTAGTTTATTTATTCGGACCCTCCTTCGCGAGGGCGTAATGTTGTAATAAGTGTGTGTGCGTATGTGTATGTCTTCCAACCCCACGTCTTTCTCCCTTTTATTTAATCGCTTTCGATGGTTAGATTAGGGACATTTTCAATTAGCATACCTTATGCTTGCATGCTTGCATCCATTCATTTGTATTGCATGCACCGAAACTCGGCGCATCATTCAAACTGCATCGCAATTTCAATATCTTATTTGAATACGTGTTTTAATCGCATGTTGTTCAAACGATTCATATGCCATATTAGTAACCAAGCCTATTAATTGCATAATTGCATGCGTTGCATTTGGCATTTTGTATAGTTAGGATCATGCATCTTTCTAACTAGTTTCTATTTTGGCTTGGAGTACTTGGTGAGTTTTATGCTTTAGCATACTTGCATGAGTGTGATTGCCATATTGCCATGATTAGCATGCTTACCATGAGGCTATGTGCTTACTTGCTAAACTGCATGAATGCCTGTGGGTGAAGGCTTGTTGTTTGAATTGGAACGATTCAACAAATGTGAGTTTTGAGCCCACTTTGTTGAGTGGCAAATCATGTTTTGAGCCCACTATGTTTGGTGGCAAAAACAGCATCTTTAAGCCCACTTGAGGGTGGCAAATTCAACCATTTTTACAAGCAAACATGACTTGAAATGTTCCAATTCTTGCGATGTAGTCTATACTTGCTTGTGTACGTCACATAGTAAAGCTAGTTTAATAATCAGAACAAGAACACATAGTGTTTATAAAATATCATATAATGATTAGTAAAGGCCGATCTTTGATTGGGCGAGCGAGGGTGCTCATTTCAGAACCTTCCCCTCTTGTACCTAAGTTCTTGAGCCGAGGCAACTTTGGTGATGACAGACATGTGGCCTTTGGCACGAGTCAGGGTTTCCTTAATTTTTCAAAAACAAAATATTTAGGTGGTGACTTTGTATCTGGCAAAGTAGTCTAATTTTGTCATTATTTGATTTAAAATCGATTTTCTAAAAAGGTTTGCCAGATTTAGACTCTTTGGTGTTTATCAGTTTCATATTGCACTTGTGAGACTAGATTCAAAACCGTGGGAGTCCGAACTGTGAGGCCTTCTTTTCAAACCTTCCGAAAGGCAGGGCGCGGAAAAAGGCAAGTCCATAGTTTTTGGTGACTCTACTGGGGATTTAGAGAACTTGCCTCGAACTCATGATATGTTATTTTATCTACACTCATGTGTTTCTTTGCATTTGCATTTGCATCGGTACGCCTAAGTCATAGTGTTTGCCATCTACTATTCCTAAGCAGTTTGCCGAAGGCTTGCTTAGAAAAGCTTAACAAAAAGCTGACCAGTTGAGAGCTTTGCCACGATGGGAACACAACCCTTGGATCTAGAGTACCGTTGTACCGTTTGATCCTCCTTTCACTTCTCAGTGTTAAGTGAGAGGTATATTAGGTAGTCTTGTTGAGGTACCCTTTTTGACCAATCAGCCTAGTTACATATTGGAAGCCATAGAGACTGTTCCAAACTAGGACAGGTTGCTCACCCGAATGCAGGAATTGTGTGAAACCGCTTGTTTTGTGTAGTGAATACCTAGCTCCTGACGAAATTAGGACAGGGTAACCCTACCCCATCATAGGGGTGTTTTGGCTCTCACTTGCTTGATACGTGCTTTTAGAGTGAAACTCAGTAGGAATGTATGTATCAGTTGCAAGTCTGGGTATCAGTTTTGGGGCAGAAATCAGTGTTTGAGTACAGTTCTCCAGCTTATGATTGCAAGTGTGTGTTGTTTTTGTTTAAGCTGAGGTGCTGTGCGGTTTCTGATTTTTGTTTCTTTTTGCTTTATTTTCTTTTTGCAAGGTAGTCTTTCATCATTGCTTCAGACGATTCTGTTACCCCCCAAGCACTCTGGACTCGAGTTAGAAGGATTTGTAGATCTGGGGATCTAGTTAGGGGACAGCCAGTGTTTGTTTCACTCCCACTGGTTACTAGACGGAGGAGGATTCGGCAGAATTTGCCAATTCAACAATCACCGTTTACCTCACCTGTGCCCAGTCAGGCTCAGTCATCTACTTCTACTCCAAACAGAGAGTATTTTCCAATTCCAATAGCTCAAAACCCTCTAGTCAGCATAAAAGATATGCTTCGTCAGCTCCAGCAGACTATTCAGAACATGCAGCTAGATGCTGCCCGGCAAGCTGAGACCACAGCCCACCAAGCAGAGGTAATAGAAAGGCTCCAACAACAGCAGTCACAACCTGCAGTAGCCTCAGCATCATATGCACCCCCAGCGGGAATTCCAGCATCCAGGGTCACAATTAATGTCCAGGAAAATACGAGCATTCAGGCGAATCCTATCCTACCTCAGACCTCCAAGGCACCGATTTACCCGACAGAGGCACCGTTTGAATTCGAGGTCAACCCTACTGCACTGAAAGTGAGCAAGCTAGAAAAGCTCTTTAAACGGGCACAGGGCGTGAATTCGATCCTTGACAGAGAGGATGGCTATACTGATTTGGCAGTGATGTTGCCAGATAGATTCAAGATGCCACATATAGACCGGTTCGACGGTTCTAGGGATCCTATGGTCCATCTACGGCTATTCTCTGACATCCTACGACCCATGGGTCTCACTAGGCTATAGAAGCTATCGCTCTTTGGTCAAACCCTATCGGGTATAGCGGCCATCTGGTATGCCAAGCTTGAAGACTTTGTGAAGAGAAATTTAGAGGAAATCACCGAGGCCTTCATAGTGCAGTACTCATACAACACCCAGATCGAGGTCACTGCTCGTGATCTCGAAGCAACTCGCCAGGAGCTAAAAGAGGGCTTCTCGAATTTTGTGACCCGGTGGCGGGCCAAGGCCTCTGCGATGACTGTCCGACCATCTGAAAAGGACTAGATCAGGATGGTGGTCTGTAATCTGCAAGGAAGATTATTACAAAAAATGATAGTCTTGCCTTTGTCTACTTTTGCAGACCTCCACGAAATAGGAGTACAAATTGAGGATGCAATAAAGTAGGGTCTGATAGACTACGAGAAGGAGCAGCCCAAGAGGGCTTTCACACGCAGTTCCAATGCGACTACTAGCGGTAGTGCAACTGTAAGGCCTTCAGATGTGAATACTGTCACTACCACACCCAAGACCACCAACCCCTTTGCCGGCACATCCAATACAACTTCCCAAACGTCCAGCCATCAGGCCTGAGGCCAGAGGGTTTTCACACCGCTCTATATGTCCTTATCCGCAGCCCTGAGGGTCCTGATCAAAAAAGGGCATCTGAAGTCGTTAGAACAACGCCCACTGCCCGATCCTCTTCCCCCTAAACACAACCTGGCCAAATATTGTGCTTTCCACCAACAATATGGTCATGATACTGATCAGTGTTTTAGATTACGTCATGAGATTCAAGATCTCATTGACAATAATGTGATAGCGCTTCCCAAAAAACCCAATGTCACTACAAATCCTCTCCCACCACATAACCAACCCCCTCCACCTCGACAAATAAACCTTATCCATACACTGGTCGTCCCTTATGACCCCAGTATATACATCACCCCCTCCCACCTACCTAAGCAGATGCTGTTTATCCCTGAGAGCACAGACTTGTGCATGATGAACACGTCAACAATCCAAACGGAACCCGTGGTGGTGACAGTGGAAGATGGAGGGAGATCAGCTTTGGTGAAGAATACCAGTCTAGTGCCTGAGGGTCCTGTGGATTTTTTTGAGGAGGAATACAACCCATGCCGTTATATTGTATCGACTAATCAGGCCAAACCAGAGGTGGAGTTGCCAACAAGAATGGAGGTCAGTGTAGTTCGGGAGGATGGCCCAAGTCAGGTATTAGATGACTTAGCCGACCTAGAGGAAGACATTAACAATCCGCAGCTCTTCGATGAGCAAGATTCGGGATATATGCATATTAATTAGTTCGATCTGAACGGGTCAACAGACAACTCTGGGTGGCTTAGTGATGAACTTGATGTGGATGAGGGACTTCAACCAAAGCTGGAAGAGCCAGAAGTAGGAACTGCTACGAAGGCCAGAAGGGCCGAGGACAAGGGAAAATTGTCGGAAGGCACCGGTATTAAGAATTCGGCTTAGGAATCGGGCATTGTTAGTACTGCTGATACGGAACAAGAGGTCGCACTAAAGTGGTTTGAATAGGAAATGGATAAGAATAGTCAGAAAGCTGGAAAAGCCAAACACCTTGCGGGGGATGACTGTGATGTAAGAGTTATTACAACGGAACCGGACAATTGCATGTCAATTGCCGGAGGAGTATGGTGGGAAGATGATGATCTGCATCTTGCCCACACCGACGAGGATTGGGGCCAAGACTTGCCAGATGATACTTGCTACTTTGAGGAGGTGGATCATATGACTAGAAGCGGGCAGTACTTCAAGCCCCCACACTTAGACCAACCCGAAGCATCCGGAAAGGATAAGGAGACTGAAAAACAGAGGGAAAAATTGTTAGAGGAAGAGGCTGTGCTGAAATAGTTAAAAAAGATTCAAGCGGACATATTTATCTAGGGGTTGCTTATGGCTTCGCGAGTACACAGGCAAGCTGTATTGTTAGCAATGGATAAGGCCAAACTGTTTATCGACACAACCCTGGAGCAACTGGTAGGACTTGTCTTCCCAAGAGGTGTTGCACCAGCTTTGACCTTCTCAGGTGAGGAATTGCCGCCCGAAGGCTCTTCATATAACAAACCGCTATACATCTCAGTTGAGTGTAGAGAAAAGTGTGTGCCGGTTGTATTGGTTGACACTGGGTTTGCAATCAATGTTTGCCTATCTCGCACAGCCTATGCTATTGGCTTGAAGCTAGCGGATTTTTTACCAATAGCCCAGGTGGTCTGGGCTTACGACAACACAAGCGGAGAGGTGATAGGAATAGTTCAGATCAGAACACAGGTCGGGCCGGCCCAAAAGGATATTGAGTTTCACGTCCTAAATGTTCCGGCTACTTTCAACTTGCTACTTGGGCGACCCTAGCTACACCAAGTAAAAGTTGTTTCTTCCACCTTGCATCAAATGTTGAAGTACCCTCTTAGAAAGAGGGTAGCCATTGTGTTCGGGAATTGGTCTATACATCCTCCGCCAAAGGTTACTACACCTGTATTAGAGATTGTACATGGCAACAAGGATGTTTTCTTGTCTAGTTTTACCCTGGCTGAGGCCCGGGTGGTGCAAAATATCTTAGCTATTAATGAGGGTTTATACATCAGTGCATAATCTGTATACCTCATGAACAAACTACAGCATGTGCTCGGGATGGGATTAGAAAAGACCGGCCGAAAGGGCGTTACTGCACTGGCCAAAGTGCCACATAACCCTCATGCCTTTGGCTTGGTCTATTAGCCCACCAAAGAGGACTGGGTGAGGAAAGGGAAGGAAATGGCTAGAAGAACCAGAGCAAAGCAAAGTGGGAAGCACTATGAGCTTGTGCATAGGCCAATTCAGGGAACTCTCAACGGCTATTTTGTCCAGGAGGGGGAAGACTTCCCATTTTGTGACTTTCTTGAGCCATGGTTAAACTCCAAGAAGCAGCTTCTACCCGGCTTCGAGATTTCTTCGACTTACAGTTGTAAGAGGGTGAAGCCACAGAGGAACATATTGAATTAACTCTTGAGGCTGAATAGAGTACAGAGGGTGAGTCCAACAACAGTGAACTTGAGGCAGGAGCAGCGCTGGCATGTCTCCTTTCGGATCCTCAGATCAAACTAGAGCTCTTGGGGGATGACCTAACTGTTTCCATGATCGGAGACCAATCAGGTGTGGACCATTCCAGTTGTATTCTAGATGCATCTGACGCACCATCCCTCACTTGGCAACTGGAGGAGGGTTTTCTGTCTAGTAGTTCTGAATGAGGTAGTGAGCCGAAATCTGATTCCACAGAGTCTATGGAGTTGGAATCAGATTGTAGTTCTTCTGAGTCAGAGTCCGGTATTCCTAAGGTTGATAACTCGGATACCGTAGTTTTGTCCAGGTCGTCTTTTTCCATTTCTTTTGAGTCGGTTGTAATCGAGGAATTGGATGAGCTGGATCTTTTAAATGAGAATGTTACGGTAGATTCTGAGTACTTTTTCATGCCTCTTGTGTATGGCATTGATCATGATTTTCAAAATTTTGATAAAAATGACGAGGAAGGAATTTTGGTTTTGAAACATTTGATTGATCGAAAGGAGGAGAGGTTTGTAAAACCCCTTGTTGATGAAATCATTCTAATTAATGTGGGTACTAAGAATGATCCGTGTCTGGTCCAGATCGGGTCCACGTTGTCTTCGGAGGAATGCGAGCGCTTAGTCACTTTATTAAAAGATTTCAAAGATGTTTTTGCGTGGTCCTATGAAGACATGCTTGGAATCGATCCTGAGATTGTACAACATGGAATCCCTCTTGACCCCGAGGCTCGACCCATCAAGCAGAAGCTTCGGTGAATACGCCCGGATTGGGCTTTGAAGATTAAGGAAGAGGCCACCAAGCAAATAGATGCAAGGTTTTTGCTAGTATCTAAGTATCCGACTTGGTTGGCCAACATTATTCCGATGCCGAAGAAATATGGCAGAATTCGGGTGTGTGTGGATTTCAGAGATCTGAACAAAACTAGTCCGGAGGACGACTTTTCTCCACCACACATTGATGAATTGGTGGACTTCACCACAGGCCATGCGTTGCTTTCCTTCATGGATGGATTTTTCGGGTATAACCAGATTTTGATGGCACCCGACGATAGAGAGAAGAATGCCTTCACCACACCGTGGGGAACCTACCGCTATAAGGTGATACCGTTTGGGTTGAAGAATGCTGGCGCCACCTATCAATGGGCTGCAACCATAATTCTACATGATATGATCCACAAAGAGGTCGAGATGTATGTGGACAACATAATTGTCAAGTCCAAGGAAAGAGAGGGCTACCACACCGCCTTAAAGAAATTCTTTCAACGGATCAGAGAATATCAGTTGAGGTTGAATCCACAGAAGTGCACTTTTGGCATAACAGTAAAGAAAATGATGGGGTTCCTGATCACACAGCGGGGCATCGAGGTTGATTCTTCCAAAATCAAGGCCATATTAGAAATGCCGCCACCAATGATTGAAAAGGAGGTGCGAGGCTTTTTAGGTAAAGTGCAATTCATAAGACAGTTTATTGCAAAATTAACCTTGACTTGTGAACCACTATTTGGTCTCTTGAAGAAAGGAAAGAAATTTCAATGGGATGATCGATGCCAGCTTGCTTTTGAGTAGATCAAGTAGTACCTTCAAAACCCATCCGTGTTGTCGCCGCCAGAGCTGAGAAAGCCGTTGATTCTGTATCTGTTAGTAACGGACACAACGATGGGATGCATGCTTGCTCAGAAATCTGAAGATAGAGTGGAGAAAGCCATCTATTACCTGAGTAAGAAGATGTTGGATTATGAGACCCGTTACACCCCGCTGGAGAAGGCTTGCTTAGCCTTGGTATGGGCTACCAAGAAGTTGAGGCACTACCTGTTAGCTCACTTTATAATTTTGGTTTCGAGATTAGATCCCATCAAATATCTCTTTAAGAAACCAGTACTTACGGGTAGGCTAGCCCGTTGGTTGCTTCTCCTCTCCGAATTTGATTTGAAGTATGTGACCCACAAGTCTGTCAAGAAGAGAACAGTAGTAGAGTTTCTGGCAGATCACCTAGTGGAAGGGGACGAAGCGGTAGAATACCTATTCCTAGATGAAGCCATTCTGCAAGTCGATGAACAAACTTAGACAATGTACTTTAACGGAGCGTCTAACTAGTACGGTTATGGGATAGGGGGTTTGCTAATAGCACACGACAATTCCCATATACCCTTAGCCTTCAAACTCTGGTTCAAAGTATCCAACAACGAAGTAGAATGCGAGGCGTGTATCGCTGGTTTGGAGGTCGCCCTGGAACTAGGGGCAAAAAGGTTTGACGTCATCGAGGACTCAAACCTGGTTGTGTCTCAAGGAAAAGGAGACTGGAAGGTTAAAGAAGAAAGGATGAAAATCTATCACCAAACCCTGGATGTTCTGATTCCTAGGTTTGAGAAGCTAACCTTCACGCATCTGTTAAGAGAGAACAACAGGTTTGCTGACGCCTTATCAACTCTATGTTCCATGATAGACATCCTGTGATACCCCTGTTCCGTAATATGTTAATTGGTCCTTAATATGAGTATGATTATGTGTTTAATATGATTTTGCATGCCATTGTGTGAAAGTATGTGGTTTTGAATTTCTATATGTTCACTGTCAGAATATCTGTTTGATTCTCTGCTTTGGAAATTAAATTGAAGGCCTTATCGGCCATAGAACCCGAAATTGATTACGCCATTGTAAGTAGCGCAATTTTTAGAGCCTACGGTGAAATTCAATTGAAAATTGATTCGAATCAGATTAAGTTGATTAAATTGTTAAATTGGTGCCTAATTACTTTATTAATATTATAGTGGAATTAGTGGGTTTTGTTGGAGAGGCACCATACCCTCAATTCTTCCCTTTTGATACATTTTGGGCTGATTTCAACTCTAAGGAGATTGTGAGTTTGATTTTGAAGCTTGATAATTTGAAGACCAATTCTAGATTTGACCATAATTTGTAAAGAATTGAGCCTCTAGGTAAGTGGATTCATGAATGTTAAGTTGTAATTTTGTGAATTCAACTTGGAAAACAAAAGGGTCAAGAATATGAATTTGTTTGAGCATGATGTAGTTGATTTGGTTTTGTTGAATTGAGGGCCAATATGTGCATGCATGTAAGAAATTGTTTTAAATTTGCATGTTTGAGCTTGAAATACATGATTCATGTAGAGTTTTGGTTAGAGCTCATGTTATGATCACCATTTGTATCATCTAAGTTGAGAATGAGAGTAATAAGCCACATGCATGTGCCATTCGAAAAGGTATAAGTGTTAAATGCATGAAATTATTATGTTGATAAAGAATTTGGTGGAAAATGAGCCATTCATGTGTTTGATTTATGGAATTAAGCTTCTAAATGTTGTAATTTGATGTTTGTAGCATGTGAGTACATGAACATTTGAAGTTTGAGCTGTTATATGCAAGAAAGGTTGAATTGGAGCTCAAGAACACAATCTAGAAAACCTAGAATTTTGATGTCTGCTCGAACGGGAGAATTGCCGCTCGAGCGGAGATTTCGAGCTCCCAATATTTTCTTGCAAGCTTGGTGTCCGCTCAAGCGGGGAAGTTCACGCTCGAGCGGGGATCGATGTGGGATGAACTTCCGCTCGAGCGTCCGAGTTCACGCTCGAGCGTAAAAATGATGCATCCAGTACTTTTTGCAGACATAGCGCCCGCTCGAGCGGGGAAGTTCACGCTCGAGCGGGGAGCCATGTTGAGAGGCCTTCCGCTCGAGCGCCAGAGTGGACGATCGAGCGTAAATTCGACCTAACTAGTACTTTTGCAGGCCTCAAGCCGCTCGAGCGGGGAAGTCCACGCTCGAGTGGGGACCCTGTTTTCTGAAATTTTGTATGCTCGTTCTGTGTTTCGTTTTCTGTTCTCTTTCACTTGCAAGCACTCTTAGGCATGCATTGAGCATTGTAATTGAGCTAAAGAGATAAGAATGAAGCCTAAAGAGGAATATGTGAATTAAAGAACAGATTAATTAATTGTGACCCATATGTGTTATGTGATATGTAGGGTCAAGCTCCAGGACAAACCCACCAACCGATCACTGTGAGTAATATCTGAAATGTGCTATTGTCCAATTGCTTACTCCTACGTAAGTTTTGTAATGCGCAATAATTTGAATGGTGGACAAGGTTTGATATGAAAGTTTGAAAGGCCTAAAGGTCAGTTTGATATGAAAGTTTGAAAGGCCTCAAGGCCAGTTTGATATGAAAGTTTGAAAGGCCTAAAGGCCAGTTTGATATGAAAGTTTGAAAGGCCTAAAGGCCGGTTTGATATGAAAGTTTGAAAGGCCTAAAGGCCGGTTTGATATGAAAGTTTGGAGGGCCTAAAGGCCAGTTCGATTTGAACGTTTGAAAAGGCCTAAGGGCCAGTCTGAGTTTGAAAAGGAAAAAGGCCAAAGGCCAATTTGACATGAATGAATTGGGCCGAGGCCGTCTGATGTATGATGTTCCAATGTATTTATTTTATTTGATATTATCCACGGGGCTTTCGCTCACGCTCATTCATGTGTTTGTAGGTGAACCAAGAGAGGTCCAGACCCAGCCCCAGTGAAGTCTGTATGGAACAACCCGGTTTTTGAAAAGTCAGCCCATTTGTCTCACGCATGAGACTCGCCTTCGCCTTTTTGTCATTTTGTTTTATGTTGTCATATTGGCGAAGTCTTTGTATATGTTTGTATATAATTTCACGGGTTGACATAGTTTTGAATGATCCTGTCTGTACAGAACTTTTATGATACTATATTTCTGTTGTGAGTTATTAATGTAAATATGTATGGTTGTTTTGAGGTGCCGTGTAAGCACAACTCTATGGACAAAGTTTTAAACTTTGCTTCCGTTTGGCCCCTTTACTCTGATGAGTTATGTCTGTTTTGGTTTGAGGCCGTAGGTAATCTTGGGATTACTGGCCAGTTATGGCCTTAACCCATAGGGACAGGTTTGGGTCATGACAGAGTGGTATCAGAGCATGAGTTAATAACTCACACACTTGTCCAAAAGAGCAATAAGCGTCTAGAAAAGATCTAGGATGCATTCGTGTGATAAGTCTGAATTTGAAAGCATCAAGTATATGATTAAATGTTTTGATGTGAACAACTATGTGTTATGAGTTAGGATTTGCCTGTAGCGCAAACTATCTGAATATGTATGCTCTTTAATATATGCATGCTTGTAAATCTTTTGTATGAAATACAATGTAAGGTTAATCAGATGGTGAGAACAAGAGGTGATGAGATAGAGGAATCTTCTACTGCCAGACTAGATAGAATGGAAAGACTGATTCAGGAAATGGCAGAGACATTGAGACAGCAACAGGAATGGCAACAACAGTGGCAACAGCCACATCCTCCACCTCCACCTCCGGCACCTCCTGTGCCAGATAATCAGAATGATGACCGAACCATAGCTCTCACCAAAGAGTTCAAGAAAATGAAACCACCACAGTTCCATGGTGGATTAGACCCATTAAAAACCGAAGCATGGGTTCTCGGCATTGAGAAACTATTCGAAGTGTTCCCTTGCTCGGAGACACAGAAGGTGCTTCTAGCCACTTTTATGCTAGAAGACGAGGCCAGAAGATGGTGGATGTTAATGCGTGAGAATCATAGGGATGTTGATTGGGCAAAATTTCTAGAAATTTTCTATGACAAGTACTTCCCGCAGTGTGTCCGGGATAGGAAGGTAGTAGAATTCATGGAACTGAAACAAGACAGTATGACTGTAGCCGAGTATGAGGCCAAATTCACTGAATTGGCCAGGTTTGCACCACATGTAATTGATACTGACTATAAGAAGGCGTGACACTTTGAAGGTGGGCTCCGAAGTGACATTTTAGAAAGAGTGAATGTCCTGAAACTGGAGACTTACATTGGGGTGCTAGACAGGGCCATCATATCAGAAGCCAACATAGCTAGACAGACTAAGCCAACAACAGAATGGAAAGGCAATAAAAGGCAGGGCTTCTTTTCAAAGAAGAAATTTATGAAAAAGCAGAATACGAGCTCCTCAAATACTTCGAATACTTCCCAAGACACATCTCCCATGTGCAATATTTGCAGCAAAAGGCACCGTGGAGTTTGTTACCATGTGTCAGGGGCCTGTTTTAAGTGTGGTAAACAAGGGCATATGGCCCGAGATTATAATCAGAATAGTGGAAAGATGCTGCTAGTTCCACTGCATCAATCCTAAAATCAGGAAATACTATGAGACATGCTACCACCGGGGATACTGTAAGGCAAGGGAGAGTTTTTGCGCTTGTTCTGGGCGATACACGGAATGCCAATGCAGTTGTCTCAGGTATCATTTCTATATGTAATCGGGATGCCTTTGTGTTAATTGACTCTGGATCAATGCATTCATTTGTAACATATGCATTTGCATCTAGACTGAATAGATCCTTAGAATTACTGCCATATCTGCTATGTGTGTCTGCTCCATCTGGGGAATCTATATTGTGTGAATCTATATACCGGTTTTGTGATATGCGTGTTAAAGATGCTATCCTATATGTAGATTTGTTACCCTTGAACTTTAGGCATTTTGACGTAATTCTGGGCATGGATTGGTTGACCAAATATTATGCCACCATCGATTGTGTGACAAAACGAGTAGTATTTAAACCATCGGAACAAAAAGAGATTGTGTTTGTGGGTAATGGGGTAGTGCCTCCACCTTATTTGATATCTGCAATGAAAGCATGTAAACTGATCAGGAAGGGGTGTCAGGGTTATTTGTGCTATGTGTTGTCTGAACAGTCTGCGAATGTTGAATTGAATGATATCCCTATTGTTAAAGAATTTCCAGATGTGCTTCCAAATGAATTACCAAGGGAATTAGTGGATAGGGAGATAGAATTTACTATTGAAACTGTGCCAGGCACCCAGCCCATTTCTAAAACTCCCTACAGAATGACTACTGCCGAAATGAAAGAATTGAAAGAGCAGTTGCAAGACTTGCTTAACAAGGGGTTTATTCGACCTAGCACTTCGCCTTGGGGTGCACCAGTATTGTTTGTGAAAAAGAAGGATGGAACTTTGCGTTTGTGCATCGACTACCGGGAATTGAACAAGGTAACAATAAAGAACAAATATCCCCTACCCCGTATTGATGACCTATTTGACCAATTGCAGGGATCACATGTGTTTTCTAAGATTGATTTGAGGTCCGGGTACCATCAACTGAAAGTTAAGGTAGAGGATGTCGAGAAAACCGCATTCAGAACGAGGTATGGACATTTTAAGTTCCTTGTTATGCCATTTGGAGTAACTAATGCTCCGGTAGCATTTATGGACTTAATGAACCGAATTTTTAAAACCTACCTTGATGAATTTGTTGTGGTTTTTATTGATGACATTTTGATATACTCTAAAGATAGACTTGAACACGAACATCATTTGAGAACTGTCCTACAAATACTCCGAGAAAGGAAATTATTTGCTAAACTAAAGAACTGTGAGTTTTGGTTGGATGAAGTTGTTTTCTTAGGACACGTGATCAACAGGGAAGGAATTTCAGTGGACCCACAGAAAATAGAGGCGATTGTAAATTGGCCTACACCGACAAATGTGACAGAAGTCCGCAGTTTTATGGGTTTAGCTGGATACTACAGGAGGTTTGTGAAAGATTTTTCAAAAATAGTTGTGCCTCTTACCCAACTGACACGCAAGGGGCAACCTTTTGAGTGGAACGATGAAAGAGAATCAGCCTTTCATGAATTAAAAACAAGATTGACCACTGCACCGATTTTGACACTACCATCAGGTATGGAGAATTTTCTAATTTTCAGTGATTCATCTTATAAAGGTTTGGGTTGTGTGTTAATGCAGAACGGAAAGGTTATTGGTTACGCCTCCCTACAGTTGAGGCCACATGAGAAAAATTATCTGACACATGACCTAGAATTGGCCGCAGTCGTTTTTGCTTTGAAACTTTGGCGGCATTATCTGTATGGGGCAAAGTGTGAAGTCTACACAGATCACAAGAGCCTGAAACACTTTTTCACACAGAAAGAGTTGAATATGTGGCAGAGGAGATGGTTGGAATTGATAAAGGATTATGATCTAGAGATTCAGCATCACCGCGGGAAAGCTAACACAGTTGCTGACGCCTTGAGTAAGAAATCAACGAGGAGTATGGCCTGTTTGCTTACTGAACAGAAAGAAATCTTGCAAGATTTTGAGAAGTCTGAAATTAAAGTGGTAATGTGTGAACAGGGCGGATTGATCGTGTAGACGTCCTCGAACGTCTTGGGAGGGAATCCCGTTTTGTTCATTGGGCTCACTACAGTTCAGGACTCAATGTCACGGTCCTGTATCTAATCTCGCAAAGTGCAATGTAAGACCGATGAATCATCAAAGAGTCCAAATCTAACAAATCGTTTTTGAAAATAGATTTTTGAAAGAAGTGCCAAACATGGACTAGTTTGCCAGATACAGAGTCGCCACCTAAATATTTTATTTTGGGGAGAATTTAGGAAACCCTGACTCGTTGCCTAAGGCCACGTGTCCGTCATCACCAAAGTTGTCTCGGCTCGGGAACTTGGGTACGATTGGGGAAGGTCATTTCATGAGCACCCCCGCTCGCCCAATCAAAGATCGGCCTCCACTAACCATGATATCGAGTTTTGAAAACATTATGTGCTCTTATCCCGGTTATTAGCCTAGAATTACTATGTGATGCGTGCAGCATACAAGTATAGACTGGATCGCCTAAGTTGGAACAAAACATTTCATGTTTGTTTTTTAAAGCGGTTTGCTACTCGCAAGTAGGTTAAAATGCGGATTTTGCCACCCTCAAGTGGGCTTAGAAAACATGGTGATTTGCCACTATCTAGTGGGCTTAAAACTCGCAATCAATGAATTGTTCCAATTCAGATAATCCAACCTCCACCCACAGGCATTCAGGCAGTTATATCATATAAGCAAATAGCCTCATAGCAAGCATGCTATCATTGCAGTCACTCACACGCATGCAAGGATGCTAAAGCATAAATACTTACTGAGTACTCCAAGCCAAAGAAAGAAGCTAATTAGAAATCATGCATGAATCTTAACTATGCTAAGAATGCCTAATGCAACACATACAAAAATCCAACTACAATGGGCTCGGCTGTTCTAAGATGGCATATGAGATGCAACAATCGATACATGTATTCAACTTGGAATTTAAATACAATGCAGTTAGCATGATGCGCCGAGCCCGGTGCATGCAATACAGATGAATGAATGCAAACATGCAAACATATAGATGCTAATTGAAATATGCCCTAAAACTAACCATCATAAGCTGGTAAATGAAAGGGAGAAAGACGTAGGGTTGGAAGACATACAACACACATACGCACACTTATTACAACAGTTGGCCGTCTCTCGGAGGGTCCGAATAAATAATACAGACCGAATAAATAATTAACTACTCTAGCTAATTAAATATTACAAAATCCTAATTAGTTAACAAATTAACTAAGAAACGAAATAAACTAGTATGCAGATCTATGGACTACCTCAGCTCTGTTCCGAATGATGAAAGATGCATGCATGCTCGAGTTGCCTTGTCGGGAAATTCCTCGTGATGCCCTGATTTGCCTCTGTTTGCAATTGATCCCGGAATATTGTACAAAGCTCTAGAAGGCTGCTGGTTTCTGGTTTGCTACAACAGAGAGCAAGAAAGGAGCATGACAAAGAATTTTCAACACGTGTGCGCACGACCACTCTCCCCGTCATTGCATGAGCTCTAGGGAGTGTAGTCCTCGATCCTCGTGCCATCAATCATGCATCTCGATGCATGATGGCCAAGGAGTCGAATTGTATGACTCAATGTGAAATGAATGCACATATAAACACAACAAGGCCTAAACTTCATCATGGGTAATCCGGAATGTCGGCGACCAGAAATTGAGACACGTTTCGTCACTTTGAGTACGAAACGCCCCTCGTTTCCCGTGTTTGGACTAACCCTACTCCAAACACAATGCAATGAGATGGCATACACGATGCGACTAACATGCAACCCTAAATGTAATGCAACCTAATCATGCTGGCATGCGAGGGATGATATGCACACATGCAACCTAGCATACGCAATGCTATGGACTAAAATGGCATACACAATGCACATGAGCTATATGGCATACACAATGCACACATACGAAGATGGACATACACAAAGGCATAATCAAAGCATATACAATGCGATGGTCAAACATGCAACAACATGAACCAAATGGCATACACAATGCAAGGTGGACTTAAACCAATATGAGTGGACCTCAGCCACACTCAAATTAGTGGCCATATGATGAAAATGAGACAACCGAAATACATGCAAACATGCACGAATGCAAAGGACCGATCCTAAGGCACAACATGCAACTCTAACAAAGCATGGCAAAGGATGAAATATGGCATAGAATGGCACATGATCCAGCTCTGAAATGGCATAAAAGATGGTCTCAAAACATGCAAACACCTCACATAACGCATGCTAGATGACCCGGATATCGAAACTAGTGGAGTGGATTACACTATAGGTATACAAAGCGATGCACAGATGACCAAACCACCCCCAAATAGATCTTAGGCAGGTCCAAGACAGTGGGAAAATGGTCTAAAGAGATGGCTCGAAATGCATTCAAATGAAGCTCATGCAATGGTTGGTAAATGAGGCATACAAGTACAACTCTCAAATGCACTTAAAGAGTGAAAATCATGGGAATATGGCATACATATAAGCTCTGAAATATGATGTGCAATGGCCCCAAAACATGAAAATACCTCAGTATATGCATGCAATAGGCCTCAAACCTCAAAGTTAAGCATGGATATTGAACTACAGGCATGCAAAACAAGCATCATTCAACCATAAGACCCAAAAACAGAGCTAAGGCAGTCCAAAACATGCACAAAATCAGTTTAAGGAAAGGCCAAAATATGCTAGGAAAGGCGGCCAAAACATCATACAAAACAAGCTAGTGAACCATGACTTACACTACAACTATATGAAGCATGGGAAGGACTACCAAACCAGCCAAAAATAGAAACATGGAATGCCAAAATATGACCAAAAAACCACTGGAACTCAGTCAACACATGCTAAAATGAGGTGCTCCTTTGAAAGGCTATGCAAGGGGTTACTCTACACGTGCAAGATAGACATCAAAAATGGCAAAACCACCTCTGGACAAAGGTTATGAGGGCCCTAAAACTCATCAAAAAGGGCCTAAAAGGGGGCTAGGAAGCATGCAAGTGAAGGCTCCTTTGAAAGGCCATGAAGAGGGTTACTCTACACATGCAAGATGGACACTTAACATGGAAAAACCACCTCTGGATAGAGGTCATGCAGGTCATAAAACTCACAAATAATAGCCTGAAACATGGCTTGAAAACATGCAAATAGGGGCTCCTTTGTAAGGCCAAGAAAGCTAGTAAACAAGACAAGGGGTGAGAGGATCACCCCTCTCTGATTTTGATGCTCAAAAACACATAATAACGACTGAAAATCCGCTGGATTTCAGTGGTCAAAAGGGCCAACAAAGCTCAACACAAAAGCCCTAATGCATGGCTCAAAACAAAGAGAAATGAAGCATGCAAAGGGGGTAGATGACCCCCAACAGAAAAGAGGTCCTAAACAAACATGTTAAGAAGCTTAAAAAAAGACTTTTTTTAGTTTATGAAAACACCCAAATGTGCTTGAAAATGGAGCTAAGATGTGAAGCAAAATAATGCTTAAAAGGGGGAAATGAGTGTTACCCTTGTAGAGAAGACCTCCAGCAGCTTCTGGACCAAAGTAGCAAACCTTCAACCTCTAAAAACCAGCTCCAAGGCGCTTGGATGGATGGTGGAAGGGTTAAGCTAAGGGTTGGTGTGCAAAGGGCCAAGAACTATGGAGTATTTGAGCACAAAAGAGAGAGATATAGAGAGAGGTGTGTATTGTATGCCTTAGAAACAAAGTCTGAACCCTTGCAATGGAAGAGGACCTCTTCCTTTATAGAGGAGAGGGGCTAAAGCTTCCTCAAGAAGCTTAAAACCAAGCTTAAAGATCCTCCATACACGTGTATGGAGGATCAATTCTGAGGCTTCCAGCTGGCACAACTAGCTAACACTCAGTGAGACAAAAAAGGAGAAAGCTGGCCGACCAGCTCAGCTGTTCGGCCGACCCCTTGCCCTGGTCGGCCGACCAGGTTCAAAAGGGTCAATCATCAAAAGTTGGTCGGCAGCTCTGATTGGTTGTCTCCCAGGTGAAAGCAACTCAGTAGTGGTATAGGAGACCAGAAAATGTGGCTCAAAAGTGAGGGAGACCACTTACCTGACAAGAAAACTGGCCGGCGGGAGAAGAGGTGGTCTCCAAGAGAAAAGGTGGTCTCCCACCCTTGTACCACCTTCCAAACAATGAAAATAGGGTCCACACCAAAAATGAACCAAGACGGATGCAAAACGAGGGTTTGGGAGCCAAAATGCGCAGCCGGGTGCCTCAAAAACTGACTATTAAGCATCGAAAGTGGCGCGCGACCACGAAGGTGGTCTCCCGGGCCACAGTGTCCCTCTAGAGAGAGGAAACAGGGTGTGTGCCAAAAACCGGAGCAAACGGAGAAAGTTAAGCGGTCCCGAACCGAGGCGCACGGCCGACGGCTCCGAAAATCGGAAACTGGTCTCCAAATAGGAACAGTGGTCTACGATCACGAAAAGTAGCCTACGGCCACTAAGAGATGATCTACAAGACCTCTCCCTCTCTTCAGGAAGAGAAAATAGAACCTGGTTCACAAACCGAGGCAAAGCACAAAAGAGTCCCCAAATCTGGAGGCAAGGGTCTCAGCCGAGACTCCGTAACCTTAGAATGAGCACAATATGCGCAATCACCGAGCACTCAATCGATGACATCTGAGTCTTAAGGTCAGTCAAAAATGGGGTGTCTACAGATAGCCGCTATTACAGCCGAGCCGACAATCATGGATGAAATTGAGCAGAAACAGAAAGAGGATGAATTCCTCAAGAAAGTGATTAATGAATTTGAGACAAGTCCGAAGGCAGAGCTCAGTCTTGAAAATGAAGTGTTGAAGTTTCGAAACCGAATGTATATCCCAGATATTCCGGAACTAAAGAAGAGGGTTTTAGATGAAGCCCACAGATTCGTATTTACTATGCATCCGGGCAACAATAAAATGTATCGGGATTTGAAACAAACCTATTGGTGGCCTAAAATGAAGAAAGAGATTGCAGAATATGTGTCCAAGTGTCTTCAATGTCAGCAAGTTAAGGCTGAACATCAAAAACCAGGCGGTCTACGTCAACCTCTCCCTATTCCTGAATGGAAGTGGGAACATGTGACGATGGATTTCGTTGTTGGCCTACCTCGGACTTCTCGAGGTATGGATTCTATTTGGGTTATAGTTGATAAACTGACTAAATCTGTACATTTTCTGCCTGTCAAAACTACATTTAATGCTTATAGATTGGCCACTATTTATGTTGATGAGATTGTTCGTTTACATGGAGTTCCGGTATCTATTGTGTCGGATAAAGATCCGAAATTTGTGTCTAGATTGTGGAAAAGTTTGCAGGAAGCCATGGGAACGGAACTAAGATTCAGTACTGCCTTCCACCCACAGACAGATGGGCAATCAGAACGAACAATACAGACTTTGGAAAATATGCTTCGAATTGCTGCATTGGATTTTCAGGGGAGTTGGGAAGATTATTTGCCACTTGCAGGATTTGCATACAATAACAGCTTCCACTCCAGCATCCCTATGACACCATACGAGGCTTTGTATGGTAGAAGGTGTAGATCACCAAGTTGTTGGACAGAGGTCAGTGATAGAGCTTTACTTGGGCCTGAAATTGTGCAAGATACTTCTGAGAAAATCAAAACCATTCGGCAAAGGCTCAAAACAGCTCAAGACCGACAGAAGAACTATGCAGACGTTCGAAGAAGGCCTCTTGAGTATGAGGTCGGTGACCACGTGTTTATCCGTGTGTCCCCAATGAAAGGCCAAGTCAGGTTTGAGAAGAAGGGCAAATTGTCGCCCCGTTATATTAGGCCGTTTCAGATTTTGGAAAGGCTTGGTCCAATTGCCTATAGAGTTGCTTTGCCACCGGGATTTGAACAAATCCATAACGTGTTTCATGTGTCGATGTTGAGGGGTTACCTCCGAGACCCCTTTCACGTGATTGATTATCACCGGGTAGCTATTGATGAAAATATGGAATACACTAAATGGCCGGAACGAATTGTTGATCGGCAAGTGAAACAATTGAGAAGCAAGTCCATCCCAATGGTGAAAGTGGAATGGAAGGAACATTATGGGACGGAGGCTACATAGGAAAAAGAGGAGGAAATGCGACTACGCTATCCACATTTGTTTCCCGACGAAGGTAAATTAAGTTTGGAGGACCAAACTTTCTAAAGGGGGGGAGACTGTGATACCCCTGTTCCGTAATATGTTAATTGGTCCTTAATATGAGTATGATTATGTGTTTAATATGATTTTGCATGCCATTGTGTGAAAATATGTGGTTTTGAATTTCTATCTGTTCACTGTAAGAATATCTGTTTGATTATCTGCTTTTGGAAATTAAATTGAAGGCCTTATCGGCCACAGAACCCGAAATTGATTACGCCATTGTAAGTAGCGCAATTTCTAGAGCCTACAGTGAAATTCAATAGAAAAATTGATTCAGATCAAATTAAGTTGATTAAATTGTTAAATTGGTGCCCAATTACTTTATTAATATTATATTGGAATCAGTGGGTTTTGTTGGAAAGGCACCATACCCTCAATTCTTCCCCTTTGATACATTTTGGGCTGATTTCAACTCTAAGGAAAGAGGAAGAGGCCGGCTAGAGAGAGAGAGAGAGGAAAGGAGATTGTGAGTTTGATTTTGAAGCTTGATAATTTGAAGACCAATTCTAGATTTGACCATAATTTGTGAAGAATTGAGCCTCTAGGTAAGTGGATTCATGAATGTTAAGTTATAATTTTGTGAATTCAACTTGGAAAACAAAAGGGTCAAGAATATGAATTTGTTTGAGCATGATGTAGTTGATTTGGTTTTGTTGAATTGAGGGCCAATATGTGCATGCATGTAAGAAATTGTTTTAAATTTGCATGTTTGAGCTTGAAATACATGATTCATGTAGAGTTTTGGTTAGAGCTCATGTTATGATCACCATTTGTATCATCTAAGTTGAGAATGAGAGTAATAAGCCACATGCATGTGCCATTCGAAAAGGTATAAGTGTTAAATGCATGAAATTATTATGTTGATAAAGAATTTGGTGGAAAATGAGCCATGCATGTGTTTGATTTATGGAATTAAGCTTCTAAATGTTGTAATTTGATGTTTGTAGCATGTGAGTAGATGAACATTTGAAGTTTGAGCTGTTATATGCAAGAAAGGTTGGGTAGAAAGTCGAATTGGAGCTCAAGAACACAATCTGGAAAACCTAGAATTTTGATGTCCGCTCGAGCGGGAGAATCGCCACTCGAGCGGAGATTTCGAGCTCCCAGTATTTTCTTGCAGGCTTGGTGTCCACTCGAGCGGGGAAGTTCACGCTCGAGCGGGGATCGATGTGGGATGAACTTCCGCTCGAGCGTCCGAGTTCATGCTCGAGCGTAAAAATGATGCATCTAGTACTTTTTGCAGACATAGCTGCTCGAGCGGGGAGCCATGTTGAGAGGCCTTCCGCTCGAGCGCCAGAGTGGACGATCGAGCGTAAATTCGACCTAACCAGTACTTTTGCAGGCCTCAAGGGTCCGCTAGAGCGGGAAATCCATGCTCGAGCGGGGACCCTATTTTCTGAAATTTTGTATGCTCGTTCTGTGTTTCGTTTTCCGTTCTCTTTCACTTGCAAGCACTCTTAGGCATGCATTGAGCATTGTAATTGAGTTAAAAAGATAAGAATGAAGCCTAAAGAGGAATATGTGAATTAAAGAACGGATTGAATTAATTGTGACCCATATGTGTTATGTGATATGTAGGGTTAAGCTCCAGGACAAACCCACCAACCGATCACTGTGAGTAATATCTGAAATGTGCTATTGTCCAATTGCTTACTCCTATGTAAGTTTTGTAATGCGCAATAATTTGAATGGTGGACAAGGTTTGATATGAAAGTTTGAAAGGCCTAAAGGTCAATTTGATATGAAAGTTTGAAAGGCCTAAAGGCCAGTTTGATAGGAAGTTTGAAAGGCCTAAAGGCCGATTTGATATGAAAGTTTGAAAGGCCTAAAGGTCGGTTTGATATGAAAGTTTGGAGGGCCTAAAGGCCAGTTCGATTTGAAAGTTTGAAAGGGCCTAAGGGCCAGTCTAAGTTTGAAAAGGCCAAAGGCCAATTTGACATGAATGAATTGGGCCGAGGCCGTCTGATGTATGATGTTCCAATGTATTTATTTTATTTGATATTATCCACGGGGCTTTCGCTCACGCTCATTCATGTGTTTGTAGGTGAACCAAGAGAGGTCCAGACCCAGCCCTAGTGAAGTCTGTATGGAACAACCCGGTTTTTGTAGAGTCAGCCCATGTGTCTCACGCATAAGACTCGCCTTCACGTTTTTGTCATTTTGTTTTATGTTGTCATATTGGCGAAGTCTTTGTATATGTTTGTATATAGTTTCACGGGTTGACATAGTTTTGAATGATCCTGTCTGTACAGAACTTTTATGATACTGTATTTCTGTTGTGAGTTATTAATGTAAATATGTATGGTTGTTTTGAGGTGCCGTGTAAGCACAGCTCTATGGACAAAGTTTTAAATTTTGCTTCCATTTGGCCCCTTTACTCTGATGAGTTATGTCTGTTTTGGTTTGAGGCCGTAGGTAATCTTGGGATTACTGGCCGGTTATGGCCTTAACCCATAGGGGCGGGTTTGGGTCATGACACATCCCGTTGGCAGTTCAGATGTGTCCAATCATTATTGAGCAGAGATATGCGCCGACCTACGAGTTGATCACCGCAATAGATGAAGTGCAAGATCAAAACCCTTGGTACTATGATGTCTGGAACTTCTTCGAGAAGAAGGCTTATCCACTAGAGGCAAATGCCAAAGATAAATGGGCAATATGGCGAATGGCCGTTCAATTTATCATCTACAGGGGTAAGTTGTGTAAGAGAGGTCATCTGGGAATGCATAAGCTGTGTGTTGATGCAGAAGAGTCGAAGCGCCTAATAGAGACTATCCATAGGGGAGAGTGTAGAGCAAACATGAGCGGAGTAATGCTAGCCCAGAAGATTCTTAGGCAAGGTTACTACTGGTCTACCATGAAGGAGGATTGTATTGGTTTTGTTCGGTGATGCCACAAATGCCAAATTCATGCAAATCGCATGAACATCCCGCCGTCGAAGCTGTACAACATGACTTCACCATAGCCTTTCTTAGTCTGGGGAATTGATGTCATTGGGGTAGTTACACCGAAAGGGTCAAATGGGCATGAGTACATTCTAGTGGCAATTGATTATTTCACGAAGTGGGAGGAAGCTCTGTCTTATGTAGTGTTGAAAGAAGCACATGTGGCTAAGTTCATCCGCAACAACATTATTTGCCGTTATGGAGTCCCGAATGAGATCATTTTAGACAATGGCTGCCATTTTAATAAAGAAGTGATCAACTTGTTGGAGAAATACAACGTGGCTTTTCATAAGTCATCCATATACTGGCCGTAAACCAACGGATCTGTTGAGGCTGCCAACAAGAATATCAAGCACATTTTGTAGAAAATGGTTGAGACTTACAGGGACTGGCCAGAAAAATTGCCATTTGCTCTCTACAAAACTTCAATTCGGACATCTACTGGGGCAACTCTGTATTCTCTGGTTTATGAGATGGATGTTGTTCTGCCGATTAAAATAGAGGTTCCATCACTGCGGGTTATGGCTGAGTGCCAGAAAGCAGAAGCAGATTGGCAGCAGAGCAGGTTCGAAGAACTAATGTTGTTTGATGAGAGGAGGCTGAAAGCACTGTACCATGTTCAAGGATATCAACGTAGGATTCCCAGGGCCTTTAACAAGAAAGTTAAGTCTCGGAATCTTAAGGAAGGGGATTTGGTGCTGAAAGATAACTGAGCTCCCATTCATGACCTTATGGGCAAGTTCAGACCCAATTGGACTGGTCCTTACATTATAAAGACCATTTGGTCGGGTGGAGCCGTTACTCTTATGGACTTAGATGGCCTAGAATTTTCCCAACCAATCAACATGGACAAGTTGAAGAAATACTATCCTTGAGTGGCTCACTAGGCCAAAAACCCGGAAGGACGACCTAGGCCAAAGTTAGAGCACAAAAAAATTGGAAAAAAGAAAAACTGAGCTTGCAAGGTTGAAAACCCAAAAGGGCGGCCTTGGCAAGAGTTAGAGCATAAAAGGAGAGTGTTAATACCCAAGTGAACCCGAACCAAACTGCGTAAGGTCTGATTCCCATCTTCGGGATATGTTAGGCAACTTCATTCTGAAGTCTGGCCGTAAACACCTCCAAATCAACTATGTCCATGTGTTTGATCAAGGCTTCCTTGTCTGATCGTTATTTGAAAGATCGGTTGTGATCCTTACCCTGAGAGAAGAGCTGATTACAGTGTTGAGTAGTGCTATTCGTCTAGGGGCAATTTTTCATTTCTGGATTCGGGGTTGTACATCTAACCATAGATTCCAGGTTGTGTCCAGTTGTGATCCTTATCGAAAATGGTTTTGAAAAGTTTTAATAAAATTTGATTTTGTTCAAATTAATCTTATTATAACTTAGACCATTTTTAGACCAAAAAGAAAATTTTCAGTACCCATAACTTCAATTTCATTGATTTCAATACAAAGTTCTCTAACTCTTGATACAAATCAAAGTTGTTTTTATTACATTCAAAAAGAAAACTTGAAAAGTTAGATCAAAGCAATAAAGTTGGGGCACAGATGAGTCAGGTGTTCCTGCGTCCCCTCCCTGCGCTTGTGGAAGCTTCCGATGCTAAAGTTGGCCCAGTTTGCGCCTCATCTTCAAGCCAAGCTAGGTATTCACCAGAAAGGGTGCAACTGAAATTGGGAGCGGGAGCTAGAAGTTCTCTTGTCCTCCAAGCATTGGGGTATCGAGCCAACTGTGAACCTCGGATTGGGAATGAAGCCGGGTACTCTACCCCCTCTTTTGGGCAAGTCTGGTCATGTCTGAACTGACGCCTGAACAGGAATGGAAAGTAGCATACACAGTGTGTCAGGCCAATCAGTTGAATGCTGGGTTGCCGAGCTATGCTATAGCTCATCTCGAGTAGATCAAACTAGGGGCAGCACCAAGCAATATCAACAGTAGACCTGTTGCACATCCAATGGCACCACCACCATTCATTCGAGAAATCAACTAGCAGTTGGCGAAAGAAATAGCCTCATGCTGAATATGCAGGGTAAGAGTCCACTACTTTCAACCTGTCCATGGGCCATATCTGGAGAGGGATGAAAGAAAAGAGAGATTAAAGAATAGAGAGGTGTATGTGGAGAGAAAAACTGAGAAAAGGGCTTTGAGAGAAAAATAGATCTTGAGTGCTGAGTGATGTGAGAAATGCATATGAGATAGGGTGGGAAACATTACCTGAAGAAGTAGTGGACTTCCTACAAATTTGCTTGTCTCTCACCGATGAAAGGCGTCTAAGCCTATCAAAGTCTTGGCCAGTACCAAGCCAATGCAACTCTTGCCCTCTTTTAAGCCTAGTGCCACCTCAACTAGCCGAATGCTAGACCCGCTGAAACTAAGGGCAAGAAGGAAATGTGCTAACATGTACAAACAAAGGGCATGTTGTCGAAAACCTCGCCAAAAAAGATTGCCTTGGTCACCAACGTCAGAAAACCGATGAATCAAACTGGGGATATCTAGCTCTCCGTTGTGAACCAAGGATTGAGCCTCATGTGAAGTGAGCCCCACTCATTCTTCCTAAAGCTTGGATTTGACCAAAACGGGACTAAGACAAGATTTCCTCATCACGTCGGGATTCCATCAAAACTTGGAATTTTTCAATTATAGGGCATATCTCTTGTCCCCTAAAGCTGAAAACATGTGTGATCGGGTTCCAACACCTAGCTGCGGCGTGGAGGAACGGAAAACACAGCGGAGAACGACTTAGCGGGAATAGTACATTTATCCCGAAACCCCGAAAATTCACTTTTTCTGAGCCATCCAAAGTTGCAATCCAATTTGAGAGTTTTTCAGCAAAGAATGACTCGATTTGTGGTAAAAACAGAGCTGGAATGAAGAAACTATGAAGTCTCAGTTTTTGTAGAAGATAAGGCACTGAGTGGAAGACAGGTGGCAACAATCTGGAGGTCCCTCACATTGATGGCCGACCGGCCAGTGGTGATGGCCAACAGGCCACATTTGTAGCTGACCGGCCACCACTGGTGGCCTACAGTCTCCATTTGTGGCCGATGGCCTCTTGGTCTATCTTGTGGTCTACCTGTATGTTGAGAGTGCTGAGAACCTGTGCTTTGTTCTGCTTTTTGCGCATTCCAAGGTCTTATTTTCAGTCCCTTTGGGCTTGAGCATGTTCATTTGAGTTGTATTCGTCTTGTTTTGCTTATGGAGTTGTATTTGTGTTGTTTATCAAGTTGTTGTGTTGCTTATCGAGTTGTATTTGTTTTGTTTTTGCTTGTCGAGTTGTTATGTTGCTTATCGAGTTGTTATTGTTAGTTGTTTATCGAGTTATCTTACTTTGTTTGTTAAGTGTTGGTCGGTTCATTACCTGATTAAGAAAGTGTCAATACAATGTGCAATTTTCAATGAAGATCAATCTCGTTTTTATGCTATACGATGTTATGCGGTGCTCAGAATGCAAAATACAACACTTTTTCATCGAAAAGCTGTTTTCATTCCGATCATGGTCACTTTTTACAAAAGAGTACAAGTTTTAAAGCAAAATAAAACCTATCTAAAGCTGTACAAAGTGCTAAAACTACTAACAACAAGAAACAAAGCCAAACAAAAAAAAACATAAATTAGCGCCAGCTATCTTACGCTCGAGAGGTCCTCTTCGTCATCTTCTTGGGCAGGGTCTCAGAGCTGTCTCTGTTAGTGCCGCTGTCTGCACCACCCTCTGAACAAGAGTTTGAACCAGGGTCATCACTGCTCTCTACCTCAGAGCCTGACTCAGCATCATCTCCACTAGCAGAACTTGAGCCAGCGTCATCGTCTCCACTCTCGGATGACTCAGCGTGCTGACTCGCTGACTCCTCGGCCTCGCTGGTTTCAGCATCGTCTTCGCTCAGAGTGGGCTCTGAAGGGCTCCTCTGATCTCGACCACGATGTCCCCCTCGACCGCATGTCGGAACCTGCCTCTCTCTCCTCCCTGCTGTTGGAGGAGGTACTACTGGTGCAGGTGCTGCTGGTGTTACTGATCCCATCTGTCCGGGTGGAACCTAAAAAGGGTAGTTCATATCAGTTACAACATATGTATCAGATGTGATGCAGAAGTTAGATATAGTGTGTGAGTGTAGTGTGTCAGATGTGATCTATAGATACAGCGTATCAGTGCAAATATGAGAAGTTTTCAGTTGAAATGTCAGTGTCCGTGTGTCATTGGAAATTTGATGCCTAGAATGTAAAACTGAAGAGAATACCTGAATACCGTGGAGACTGTGTAATGCCTCTCTCCTCAATATCATCCCCTCGAATGAAGCCACCAACTCGAGTAATCCCTCAATGTACCCTGCGGGTGCCTGCAAATGCATTGGGAATGATCAATGTCCAAAAGGAATGAATATTAGAGAGAAAGGAAAAAATGAAAACTATAGTACATACTGGAGGTGAGTCAGGAGCTCTGACATATCTATGACCAGCCGCTGGAGGCTCAATTGGAATCTGGTAAGCCTCTTCGGTGTACCGCCAACATGTCAACTCGGTCGGAAGCTCTAGCCAATTGAAGCCATGTCTAGCAAGGGGCACCCCTCTGGCCCTACCCCTCGATGCTCGAGCCCTGCTCATCGCAGGGACGTCTGCTGCCCTCCGTGTATGAGCACGAGTACCCATCAAGGGAGGCATGAGATGCGTCTAGATAAATGTCGAATAGTCCCTCTCTCTGAGAAAGTAGTCGGCATCCAGGCCCCGAGTAAAGTCGATCACCTCCCTAGAAGAGAGGCTCTTTGTAGCCCGCATGGATGGCAGAGGCGGCATGGGAACTACCTGTTACGGTAAACCCAACGTCTAACGTATGAAACGCTCGCCTAAGAACTAAGCTTGGAAGACCAGGTCCTCAAGTACAAGCCGATAACGGGAAGCCCCCCGAGCACCAGTAAACTGGTCCCTGACACCCTCAGGCATCATTGCACAGGGCTGCCACGAGATCTACAAAGAGAGAATGCACAATTTTTTAGTTACCATTAGATATGCAATATGAAGCAGAGCTGAAGTAAAGTAGCAATAACTATGAGTTTTGAATTACCTCTGCCGTGATCATGGTGTCAAAGTACCGGCGGAAGAACGGAAAGGTCTCCCTGGTCTTCCTCACGCACCTGTCATCGTGCCAATGAGAGTAAGGTACAATAGGAGGCATCTCCACCTCCAGCTCTGGGGCAAGGGTGGGAAAATATGCATATACCCACAGCTGCAAAAAGCAAAAGGGCAACAGTGAGTATACAACAGATAAACACAGGCAATACAGAAAGTAGAATATGTGTGCAATGTACAGAGAATGCAGAACATAGAGAGAATGCAGAAAGCAAAATGTATAGTACAACGTACAGAAAGTACAAGTGCAAAGCAGAGATCAGACTATGTGTGCAATGTATAGAAAGTGCAAAGCAGAAAAGTAAAACATACCTCCCAGGCTTTCCAGTAGTCGCCGACTCTGTTCCCGCTCCTGTGGGATGTCGAGCTCATATATCCGTACAAGGTGGCCAGGCTAGTGCCGCCCTAGTCCTAAAGCCGGACCTAAGACAAGTCCACGAAGGAGCTCAAGAGATACAACCCTACAGTGTTCGCCCTGTCGGCGAATAAAGTAGTGCCAAAGAGGAACATCAAGAAGCCTCGGGCGTACTGCTTAATCTTCTCAAGGGTCTCTGGGTCTGTCCTTCTGAAATGCTCTGAGAACCAAGTGTATTGCACCATCCCTGACTAGAAGATAGGTGGACAAGCCCCCAACAGGTAGATCCAGGCGGCCTCCCACTCGCCCATGTCTGTATCGTAAGGGATCAAATGACCCCCTACCTCTATGCTAGTGAGCATGGCGAAGTCATGGGTAGTCATCGTCATCTCCCCCGCGGTAGAGAAGTGAAAAGAGTTGGTGGTATCCCACCACCTCTCTACCAGTGCTACAAGTAAGGGCCTGCTCGCTATGAGGCGTGATAGCCCTATATAGAACAAGCCGAAGCCAGCCTCATCGATGATCTGGCAGACGCCTGCGGGGAGCTCCGTGTACCACTCTTTCGCGGATATGGCTCCGTATCCTCTAATAGAGTGTGAGTCCTCCTGTAATCAGAATGGGCAGATGAAAGGTAGTGTAAGAAATATAGTGCAAGAATGTGTTTGACCTAAACAAATGAAAGGCAGTGTCAGAAATACAATGCAAGAATGTGATTTATGCAAGAAATGCAGGGTACATTGAGTAAAATGTAAGAATACAGTGTATACCTCGGTGGTGCCATAGGATAAATGGGACTCCGACTCCTGTAGCAAGAGGTCCTCTGGCACACCTCGTGCAAACCCTCTGAAATGACGAATACTGTCAGGTGGAAGCACATGTGTCTCAGGATGATATGTCTCTAGGTCAAAGGGTTGAACCCTGGGTGGTAGTGGTACAGGCTCGAGATCTGCCTCCATCACTGAAGAAGATCCGTCATATGGAATGTCGTTCGCCATCTAGAAAGGAGGTGAGAAAGTGGCCGAAAATGAGAAAAAAGGGTGGAAAATGCCAAAAGTCAACAAAAGTCAACCCTAGGAGAGAGAAAAATGAAAGAAAAGTCAAAGCCCGGGAAACGGCATAGAACCCAAGAAGAACTCGAGGGCAACAAGCCTCAAGTGGTGAAAATGAAGAAAAAAGTACCGAAATCAAATTTCAATCGGTTCAAAACGAAGGAAATCAAGAGGTTTTAGCGAATCAAACGTTCGTGGGGCATTGGAAAACGCGTATAAAGCACGGATCTAGAGAAGAAAAGTGTCTAGAGAGAGAAAGGGATGATTTTCGGCAATGGGGAAGTGAGGAAATGAAGTTTGGGTGTGTTTGCTTAAAGACCAGAAGAGAAAAGACCAAAATAGCCCTAATTTGCCATCGGTGGCAGACCAGCCACTAGTGGTGGCCGACAGGTCACATTTGTGGCTGACAGTGCTTGGGGGTGGCCGACAAGTGCCCAATGCTCCTCCTTTGAATTTTGATGCTGTTTTGTGTCTTCATTTCTCAAGAAATGCAAGGAAAGTTCACTTTTAAGTTCCAATTGCCTCTGCGGAAGCTCTAAACCATGTCTTCGGAACATGATGTTCAATGCTACTAAACATGTATCATTCTAAAACATATTGCAACTCTTCTGAGAGGTAAATTGGAAGTTGCTACTCAATCCATTATTGCATAGGACATGCTTTTGCCACTACTGCATGGAACATGCACTTCCCCCTTGTTGCATAGAACATGCTTCCAATTTATCTTGCATAGAACATGTTGTCAATACATTTGTATAGAACATGCTTTTGTTTATTGTGCATAGAACATGCATTCTTACTATGTTATGCTTGTTAAGCCTCTCTCTTATGCATGCACGATATTGTATGTACGGTTTATTCAAAGGAGTTCCAGGTGAAATCATTCATGTCCTTCGAACCACTCTTTTCGGTTTAGAACACGCGGGTGCATCCTAATGTTCACACCACCTCTTCTCCTCTTGCATGCAGCGCATTAGGACGCTTCAGTTTAGAACACGTGGGTACATCCCGGTGTTCACACCACCTCTTCTCCTCTCGCGTGCGGCATGTTAGGACGCTTTGGTTTAGAACACATGGGTGTGTCCCGGTGTTCACACCACCTCTTCTCCTCTCACGTGCGGCGCGTTAGGACACTTTGGTTTAGAACACGCGGGTGCGTTCCGGTGTTCACACCACCTCTTCTCCTCTCGCATGCGGCGCGTTAGGACGCTTTGGTTTCGAACACGCGGGTGCGTCCCAGTGTTCATCACATCACCTTCTTCTCCTCTCGCGTGTGACGCGTTAGGACGCTTTCAGTTAGAGACATTTGAGTGTATCCTGGTGTTCTCATTACCTCTTTCTCCTCTCGCGTGCGACGCGTTAGGATGCTTTGGTTTCAAACACGTGGGTGCGTCCCGGTGTTCGCCGTCTCTCTCCTCTCGCGTCGGCGCGTTAGTGTAGACCCGACTTTCTTTGCGCGCCCCCCTTTCGAAGAGGTGCGAATTGGTCTTACTACAGTTCGAACCCCTGTCATGGTTCTGAATCTAATCTCACAAAGTGCAATGTGAGACTGATAAACACCGAAGAGTCCAAATCCAGAAAATCATTTTGGAAAATCAATTTTGAATAAAAAGCGCCAAACATGGACTGCTTTGCCAGATTACAGAGTAGCCACCTAAATATTTTTTTTTGGAAAATTTAGAAAACCCTGACTTGTGCCAAAGGCCACCTGTCCGTCATCACCAAAGTTGCCCCGGCTAGGGAACTTGGGTACGAGAGGGAAAGGTCATGCAATGAGCACCCCCGCTAGCCCGATCAAAGGATCAGCCTCTACTAAGTATGATATGTTGTTTTATAAGCCTCATGTGTCCTTATCCGATTATTAATCTAACTTTACTATGTGACGCACACATACAAGTATAGACTAAGTCGCAAGACTTGGAACAAATCGACTCATGTTTGTTGTTGAAAATGGTTTGAAAGTGCCACTCACAAGTGGGTTAAAGCGCGGATTTGCCACTCTCAAGTGGGCTTGAAAACATGATTTTGCCACTTCGCAAAGTGGGCTTAAAACTCACAATCATCGAATTGTTCTAACTCAGACAACAAAGCCTCCACCCACAGGCATTCATGCAGTTAACCACTTAAGCAAATAGCCTCATGGCAAGTATGCTATCATGGCAACACTCACACTCATACAAGTATGCTAAAGCGTAACACTTACAGCGTACTCCGAGCAAAAACAAAAGCTAGTTAGAAATATGCATGATTCCTATCTATATAGAATGCCTAATGCAACACATGCAATAATGCAACTATATAGGCTCGGCTATCTAGGATGGCATATGAATGCAATAATTTGATACATGTATTCAAATAGGTATTGAAACACGATGCAGTGTGAATGATGCGCCGAGCCCAGTGCATGCAAAACAAATGAATGATGCAAACATGCAAAGCATAAGGTATGCTAATCGAAACGTGCCCTGAACTAACCATCGAAAGCGGTTAAGTAAAAGGGAGAAAGACGTGGGGTTGGAAGACATGCACACACACACGCACACTTATTACAACATTGTGCCCTCTCGAATGAGGGTTCGAATAAATAAGCTAAGCTACTCTAAGCTAAGCTAAACAACTAATCTAATTAAACTAATCAGACTAATTACTACAAATCAATTGAATAAAGAAATAGCTAAGCTAAGCTACTTAATTATTACAACACTTAACTAATTAGCAAATTAATTAATTAAATTACAACATCAATGTATACTAAGTAAACATGTAAAATGCTAACTCCACTGCCTCAGCTCTGCTTGGAAAGTAGATATGCATGCATTTGGTGTCTCGCCCCGAAAAGTCCACAGGTTTACTCTTGAGAGGCTCTGTTTGCAGGGTTACTCCAAGAACTTTCTGCTCTGCCTTACCAATTCCATGCTGGGGAGTGCACCAGTGGCCTGCTGGCCATGAGAAGCTACTGTCGGCCATCTACCAGCCAAAGAGAGGCACTGTCGGCCAATGATGAAGCCTTGCAGGCCATTGATGAAGCACTGCCAGCCACTACTGTGCTGAATCACCATTCTGCAACAGAGCTCAAACAGAGGAAAATGGAGGGTGTAACAACCCACATTTCATGCCTTAGTCATGCTTGCATGCACTTATATGATTTTGCCATGTTAAGATTTGCATTCATGAATTCTTGCCTTGTTTTGTGCTTATGAGATTTGCCTAAGTGTATATGTATGCTTTGTTCCTCCCTTGTATTGTTAAGCCTAAGTCATGCCAAGCCTAAGTTATGTGAAGCCTAGGTTGACCCAAGCCGAGGTCATCTTAAGCCTTTAATTGTTTTGGAATCCCTTTGTTTGATCTCTACCCTTGTTCTGGCATACTGGCCGAAATGATTATCATCTGGGCCGAGGTGTGTATCGCCGAGGCCGAGATGTGTATTATCTGGGCCGAGATGTTATCTTGAACCCAAGTGATCTTGCCCTGGAAGTGGTATGACCTAGACCAAGGTGTGGCACATCTGGGCCGAGGTGTGGCACAGTTCAGTCAAGTGTTGTCCTTCCTAGCCGAGATCATTGTCACCATTAGTTGCCGAAGCTTTGTTCTTCCAAGCCGATGTCATTGTTACCTTACTGCCGAAGTGTTGTTATTAGCCGAGGTTATCGTCCTTTGTTTGCCGATGCCTTGTCCCTTGCCGATGTCATTCCTTGCCGGAGTGTCTAGCCATCAAGCTTGCTGAGTACGCTTTGTCAGGGACTTGTCTTGTCAATCAGTCACCTTTTGAGGAGGACCAACCCGGTAGTGCCACGTGGCCGAGCTGATTGTTAAATCAGCCGGCAGAGAGAGAAACCCCTCATTTGTTGTGTTTTGTTCCAAGGAAGAGGAGAGAGAAGCTCTAAGGAAGAGGGAGAGGAGCCCTAGAGAGAGAGTAGAGATCCAAGCTTGATTCCGAGAGATCCAACCGTTAGATTCGTGTTCTAAGGTTAGATTCTTGATCCTCTCGTCTTGTTCTTTATGTTTATGATGTTACATTGCATGATTGAATATGTTTTGAAAGCCATGCATCGTTTTGAAGTTCGGTTTTGGAAAGAGAAAATGGTATTCAAGTGTTCTTCAAGAAAAGCCATGTTTTGATCCGAAAGCTCATGCCAAGATTCATGTTTTCATGTTTGTTTTCATATGATCTTCAAGTATGGGTACCCAGGTCCATGTTTTCGAACTCATGGCATGAAACCCCAGATTTTGTATAAGCAAGTTATGATTTTGGCATTCATCTCATACTCATGTTCTTCATGTTCATGTTCTTCATGTTCTTCACGGGTGGAAACCCAGATTCCCAGACTTCACTTCCCGAAGTGTAGTCGCCGAGATCATTCTCACCTTGGCCTATCTTGCATGATCACTTGCACCTTTGGTTTGTCTTGTATGAACCTCGGCATGTAGTTGCACGCCGAAGCCGTGGCAACCACACCTCGGACAGGAGGTGTGGGACCTCGGCAAAGGCCTGGTTGGTACCCAGCATGTCTCCTTGACATGTAAAACAGTGTTTTGACTCCCAGCATGTTTTTCCGAGATCATTCGCATGTATGTGAGACTTGTTCTGAAAAGTATGTTCAGTAGACTTGTTATGTGTTTGTAGGACTTGGACCTTTGCTGTGAATTCGACGTCCCAAGAACTAGGTGAGTGGTACTTTTAATAAAGTTATGTTATAAGGTTTTGATAAGCTTTGTTTTGCCTTGTTTTGAAAAGTATTTGTTAAGCATGAATGATTACTCGTAGTTCTATGTATTAAGAATAAGTTTTGATTGCTAAGTATGAGTTTTGTTTTGGAGTCCTTCCGTGCTAGGGGACTTAAAGCCTAAGTAGCACAATCTTTTGGAGTCCGTACGTGCTAGGGGACTTAAAGCAATTGTAGCACAAACTTTGGAGTCCGTACGTGCTAGGGGACTTAAAGCAATTGTAGCACAACCTTTTGGAGTCCGTACGTGCTAGGGGACTTAAAGCAATTGTAGCACAACCTTTTGGAGTCCGTACGTGCTAGGGGACTTAAAGCAATTGTAGCACAAACTTTTGGAGTCCGTACGTGCTAGGGGACTTAAAGCAATTGTAGCACAAACTTTTGGAGTCCGTACGTGCTAGGGGACTTAAAGCAATTGTAGCACAACCTTTTGGAGTCCGTACGTGCTAGGGGACTTAAAGCAATTGTAGCACAACCTTTTGGAGTCCGTACGTGCTAGGGGACTTAAAGCAATTGTAGCACAAACTTTTGGAGTCCGTACGTGCTAGGGGACTTAAAGCAATTGTAGCACAAACTTTTGGAGTCCGTACGTGCTAGGGGACTTAAAGCAATTGTAGCACAACCTTTTGGAGTCCGTACGTGCTAGGGGACTTAAAGCAATTGTAGCACAAACTTTTGGAGTCCGTACGTGCTAGGGGACTTAAAGCAATTGTAGCACAAACTTTTGGAGTCCGTACGTGCTAGGGGACTTAAAGCAATTGTAGCACAAACTTTTGGAGTCCGTACGTGCTAGGGGACTTAAAGCAATTGTAGCACAACCTTTTGGAGTCCGTACGTGCTAGGGGACTTAAAGCAATTGTAGCACAACCTTTTGGAGTCCGTACGTGCTAGGGGACTTAAAGCAATTGTAGCACAACCTTTTGGAGTCCGTACGTGCTAGTGGACTTAAAGCATTGGTAGCACATAAGATTTGTAAGACTAAGATTGAAGTACATGCTATGATATGTTTTGGTTTGGAATGTGATGACCCCAAGTATATGTTTTGATGCAAGCCATGTTATAAGTATACGTTTTGAATAAGCTATGCTATAAGTATGTTTTGGAACAACTATGATATATGTATTGTTTTGACACGAACCTCGGGATCATTCATTAAACCCTTTATTTCTTGTACCATTCACTGAGTTTCATACTCACCCTCTCTATATATATGTAGGTTCCAAGTTAGAAGTCGGCTTCGCCGAGGTGTTTATCTCTGCGCCGAGGTTTTGTGTGCATGTTTAGGTCGGCATTGAGGATGTCGGCATTTTGTGTTTACGTCGGCAGTGTTGAAGCTCTTGCTTCTGGACTTGTATTCGTTATGCTTTGTATATGTCGGCTGTGAAGCCCTTTTGTTAAGATGTCATGTATAATTTAATTTGCTTATCCAATTGTAAAGTTATGTAATGATGTATGCCATTTCATTTGACTTAAGCACAGCTCTTATGGACCACTTGTATTTTGTTATTGCTTCCGCTCTTGTTAGCCCCATATATTATACTCTGATTGTGTGTGATTTTGAAAGTTGGCCTTTGGTAATCTCGGATTACTGGCCATCACGGCACCACCCTACTAGGGGCTGGTTGGGGTCGTGACAGAATGGTATCAGAGCACGAGATCTTTATAGTACGATGTTCACACACTTGAGTCCTAAAGAGCATAGGATTTCCCTCAGACTTGATGTTAGGGTTGCATCATATTGCTTGCTATTTGACAAGGTGTGCATCATCTCGGCATGAACATTTGTTATTTGCATACATGTTTATTTGTTCATTTTGTTTTAAGAGTCACATTTTGCATACCTTTAGCATCATGAGAAGAGGTAGACCCCCAGTTAGCCGAGATCAATCCGAGGACAGAATAGACAGACTAGAAAGGATGGTAGAAGGTTTGGCCCATGAGTTAAGGCAAGCAAGGCAGCAGAACACAGGTACTACATCCACTCAAGCCGAGCAGACAGAGGGCAGGCGTGTAGTTCCGCCTCCGCCTCCTCCAGTACCGCAAGTACAGCCGCAGCCAGCTTTGTATGGAGACGACACCTTGACCTTGATCAAGGAATTCAAGAAGATGAAGCCGCCGAAGTTCCATGGAGGAATAGAGCCGATGAAAGCAGAAGCGTGGATTCTTGAGATGGAGAAGCTGTTCGAGGTTTTTCCGAGCACCGATGTTCAGAAGGTGTCATTGGCAGCATTTACATTAGAAGACGACACCCGTAGGTGGTGGATGATGATCCGAGAAGGTAATCCAAACTTGACTTGGGCCAGATTTCTAGAGTTATTTTATGACAAGCACTTTCCCCTCAGTGTCCGAGATCGCAAGACCACAGAATTTCAGATGTTAACACAGGGCAGCAAAACAGTGGCCGAATATGATCGTGCTTTCACCGAGTTAGCAAGGTATGCACCGCACATGATCGACGATGAATACAGAAAAGCTAGGAAGTTTGAGAGTGGACTTCGGGGACCAATACAAGATCGGGTTAATCTGCTCAACATGCCGACGTATGCCGGAGTATTAGATAAAGCCATCTTAGCAGAAGCCAACCTGAACAGGAGTCAGGGTTTGGTGGAAAAGCAGAAAAAGAGGAAGACCTATGAGGATCGCCCAGACCCGTGTGATACCGAGGAGAAGACAAAGGAGGATCGTCCCAACAACGCGAATCCGGAAGGTGACATCAGGCCGAAGTGTGCAAGATGTGGGAAACAACATTTTGGAGTTTGTCATTGGGTAACTGGGGCATGTTTTGAATGCGGTGAGATGGGCCACCGTGTGAAGGATTGTCCGAAGGCAAAGGCCAGAAAAGATATGAAGAGATGAGCATTTGGCATTTGAAGCTGTTTTGGGGACATGGTGAGTCAAGTTTGGGGACCAAACTTCTTTAAGGGGGGAAGGATGTAACAACCCACATTTCATGCCTTAGTCATGCTTGCATGCACTTATATGATTTTGCCATGTTAAGATTTGCATTCATGAATTCTTGCCTTGTTTTGTGCTTATGAGATTTGCCTAAGTGTATATGTATGCTTTGTTCCTCCCTTGTATTGTTAAGCCTAAGTCATGCCAAGCCTAAGTTATGTGAAGCCTAGGTTGACCCAAGCCGAGGTCATCTTAAGCCTTTAATTGTTTTGGAATCCCTTTGTTTGATCTCTACCCTTGTTCTGGCATACTGGCCGAGATGATTATCATCTGGGCCGAGGTGTGTATCGCCGAGGCCGAGATGTGTATTATCTGGGCCGAGATGTTATCTTGAACCCAAGTGATCTTGCCCTGGAAGTGGTATGACCTAGACCGAGGTGTGGCACATCTGGGCCGAGGTGTGGCACAGTTCAGTCAAGTGTTGTCCTTCCTAGCCGAGATCATTGTCACCATTAGTTGCCGAAGCTTTGTTCTTCCAAGCCGATGTCATTGTTACCTTACTGCCGAAGTGTTGTTATTAGCCGAGGTTATCGTCCTTTGTTTGCCGATGCCTTGTCCCTTGCCGATGTCATTCCTTGCCGGAGTGTCTAGCCATCAAGCTTGCTGAGTACGCTTTGTCAGGGACTTGTCTTGTCAATCAGTCACCTTTTGAGGAGGACCAACCCGGTAGTGCCACGTGGCCGAGCTGATTGTTAAATCAGCCGGCAGAGAGAGAAACCCCTCATTTGTTGTGTTTTGTTCCAAGGAAGAGGAGAGAGAAGCTCTAAGGAAGAGGGAGAGGAGCCCTAGAGAGAGAGTAGAGATCCAAGCTTGATTCCGAGAGATCCAACCGTTAGATTCGTGTTCTAAGGTTAGATTCTTGATCCTCTCGTCTTGTTCTTTATGTTTATGATGTTACATTGCATGATTGAATATGTTTTGAAAGCCATGCATCGTTTTGAAGTTCGGTTTTGGAAAGAGAAAATGGTATTCAAGTGTTCTTCAAGAAAAGCCATGTTTTGATCCGAAAGCTCATGCCAAGATTCATGTTTTCATGTTTGTTTTCATATGATCTTCAAGTATGGGTACCCAGGTCCATGTTTTCGAACTCATGGCATGAAACCCCAGATTTTGTATAAGCAAGTTATGATTTTGGCATTCATCTCATACTCATGTTCTTCATGTTCATGTTCTTCATGTTCTTCACGGGTGGAAACCCAGATTCCCAGACTTCACTTCCCGAAGTGTAGTCGCCGAGATCATTCTCACCTTGGCCTATCTTGCATGATCACTTGCACCTTTGGTTTGTCTTGTATGAACCTCGGCATGTAGTTGCACGCCGAAGCCGTGGCAACCACACCTCGGACAGGAGGTGTGGGACCTCGGCAAAGGCCTGGTTGGTACCCAGCATGTCTCCTTGACATGTAAAACAGTGTTTTGACTCCCAGCATGTTTTTCCGAGATCATTCGCATGTATGTGAGACTTGTTCTGAAAAGTATGTTCAGTAGACTTGTTATGTGTTTGTAGGACTTGGACCTTTGCTGTGAATTCGACGTCCCAAGAACTAGGTGAGTGGTACTTTTAATAAAGTTATGTTATAAGGTTTTGATAAGCTTTGTTTTGCCTTGTTTTGAAAAGTATTTGTTAACCATGAATGATTACTCGTAGTTCTATGTATTAAGAATAAGTTTTGATTGCTAAGTATGAGTTTTGTTTTGGAGTCCTTCCGTGCTAGGGGACTTAAAGCCTAAGTAGCACAATCTTTTGGAGTCCGTACGTGCTAGGGGACTTAAAGCAATTGTAGCACAAACTTTGGAGTCCGTACGTGCTAGGGGACTTAAAGCAATTGTAGCACAACCTTTTGGAGTCCGTACGTGCTAGGGGACTTAAAGCAATTGTAGCACAACCTTTTGGAGTCCGTACGTGCTAGGGGACTTAAAGCAATTGTAGCACAAACTTTTGGAGTCCGTATGTGCTAGGGGACTTAAAGCAATTGTAGCACAAACTTTTGGAGTCCGTACGTGCTAGGGGACTTAAAGCAATTGTAGCACAACCTTTTGGAGTCCGTACGTGCTAGGGGACTTAAAGCAATTGTAGCACAACCTTTTGGAGTCCGTACGTGCTAGGGGACTTAAAGCAATTGTAGCACAAACTTTTGGAGTCCGTACGTGCTAGGGGACTTAAAGCAATTGTAGCACAAACTTTTGGAGTCCGTACGTGCTAGGGGACTTAAAGCAATTGTAGCACAAACTTTTGGAGTCCGTACGTGCTAGGGGACTTAAAGCAATTGTAGCACAACCTTTTGGAGTCCGTACGTGCTAGGGGACTTAAAGCAATTGTAGCACAAACTTTTGGAGTCCGTACGTGCTAGGGGACTTAAAGCAATTGTAGCACAAACTTTTGGAGTCCGTACGTGCTAGGGGACTTAAAGCAATTGTAGCACAAACTTTTGGAGTCCGTACGTGCTAGGGGACTTAAAGCAATTGTAGCACAACCTTTTGGAGTCCGTACGTGCTAGGGGACTTAAAGCAATTGTAGCACAAACTTTTGGAGTCCGTACGTGCTAGGGGACTTAAAGCAATTGTAGCACAACCTTTTGGAGTCCGTACGTGCTAGGGGACTTAAAGCAATTGTAGCACAACCTTTTGGAGTCCGTACGTGCTAGTGGACTTAAAGCATTGGTAGCACATAAGATTTGTAAGACTAAGATTGAAGTACATGCTATGATATGTTTTGGTTTGGAATGTGATGACCCCAAGTATATGTTTTGATGCAAGCCATGTTATAAGTATACGTTTTGAATAAGCTATGCTATAAGTATGTTTTGGAACAACTATGATATATGTATTGTTTTGACACGAACCTCGGGATCATTCATTAAACCCTTTATTTCTTGTACCATTCACTGAGTTTCATACTCACCCTCTCTATATATATGTAGGTTCCAAGTTAGAAGTCGGCTTCGCCGAGGTGTTTATCTCTGCGCCGAGGTTTTGTGTGCATGTTTAGGTCGGCATTGAGGATGTCGGCATTTTGTGTTTACGTCGGCAGTGTTGAAGCTCTTGCTTCTGGACTTGTATTCGTTATGCTTTGTATATGTCGGCTGTGAAGCCCTTTTGTTAAGATGTCATGTATAATTTAATTTGCTTATCCAATTGTAAAGTTATGTAATGATGTATGCCATTTCATTTGACTTAAGCACAGCTCTTATGGACCACTTGTATTTTGTTATTGCTTCCGCTCTTGTTAGCCCCATATATTATACTCTGATTGTGTGTGATTTTGAAAGTTGGCCTTTGGTAATCTCGGATTACTGGCCATCACGGCACCACCCTACTAGGGGCTGGTTGGGGTCGTGACAGAATGGTATCAGAGCACGAGATCTTTATAGTACGATGTTCACACACTTGAGTCCTAAAGAGCATAGGATTTCCCTCAGACTTGATGTTAGGGTTGCATCATATTGCTTGCTATTTGACAAGGTGTGCATCATCTCGGCATGAACATTTGTTATTTGCATACATGTTTATTTGTTCATTTTGTTTTAAGAGTCACATTTTGCATACCTTTAGCATCATGAGAAGAGGTAGACCCCCAGTTAGCCGAGATCAATCCGAGGACAAAATAGACAGACTAGAAAGGATGGTAGAAGGTTTGGCCCATGAGTTAAGGCAAGCAAGGCAGCAGAACACAGGTACTACATCCACTCAAGCCGAGCAGACAGAGGGCAGGCGTGTAGTTCCGCCTCCGCCTCCTCCAGTACCGCAAGTACAGCCGCAGCCAGCTTTGTATGGAGACGACACCTTGACCTTGATCAAGGAATTCAAGAAGATGAAGCCGCCGAAGTTCCATGGAGGAATAGAGCCGATGAAAGCAGAAGCGTGGATTCTTGAGATGGAGAAGCTGTTCGAGGTTTTTCCGAGCACCGATGTTCAGAAGGTGTCATTGGCAGCATTTACATTAGAAGACGACGCCCGTAGGTGGTGGATGATGATCCGAGAAGGTAATCCAAACTTGACTTGGGCCAGATTTCTAGAGTTATTTTATGACAAGCACTTTCCCCTCAGTGTCCGAGATCGCAAGACCACAGAATTTCAGATGTTAACACAGGGCAGCAAAACAGTGGCCGAATATGATCGTGCTTTCACCGAGTTAGCAAGGTATGCACCGCACATGATCGACGATGAATACAGAAAAGCTAGGAAGTTTGAGAGTGGACTTCGGGGACCAATACAAGATCGGGTTAATCTGCTCAACATGCCGACGTATGCCGGAGTATTAGATAAAGCCATCTTAGCAGAAGCCAACCTGAACAGGAGTCAGGGTTTGGTGAAAAAGCAGAAAAAGAGGAAGACCTATGAGGATCGCCCAGACCCGTGTGATACCGAGGAGAAGACAAAGGAGGATCGTCCCAACAACGCGAATCCGGAAGGTGACATCAGGCCGAAGTGTGCAAGATGTGGGAAACAACATTTTGGAGTTTGTCATTGGGTAACTGGGGCATGTTTTGAATGCGGTGAGATGGGCCACCGTGTGAAGGATTGTCCGAAGGCAAAGGCCAGAAAAGATATGAAGAGATGAGCATTTGGCATTTGAAGCTGTTTTGGGGACATGGTGAGTCAAGTTTGGGGACCAAACTTCTTTAAGGGGGGAAGGATGTAACAACCCACATTTCATGCCTTAGTCATGCTTGCATGCACTTATATGATTTTGCCATGTTAAGATTTGCATTCATGAATTCTTGCCTTGTTTTGTGCTTATGAGATTTGCCTAAGTGTATATGTATGCTTTGTTCCTCCCTTGTATTGTTAAGCCTAAGTCATGCCAAGCCTAAGTTATGTGAAGCCTAGGTTGACCCAAGCCGAGGTCATCTTAAGCCTTTAATTGTTTTGGAATCCCTTTGTTTGATCTCTACCCTTGTTCTGGCATACTGGCCGAGATGATTATCATCTGGACCGAGGTGTGTATCGCCGAGGCCGAGATGTGTATTATCTGGGCCGAGATGTTATCTTGAACCCAAGTGATCTTGCCCTGGAAGTGGTATGACCTAGACCGAGGTGTGGCACATCTGGGCCGAGGTGTGGCACAGTTCAGTCAAGTGTTGTCCTTCCTAGCCGAGATCATTGTCACCATTAGTTGCCGAAGCTTTGTTCTTCCAAGCCGATGTCATTGTTACCTTACTGCCGAAGTGTTGTTATTAGCCGAGGTTATCGTCCTTTGTTTGCCGATGCCTTGTCCCTTGCCGATGTCATTCCTTGCCGGAGTGTCTAGCCATCAAGCTTGCTGAGTACGCTTTGTCAGGGACTTGTCTTGTCAATCAGTCACCTTTTGAGGAGGACCAACCCGGTAGTGCCACGTGGCCGAGCTGATTGTTAAATCAGCCGGCAGAGAGAGAAACCCCTCATTTGTTGTGTTTTGTTCCAAGGAAGAGGAGAGAGAAGCTCTAAGGAAGAGGGAGAGGAGCCCTAGAGAGAGAGTAGAGATCCAAGCTTGATTCCGAGAGATCCAACCGTTAGATTCGTGTTCTAAGGTTAGATTCTTGATCCTCTCGTCTTGTTCTTTATGTTTATGATGTTACATTGCATGATTGAATATGTTTTGAAAGCCATGCATCGTTTTGAAGTTCGGTTTTGGAAAGAGAAAATGGTATTCAAGTGTTCTTCAAGAAAAGCCATGTTTTGATCCGAAAGCTCATGCCAAGATTCATGTTTTCATGTTTGTTTTCATATGATCTTCAAGTATGGGTACCCAGGTCCATGTTTTCGAACTCATGGCATGAAACCCCAGATTTTGTATAAGCAAGTTATGATTTTGGCATTCATCTCATACTCATGTTCTTCATGTTCATGTTCTTCATGTTCTTCACGGGTGGAAACCCAGATTCCCAGACTTCACTTCCCGAAGTGTAGTCGCCGAGATCATTCTCACCTTGGCCTATCTTGCATGATCACTTGCACCTTTGGTTTGTCTTGTATGAACCTCGGCATGTAGTTGCACGCCGAAGCCGTGGCAACCACACCTCGGACAGGAGGTGTGGGACCTCGGCAAAGGCCTGGTTGGTACCCAGCATGTCTCCTTGACATGTAAAACAGTGTTTTGACTCCCAGCATGTTTTTCCGAGAACATTCGCATGTATGTGAGACTTGTTCTGAAAAGTATGTTCAGTAGACTTGTTATGTGTTTGTAGGACTTGGACCTTTGCTGTGAATTCGACGTCCCAAGAACTAGGTGAGTGGTACTTTTAATAAAGTTATGTTATAAGGTTTTGATAAGCTTTGTTTTGCCTTGTTTTGAAAAGTATTTGTTAAGCATGAATGATTACTCGTAGTTCTATGTATTAAGAATAAGTTTTGATTGCTAAGTATGAGTTTTGTTTTGGAGTCCTTCCGTGCTAGGGGACTTAAAGCCTAAGTAGCACAATCTTTTGGAGTCCGTACGTGCTAGGGGACTTAAAGCAATTGTAGCACAAACTTTGGAGTCCGTACGTGCTAGGGGACTTAAAGCAATTGTAGCACAACCTTTTGGAGTCCGTACGTGCTAGGGGACTTAAAGCAATTGTAGCACAACCTTTTGGAGTCCGTACGTGCTAGGGGACTTAAAGCAATTGTAGCACAAACTTTTGGAGTCCGTACGTGCTAGGGGACTTAAAGCAATTGTAGCACAACCTTTTGGAGTCCGTACGTGCTAGGGGACTTAAAGCAATTGTAGCACAACCTTTTGGAGTCCGTACGTGCTAGGGGACTTAAAGCAATTGTAGCACAACCTTTTGGAGTCCGTACGTGCTAAGGGACTTAAAGCAATTGTAGCACAAACTTTTGGAGTCCGTACGTGCTAGGGGACTTAAAGCAATTGTAGCACAAACTTTTGGAGTCCGTACGTGCTAGGGGACTTAAAGCAATTGTAGCACAAACTTTTGGAGTCCGTACGTGCTAGGGGACTTAAAGCAATTGTAGCACAACCTTTTGGAGTCCGTACGTGCTAGGGGACTTAAAGCAATTGTAGCACAAACTTTTGGAGTCCGTACGTGCTAGGGGACTTAAAGCAATTGTAGCACAAACTTTTGGAGTCCGTACGTGCTAGGGGACTTAAAGCAATTGTAGCACAAACTTTTGGAGTCCGTACGTGCTAGGGGACTTAAAGCAATTGTAGCACAACCTTTTGGAGTCCGTACGTGCTAGGGGACTTAAAGCAATTGTAGCACAAACTTTTGGAGTCCGTACGTGCTAGGGGACTTAAAGCAATTGTAGCACAACCTTTTGGAGTCCGTACGTGCTAGGGGACTTAAAGCAATTGTAGCACAACCTTTTGGAGTCCGTACGTGCTAGTGGACTTAAAGCATTGGTAGCACATAAGATTTGTAAGACTAAGATTGAAGTACATGCTATGATATGTTTTGGTTTGGAATGTGATGACCCCAAGTATATGTTTTGATGCAAGCCATGTTATAAGTATACGTTTTGAATAAGCTATGCTATAAGTATGTTTTGGAACAACTATGATATATGTATTGTTTTGACACGAACCTCGGGATCATTCATTAAACCCTTTATTTCTTGTACCATTCACTGAGTTTCATACTCACCCTCTCTATATATATGTAGGTTCCAAGTTAGAAGTCGGCTTCGCCGAGGTGTTTATCTCTGCGCCGAGGTTTTGTGTGCATGTTTAGGTCGGCATTGAGGATGTCGGCATTTTGTGTTTACGTCGGCAGTGTTGAAGCTCTTGCTTCTGGACTTGTATTCGTTATGCTTTGTATATGTCGGCTGTGAAGCCCTTTTGTTAAGATGTCATGTATAATTTAATTTGCTTATCCAATTGTAAAGTTATGTAATGATGTATGCCATTTCATTTGACTTAAGCACAGCTCTTATGGACCACTTGTATTTTGTTATTGCTTCCGCTCTTGTTAGCCCCATATATTATACTCTGATTGTGTGTGATTTTGAAAGTTGGCCTTTGGTAATCTCGGATTACTGGCCATCACGGCACCACCCTACTAGGGGCTGGTTGGGGTCGTGACAGAGGGTCTCCCAAGGGTATATTTGTACTGCACCCTCTCCTTATCATCTCAAAATATCAAAGGAGAGGAGCTATTGGGTCTAAGACCAACAATCAAGCATTTTCAATGCATGATGGCTAAGGATCCAACTTGTACACATTCAATAAATGTACAAAAAAAACAAGACTCAATACCACTACCTTATCATGGATGATCAAAGGCAATGAAGACAAAGGAGATTGGCTCATTTCATCACTTTGAGTATGAAATGGACCAATCTATCTTGTGTTTAATATGACGTCCGATTGAACACAATGCAATGCAAACAACATGCTTATCTTGACCATGTTTTACTTGTCCAATTCTTGTTTACTCATTTTAAGTTACCAAACCATTCTTTAATTGATTTGTCCAATGTGAAAGTCCTCTAAAATCGAGAGGGGTCAACCAAAAGATGACTTAAGACATGAGAGAGACCATGCCTTTGACTAGGAGGAACCCTCAAAAGAGGGTTAAAGCCATTTAAGCACAAGCCTCAATCTCAAGCTTAAACACAACTTTAAGACTAACCAACCCTCAAAACAAATAGAAGAAAGAAGAAATTAAGGAGGTGACAGAATTTCAGTGCTGAAATGGCATGAAACACAAGACTATAACATGCAAACAACTCATGTACAACATGTTAGAGACTTAAGCATTAAAACTAGTGGAGAGCTTTACACTAGAACCTTGAAACATCAAGCTCAAATGGCCAAACCAGCTCTGGACAGACCTCAAACATGCCAAAACAGAGGCTAAAATGTGCTAAGATGGTAGCATGAAAAGCAAGAAAATCATGTTCATGTATTGGCTCACAAACAAGGCACAAAACACAACTCTCAAAAGTAATGAAAGAGTAGAATATGTGAGAGTGTGACTAAGCTATAAGCGCTAAAATCACATGCTAAATGATGCCAAAACATGCAATCATCACATTCACAACATGTTAGAGGCCTTAGAACTCAAAGCTAATAAGGGCCTTTGCACTACAACCATGCATAACAAGTCTCATAGGACCAAGACCACTCAAAAAAGAGTTAAAGCATGCTAAATTAGTGGCAAAAACATGCTGGAATCAAACTAACACAAGCTAGAATGATAGGCTAAATCATCAAGTATGCTAGGCTAATAAGCATAATTGCACTACAAGTACAAAAAGCAAGCAACAAGTGACCCAACCAGCCAAAAACAGAGTTAAAACATTTCAAAACAAAGCCAAAAACATGCTTGAATTAAGCTACAAAAGGGTAGAAACGCATGCTTAACTATTAGGCCATCTATACATACAAACAAGATACAAGGAGGAAAGGCCACCCCTTCCTATTTTGGACCTTAAAACCAAGTTTCTACCACTGAAAAACCTCTAAGTTTCAGTGGTAGAAAGGCCAAACAAAGGGTGTTTCAAAAGCTTAGAAAGATGGCTCAAAAGGCTTTACAAGCCAAAGAGCCAAGGGAGGAAACCACCCCCCTAACCACACAAGGCTTAAACCATCATTTTAAGACCTTAAAAATAGAACTTTTAGAGGCTAAAACCAGCGTCAAAGTAGCATACAAAGGTGGCCCAGCAATGAACTAAAACAAAGCTTAAAAGTAGTAAGTCCTTACCCTTGAAGCACAGTAACAAATCAGCAAGAGTTTCAAGCTAAAACCACTCTAAGAAGCTCAAACAAGGCCTCCAAGAACCTCAGCTCCAAGGTGAAGGTGTTTGGCTAAGGGTGCTAGTGCAAATGTATAGAGAAAGCTCACTTTCAAGCACAAAATATAGAGAGAGAGGATTCTAGAGAGAAAGAGGGAGAAATCTTGCTCAGCCAAACTTTGTAACCCTTTGCATGCATATAGATAAGCTCTATATATAGAAGATACAAAAGCCTCTTGTAAAGATCCAACCATTCACATGCAAGCAGATGGGCTCATATGTGCAAACAGCTGTCAAAATATCTACAAAAATATCTACTGATGCATTAGTGGCCGGCCGGCCATCAGTGGTGGCCGGCAGGGCCTCATTGATGGCCGGCAGGGCACATCAATGGCCGGCAGGGGAAAGCCCAAGGCCGGCAGGCCTCAACGATGGCCGGCAAGCTATCAAGAACATCACTATGCAAAGACCAACACATGGTCTAAATATGAGACAGAATGGAAACAGGGTTTGAAAAGATCAAACCTTGAGCGTTCCGTCGCAAAATTCGAGTGCTCGACGAGCAATCAAACTTGTCGTTGGATGTACCTGCAAGGACATCCAAGTCTTGAGGATGGTCAAAAATGGGGTGTCTACAGTTAGGACCCTTTGGTTTCAAACACGCGGGTGCGTCTCGGTGTGCACCCTCTTTTTCCTCTCGCGTGCGGCGCGTTAGGATGCTTTGGTTTAGAACACGTGGGTGCATCCCTGTGTTCACATCACCTTCTTCTCCTCTCGCATGCGGTGCGTTAGGACACTCCGGTTTAAAACATTCAGGTGTATCCCTATGTTCACATCATCTTTCTCCTCGCGTGTGCAATGCGTTGGAATCTTGTTTAACGCCTCGAGTGCGCCCGATAGTTATGTTGTTCTTTGCCTTTCCTGCGTGATCCGTGGTTAAGCTTGCATAATTTTCTTATATCCTTTCTGCATGAAATGTGGTTTGGTTCATGTTTACTTACTTCTGTCCATGTTTGAGTTTGCTATACCTTGTTTCGATTTAAATGTAGCATTTTTTTGCATAACATTTACATCTACATGTTTCGTTACAGCCTTATTGCATGATCATAAGTTATATTCTTGCATCATGCATATCATTTGCATCTTGCCCTATAACGACGCTAGTTTGATTCCTTGCAAAGGGATACTTAGGCAGCCTGCGGGCACAATTGTTCTTTGTCCTGCATATTCGTTTGCCCAAGTCTTTGGCCTTGTCAAAAATAGGTCGTCTTTGGGCTTTGACATTCACTCCCGTCATTTCATGACTTCTGAGTTCTATCAAAGAGGGGCAACTGTAGATACCCCATTTTTTACCATCCTCAAGGCTTGGACATCATCGTCTGTGCACTCGATGATTGTGCTTGTTTGTGTTCGTTTTGAACGCTCGAAGTCCTCGGCAAAACGCCTTGCCTTTAAGTCTCTAGACCTTATCTGTTTTGTGCATATTTTAGGACCAAGAGCTTGTTGCCTCTAGTCTGGAAGAGTGGGTGACCTGTCGACCAACCCCAGAGACTGTCGACCATGGCTTGTACTTGTCGGCTACTAGTGGGGGCCGGTCGGCTCTCACTGATGGCCGACGGCCATTGGTCTCTTTTTCCAGATATTTGTTGCCAGTTGTGCCAGCTGTTGCTCACTAAGCTGCATCTCCATACACGTGTATGGTGAGATGTTTCTAAGCTCAAGATTTGTTTTTCTATATATAGGGGGGTTCCTCCCCCATTTTTGAAGGTTAGCATTTTTAGAACAAAAATATCTCTCTCTCTAGAATTCTCTCTCTCTTGTTATTTTGCACACATTTGCCTAGTTTCTCTTAGCTTTTGCATACCAACCCTTAACCAATATCAGTGGATGTACTCCATTGAAAGGTACTTACTAATTTCTTAATATACTAGAATACTTAAATTGTAGAACAACGTATACATGATCAACCATACAAAGGGGTCGATTATGAGGCTTGGGTATACATGATCAATCATGTATGGATTGATGGCGATCATCAGGTAAAATTTCCTAATTTAAAGAATCATGTTGTAATTTCAATTTAATTTTACTAATCAATTAATTTTAGATTTTGGTTGAAAAAGCAAGGAATAGTCGATCGAGTTTACTATATAATCATACAATGGGCTCCAAGTCATTTCAAGTTGTAATGTATAAACTGGTGATGCATTTATTATATTTAAAAGTGTAATTAAGTTAAAATTAATTATGTATGCTTACTTTTAAATGGAATTAGGGTACCGAGAAGACTGACATTGTAGACTTCTACAAAGATTCCCATTGGAGCAAGAGAAGGTCAGATTGGGTAGCCCCAATATGTGGTCAATTACATGTAAGTATGCCAATTAATAGAGTTACATATTTAAGTAAATAGTTCTATTTGTTGAAGTTGTTTACAAATTGATAGGAAGCTTTGAAAAAGTGACCTGAAGAGTCTTTAGAGCCTGGGGCAATACCTTTAACTTAGGAGCAACTGTCAATTAAGGTTATTGGAAAGAGATCGGGATAATTAAAAGGCTTTGGAGTTAGTCCAAAACCATCCTCATCCAGATCTTCTCCCTTAAACCGAGCTTAGGCTCATATTTTGTATGTTTAATTAGTTGTATATTGAGTTCATTTTAATTTTATGAATGCATGTAAGGCGCTTGAGTGGGCATCTGAGTAAGTCTTCTCGTTCTTCATAGCTTGAGTGAGTTCTTGATTGCATTATCTTTTCGATAAATCAAGTTATATACTTTTTTATGCAAAACTATAATATTTTCATAAATATTGTATATTTTAGGTTGATTTATTACCATTTGCCTGGATCATTTAAAAATCTATTTTTATTCAAAAATAATTTTCGGAAAACATAGTTTTATTATTGTAATCTAAAATGGATGGTATTTATTTTATTCAAATCACTTAATTTTAGGTTTAGTAAAGGTTTTAGGCTTAATAATGAATTTTTATGAAATAATTAATCACTAAAATCATAAAATAAAACATTAATATAGGCCGATCTTTGGATTGGGTAAAAAAAGGGTCTATCATTCAATGACCTTCCCTTTTTGTACCTTATTCCCGAACTTGAAATTCTTTGGTTGTGACAGATCAGGTTTCTTAATTCCTCTTAAAATTAAGTGGTGACTCTTTCAATGTGGGATAAGCAAGTTGGCACAACAATAATGTGGACACGGGCCTCATAACCAAAAAGACACGACGTCCATAGACACATAAATATTTTCTATTTCTTTTTGGACAGTCTTACCCTTCCATATATACATAAGAGATTTGAGCGGGAAAAAAACCATATGACCTCTATTGGCTATGGCAACCTCAAATGATGCAGGAGCAGGCCTCAACGCCCTTCATCATCTGAAGTTGGCGAACCCACCACTCTATCTCTCTCTATCGCCAAACCTCTCTTAGGCCTTTTGCTTAGCCTTGGAGTACATATTCTCATCTCTCAAGGCCTTCATCCTCAAATCACCCTTCGATCACCTATTAGTCAACGGCTTGGACACCGAATAGATTTGGTAGCAAATCGACCTCCAATCCCATCCTCTAATCTCGAGCCTTTGACATGAACTGAACAAGTTCGAGAAGAATCCGAAAGAAATTTCGATGCTTTTTGGGAAATATAAGATAGAGGAAAAGAAATTAGAGAAAGCACAGAAGATATATGATTTAGAAAAAGAAATTGAGGGTTTTGAAGGGTTGGATGGAGTGGGAAATGAGGAAGGCCACGAGGTGAGAACTTTATTTTTATTAATATTTGGATATTGTAATTGCTAAGCAAATCTCGAGTAAATTTTGTTGCGAAATTTTACATTATAATCTTTTAATGTTTATTACATTATTGAGTTATTTCTTGTAGGGATGAGCAGCGGATATACCGATCCGCCAAAACCGATCGAACTGAACCGATCCGCCGCGTTTTGGACGGATGCGTGATGACGAGCAGATGGTTGCGGATTGGTTTTCTCCAATCCGCCAATCTGGCGGACAGATGGTGGATTTGAGATTCCTTTGGCTGCAACCGAACCGCCAAACCGCGAGCACCCCTAGTAATTTATAAGACTTTGTGTTTTCAGTTTGTTTAAATATTCTGTTTGTGTTTTCAATTAAAAAAGAGTTTAAATATTCTGTTGAAAAAAAGTTTTCAACTTAAATATCTTTTTTGAATTGAAAAAAATAAATGTATTATTTATCTATATTTTTTGGTTTTTAAATCTATCTCTAAAAATAATAAATAGAAAATATGATATATGCTGGTTGGTTTTTGTTTTCAAAAACAAATATGGATGTAACAATACAGAGACATACAATTTCTACTACTATTCTGTTCATAGTTTTGGTGGTTTGAATTGTTTTTATATTTTAAGAACCACAAATTGTAATACTTTATGTGGATGAGGCATGTTGTGATTGTAGTATGTGGACGAGGCATGCAGTGATTGTGATATTCTAAAGTTTCAAACTTTCTTGCTTTGGATGAGGCATGCAGTGATGGTAATATTTTTTTAAGTCATTGACTGTAATACTTTCTTCTTCCTTTTTTGAGGAAGTGGACAAGTTGAATTATGTTGAAAATTTATAAAATTTAAAACCGCCAAACCGATTCGCATCCATCCGCCAAACCGCCAATCTGCTCAATCCACATCTGCTGGATTGGCGGATTGATTTTCTCCAATCCGCCAATCTGATGGACGGATGGTAGATTGGAGGTTTCGTGGCTGCAACCGACCCGCGCCCACACCTTGTTTCTTGGTTTAATTAATTTACAGCATTGCGAATTGTTTTGTATTATTTATTGCTTTTTTTTATTTTTACTCTGCTTATTTGTTGCTTCTTTTGTCCTTTCAAATTCTCTTTTTCTTACTGATGCCCTGTTCAAGGAGATAGTAAAGTTTTACTCTGGTAGTCTGCAACATATTAACTATTTATGTCAATTTTGAAGGTAATTTTTTTTATAAAAGAATTTCACAGCCAACATAGATCTTATTTGATTGATCTTGGTGAGATAATTCTAAAAATACTAATTTTATTAAAAATCGACATTTAGATCAAAAGTTATATCATTTTAAAGTTTAAAATATTAAATTACTCACTAAAAATATTTTGGTAATAATGGTATATGTTGGATCTTTCAAGAAAACTTTTTGTACTTATCCTTAATGCATTAAAATTTGCAAAATTCTACTTACACTACAATTTTACCTCTTTGTACCGATTTTCTCATTACACCTTTAAGAAATAATTGAAATTCTCATTACACCCTTTATAATACCAAAACTAACCCTAAATGAAACCCTATTCAAAATCCCTACAGATTTTTCTCATTACACATATTCCTTTTGAATTACTCTAATGTTATGTTACCGAACAAATTATATTTGTCCAGCCATTTGTCGTCGCACATTTACAGATTAATTTTCCTTAATTTTTTTTTTTTCTAATTCAGTTATACATTGCCAAACAATTTAGATTATTCTGATGTTATGTTACCGAACAAATTAGATTTGTTCAACCATCTATTGTCGCATGTTTACAGATTCACTTTCCTTAAAACATCAAACATCTATAAAAACATGAAATGTACAAATATCCATAAAAACATTCATAAAATTTGTCAATACAAATATCTTCAAATTTGTCAATACAAACATTTATAAAAACACACTGAGATGTTATTACAATCCATCTATATTGATAGTTTCGGTAGTTACTACACCAAGTCTAACAATCGTATGAAATTGGTCAATACGAATAGTATATACTTTCTCCCATCCATTAATACGCGGGTGATGAAAACGAATCTAATTACTTGCTTTCAGATGCATTGAACGACCAGGAAGGAGATAAATTATAACGCCATGAATTTCACACAAGAGCATGCCATGATAAACACAACAAGATACTCAAAAGCCATATTTCTCATTGAACTAGGAGTTAAGAGATTACAATTCATCATGTACATTCCCACGATATCCGAGATTTGCATTTCAGTTCAATGAACTAGATGTCCTTACAAAATATAAGCCTCTTGGGCGTACAACAACAACAAAATAAATTTGATGGTCTTGTTACAAAAATCCCAATTCAAAATAACAAAAGACCCATAAATCATCTTTTGCCAAAAGGAACTATTGCTTGTTCCAATCCATCAGAGAGGTGGTACTTCCTTATTTCCTGAAAAATAAAATAGGGTTGAACTATATGCCCAGTAAGAATGCTTTTAACCAAGTATTTAATCACTTGAACAAGATTATGGTATCCTCGTGGCAAAACATTACAAGGGAATTTGTCTTCACATGTAATCCTTCTCAATCATATAGATACAGGATAACCAAACAGTAACAATTACAATTCATATCATCAAGCACAATGATTAAATAATCACAACTATAGAAAGCAAGCCATGAGTCCGTCTGTAAGAGTCCAATTCAAAACACCCTTTGTTTTTGTTTTAAAACCGCCCCCACATTTGCCGACTATTATACGGCAAGGAGTGGGCACCCAAAGAAAACCATCCGTTTTTCTACTTTTGCCGGCTATAATACGGCAGGACTCAGTGGACAACCAAAAACATTTTTCCCACATTCGTCAAGCGATAAGCCTAGATACGGCATTTGGGCACCTGTTAAACTCCTCGCGTGGGTACCATCACAACACTACACTTCCAAAAACCGACTCTTATCCAGACTCATGCCAATTAACAATTCAATCATATTTTAATCCATCAACAAGCATCCAACATTACCAAAGAATGGAGTACAACACAATATTCAAAGAAAAATAACATCCAAGCCACAATTCCTTTACCATATCAACATTCACATCTTTCATCTCTTCATTATTCACAAATATTTCATGAATCAAAGGAAATTCCATTCAATTTGGTGTTTTCTACTCAATTTGAGAATTTAGGATTTTACCAAATTTGGGGGTTTTTCTCATTCATCATAGATATGGGTTTTAACAATATTTATATACATGTTTTGAAAAGAGAGAGTAAAGAAATTTTAAGCAAAAGTCAAGTTTATGATTTATTTATGTAAAACATGGGATTAATCCAACAATATCCTCAAACTAGCTCATAAGTCATAACTACACCATGAAATCTCTTCAAAACAAGGAAATACTTGGGTAAAAGTATCCCTACCTCAAAGAAATGAAAAGAAAACTTGGAGGAGCCCAAAGTTGATGAAATCTTGAAGTCCTCGGATCAAAAGAAAGCCATTGACGCGCTTTACAACCTTTCTCAAAGGACCTAGGTGAGAAGATACTTCCAAGTGGGTAGATCTAAGGATCTAGGTGGGAAAAGGTTGAGTTTAGAGAGAGAAGAAGAGCGGCTCACGATTTGAGAGGAAAGAGGAGAAGAAAATCATGAGAAAGAAGTGTTTTGGGTCTATTTATAATAGTAGAAAAGTAGCCCTAAGGTCATTGAAAAGAATAAGTCCAAAAACCCCAAAAGTAGGGCCCATTCAAACCCAAAATTCTGGGAAAAAAAACACATAGGGGTCGACTTCTGGTGTGGTGGTGTTGACCCTTCAGGAAGAAATGACAATACTGTCAGCAAGCAAGGTGTCAACCCTTGGACCAGAAGGGTCGATACTAAATTTCAGCAACTAATACTTAGATTCTGCAGTATACAAGGGTCGATCTTTCTCAGACTTAGGTCGACCCTTGAGGCCAACAACAAAAGACAGGTGTCGACCCTAAATTCCAGCAACACTTCTAAAACACTGCAACAGGTAAGGGTCGACCCTTCGGAAGGCTGGTGTCAACCTCATAACAGAATTTCTAAGTTCCTAAGGAACTTTTCGACAAGAACAAATGCGAACGAACAAACCCAACAAGTCTAAATCGAATTATACTCTTCCAAAACCAAGATACAACAACCCCAAAGACTCCCAAAATCAAATAATGAAATTAAATACACCTTCCAATGGTTAAAAGGATACAATTGTTACAACAATATAACAAATCTCATCTGTAATGAATTCATGAATGTAGTCCATTAATAATGCACTACTAGCCTTACTACAATGAATAGACGCATAATCCTTCAAAGTAATAAAAAATAAAAATGTCAGAAAAATAAAATTAGAAATGTTTAGCAGTGAGTTACTGGACATATATTTTTTGTTCGGTACTAGCTTACTGAATAAATAATTTTTGTTCAGTAACATGTTACTGGATATGTATTTTTTGTTCAGCAGTGTAATTTTGGGCTATTTGATTTTGTTCAGTTCCGGTACACTGAACAAAAGCCAAAAAGCCCTCTTCAAAAACGAAACAAAAACATTAAAAAAAAAAAAACTCACCATTTCACTTTTTTTGCTACTCCTTCATCACTATTTATTCGTCCATTGCTTTCTTTTATGATCAAAACACTATAATTTTTATTTTTTGAAAGTAGATCTATAATACAGAAGAAGAAATGAGAAAGAATATAGCGATCATGGTTTTTCCTCTCATTATTTATTGTGTTCCGGACTCGGTTCCGTAGATGTGTTGTTGTCTCATTCTCATTTCCATCCTTTGCTCTTTGTATTTGAGTCTTGGGTTGTGTTAGGCAGGTTTGAAACAGGTTGGTTGTGCTTTGAAACCAAAGGTTGATGCCCAAAATTTGGCCTTCACGCTCGAGCGGGGCTTTTGACGCTCAAGCGGGCCCTTTGTTGTTGCTTCTCCACTCGAGCGGGCGTTTTGACGCTCGAGCGTAAATTTCCATCTTCCAGTATTTTTCTCTACAGGTCTTCATACGCTCGAGCGGGAGTTTTGACGCTCGAGCGTGACCCTTTGATTTTGTTCCTCCGCTCGAGCGGGGAGTTTGACGCTCGAGCGGGGACCATCGCCTGCAAAACTTCTGTGAGTATGCATGTGACGCTCGAGCGGGCGTTTTGACGCTCGAGCGTAAGTTTGTGTCTGACGCTCGAGCGGGGGGTTTCTACGCTTGAGCGGGACGACTTTTATATCACTTCGGGCTTTCACTTTTTGGATCACTTTTCAACATCCTTTCTCTCTCTTACTTTTGAAAACCACCATTGGAGAGCTTCTCTCTCTAAAACCTCACCCTTCTCTCTAAGAAATCATCTAGCCCTAGTGATCTCCCACCTTTGGGCCTTTGTAAAAAGTGTTGATCTTGGTGTGGACTTCATTTTGATCCGGAAATCTTGGGATTTGGAGCATCTCGAAATTCTTCATCTTCTCTCTTTGAGCTCCGAATTTAAGGTAGGGATTCCTACCTCATCTTCATGATCTTTAACCTAAATGTTGAGTTTTTTGTATAAATTGGTTTGGTCTGGGAAGTTAGGGTTTGTAATGTGTTATATTAGAAAGTAGAGTTTTGTTCTTTTGATTCAAACTCATGTGTTTTGGGTCTAAAAAGGAGGTTATTGATGTTGTTGGTAATATTTGGACCTTTGGGTCAATATTGAGAAAAAGGGAGAAAATGCCATGTTTGGGTATATTTTGGTCATTAGTGTAATTAATGACAATTATTATGGAAATATGAAATTGAGTTAGAAATAATGAAATTGGCTTATTATGAAATAGAATGGTGGAGTTGGATTTATTAATCACTCACTTTGAAAATGTTGAAATTATGTATATCTGTTGAGGCATTTATTATCTGTTTAGAAATAATTGCTTTGGGCTATCGGTGAAGGATAGTCTTGATTGTTGTAGATAATGCGTGATGATTAGGCAAACTAAAACTAATCAATTAAATATGTCATCGAATATGACGGTTGGAATAATACATCAAATTTATGTATTGATTGATTATGTATATGATTATGTGTTTATATACATTGTATTATGTGGGAGGAGATAGGGGATGTACTCCACGGTTTAGGGGAAGATAGGGGATGGACTCCTAAACCGGATATTGTTTGGGAGGAGATAGGGGATGGACTCCATCGATACAGCAATTATGTGTATCTATTGAAGTATTGATACACGCAAATCTGTGTATCATATATGAAGTACAGAAGTGTTTTATTTGAGATTGATACAGCAATTATGTGTATCTATTGTGGAGTATGAAGTGTTTAATTTGAGTTGTTATCTCAATTGAAATGGAAGTACTGTTGATATGAGATGAAATCTCATTTAAATTGTTTGGCCAGGTTATGAGCCATAGTTATGAATTGAGAAATTGAATAGGAAATGGAATGAAACATGGACACATATGTAATGTAATTGAAATGGGTTAACAATTGATTTATGTAAGTTAAACATTTATCAAATACTAATGTTTTAGTTATTGCTCATATTATGTTTAGCATATCTCTACTGGGCGTTGGCTCACCCTATATGGGACATCATTTTCAGGTTCAAGTATTATGCCGCCTCCGAGATCATAGCTTGGATGGTTGTGGGAGTTGAATACTCTTTTGTTTATTTTTGGTGTATTACATGTTTATCAAGCCAATGGCTTATTTTGTGTAGAGTTAGTACTTTTTTTTTTTAAACCAAGTGTTAGCTTGGAAAGTTGTAAACCCGTGGGGCATTTACTTTTGTTGTCAACATGTAATACTTTTGGATTAAATACTCTGATGAATAGAAATTTGTTTATTTCTCTTATGTTTATGGATGTCGCGAATGTATGATTTTTGGGTTTATTTTGAGGGCGTTACAACTTGGTATCAAAGCGTACCGGGTTCGAATACTTTGGGTACACGGGAAGTGATTAGTATCACAATGGGTTTGTCTCGCTTGTTAGAGACTTAGACGTGACGTTATATGCTTATGTGATAATATGTTTTATGTGACTATATGGGTATGGGATTTAGTTTCTAGGATGTTGATTGGATCCTTGGGTTTCTGTGAGTCTGGTTGGAAAAGCACTTGATCAATGTTGTTTCTAACTGGAACGCTAGTAACGCCATGGGATTATCATTATCCGGAAATGAAATTCGTAAGTGCTTATGTGATTATGTGCTTATGTGAAGTGAATTACTGTTGTCCATGCATTAGGACGCGAGTGTTATAGCTTCGGCACATTTGTGAATGTGCTAATATTCTTCGTTACCTTTATTAGGATATCAGGACGAGGACGTGGTGGTAGGCGAGGTAGGCCTAGGAGGCAGGAGATGCCTATACCGGATGAGATTCTGGAGCAGCAATAGGGTGTTGGTCAGGCCAATGTGGCTGAGCCAGTAGGTCAGCAGGCCATGGGCGCCTTAGCCCGTGAGATGGCAGGAGCTTTGAGGGAATCCTTGGGCATTCTCAGAGTTGAGAATCAGGTCCAGGCCCATGTTGCTGAGGCAGGGACTTCATTTCTGAAGAGGGAGTTCTTCCGGTCTAACCCGGACGAGTTTGTGGGTGATCCAAAAGAGCCACTTAAGGCGGATGAATGGCTCGAACAGATGACGAAGACGTTTGAGATGCTTGGCATCGAGGACGGGGCTTTGAAGGTGACCTTGGCATCTTTCCAGCTTAAAGGGGATGCGGGTCAGTGGTGGAAGTTCATGAAGGGTCGTGTTGATGGCACTTAGGAGGCCTTTGTAGATGCTTTCCAGGAGAAGTTCTTGTCTCCAACTGTCAGGGAGAAGTTGAAGGATCAGTTCTGCCAGCTTAAGCAGCTGAGTTTATCAATGGCCGAGTTTGAGGCCGCATTTACTAGTTTGTCCAGGTTCACACCTGAGCTTGTGGCATCTGAAGAACGCCGTTGCCCGGAATTTGAGAAGAAGTTGAGGCATGGGCTCAAGATGAGAGTTGGGGGGTCCATGACTTGAGAGTATAGGCGTCTTGTAGATGTTGCAGCCCATATAGAGATTATGATGCAAGAAGAGGAGGAGAGGCAGAGAGGTTCCAAGAGGAGTCAGGATGGTCAGGGGGACGGTAAGAGGCAGAGGGGTTCTAACCCTCAGCAGTCCCAGGGTGCATTTGCTAGATCGACCTTTCCAGTGCCAAGTGCAGGCTCTGGGAGAGGCAGTCAGGGAGACGTGACTTATTACAAGTGTGGTCAGCTAGGCCCACAAGTCTCCAGCTTGCCCGCAGAGGGGAGGAGGTCAGAAAGCAGCTTCATCTTCAGCTCGACCTTAGAGCCAGAGTCAGGGCAGAGGTCAGCCGCTTTCGTGCTATCAGTGTGGTCAGGCGGGGCACCTGAAGAGGTTTTGCCTGTAGTTGAGTGGCACTTCTGGTGCATCTGGGCAGAGGCAGAGCTTTCAGCCAGCTCAGTCAATTCAAGCCTCGAGGGCCAATCAGAGGGCTTCATCGTCCCAGTCTGTGCAGCAGTGTTTTGCTCTGAGAGGTGAGCAGGTAGATCAGGGGCCTACAGGGCGTGTGTATGCTGTTATTGTGCAAGATCTAGTACCCGGCTCCATCTATTGTGAGAGGTACCTTTTTGTTTTGCAACTCGGTTGCCAATGTGTTGATTGATATGAGTGCATCACATTCCTTTATATCTACTGCATTTGTATCTGTTTTGGGGCTGGAGTTGGCACAGTTAGCATCTCATATTTGTGTAGTATCACCTGTTGGGGGTGAATTGATTTTGAAACAAGGGTGTAGAGGGTGCGATATAGAGGTCGCTGACCGCCGACTTCCATTTTCTTTTGTAGTGATGGCAATGTCGGGTATTGATGTAATTTTGGGTATGGATTGGCTATCGTCATACCAGGCAGTTATTGATTGTTACCGCCAGAGGGTCACAGTATGTACCTTGAGCGGGGATTGTTTCCATTTCTTGGGGGATTGGGTTGGTAGCGTGTTGCCACCGTTGTATGATCCGCGAGGGCGGAGTGAGCTTTGTAGTCTTCTGACTAGCCTTTTGAGTAGTGAGTGTGATGAGACCCAGATTGTACTGCCGAGAGTGGTTTGTGAGTATTCGGATGTTTTTCCCGAGGATCTCGTTAGTTTTCCACCTCACGGAGAGATTGAGTTCTTTATCGATTTAGCGCCCGGCACGGCGCCGATTTCTATGGCACCTTACCGTTTTGCCCCAGCCGAGTTGAGTGAATTGAAGGTTTAACTCCAGGAGTTGCTAGATAAGGGCTTTATTCGCCCTAGTGTTTCGCTGTGAAGAGCACCGGCCCTCTTTGCTAAAAAGAAAGATGGTGCCTTGAGACTTTGTATTGACTACTGGAAATTGAATCGAGCTACGGTTAAGAACAAATACCCTATGCCTCGTATAGATAATCTGTTCGACCAGTTGAAGGGGTCCCGTTGTTTCTCTAAAATAGACTTGAGATCGGGTTACCATCAGTTGAGGGTCAAGGAGGAGGATATTCCGAAGACAGCATTCTATATGCGGTATGGCCATTATGAGTTCCTGGTGATGCCATTTGGGCTCACCAATGCACCGGCAGTATTTATGGATTTGATGAACCGGATATTCTGGGAATTCTTAGATCGTTTTGTAGTCGTTTTTGTGGACAACATTTTGATTTACTCATCTTCAGAGGAGGAGCACGAGGAACACTTGAGAGTGGTGCTTGAGTTGCTTAGAGCCCATAAGCTGTATGCCAAGTTTGGGAAGTGTGAGTTCTGGCTAAGAGATGTCAAGTTCTTAGGCCATGTGGTTTCCGAGGAAGGGGTGTCTGTTGATACATCCAAGATAGAGGCAGTGCAGGATTGGGCACTGCCTAAGAGTGTTTTTGAGATCCGTAGTTTTCTGGGATTAGCTGGGTATTACTGCCGGTTTGTGAAAGATTTGTCCAAGCTAGCTTCACCGTCGACTAGATTGTCGCGGAAAGGGGTTAAATTCGTATGGAGTGAGACTTGTGAAAAGTCGTTCCAAGAGTTGAAAGTTAGATTGACCACCGCTCCGGTTTTAATTATTCCGAAGAGAGGTTTGGGTTATGCAGTTTATTGTGATGCCTCACGAGAGGGTTTGGGTTGTGTGTTGATGCAAGAGGGGAAAGTGGTTGCCTATGGCTCACGTCAGTTGAAAATACATGAGAGGAATTACCCTACACATAACCTAGAGCTAGCAGCAATGATCTTTGCCTTGAAGATTTGGAGGCACTACCTTTATGGTGAGAGATTCAAGGTATTCTCGGATCATAAGAGTTTGAAGTACCTGTTTACACAGAGAGACTTAAATTTGAGGCAGATGAGGTGGATGGAGTTCATTGAGGACTATGATTTCGAGTTGCACTATCACCCGGGTAAGGCTAATGTTGTGGCCGATGCCCTTAGCAGGAAATCCATTAGTGATGTAGCTTGTGTAGCCATCCGAGAGTGGGAGATGTTGGGTGCACTTAGAGAGTTTGATTTGCTTCTGGGCTAATCCATTGAGGCTGAGGCCTTGTTTTCTGTTGTTGCGCAGTCTACACTTGTGATTCGAGTGTTAGAGACACAAGGAGGTGACCTTGAGGTAGAATCCCTCCGAGAGAAGATCTCCAGTGGGAAGGTTGAGAAGGGTTTGACTGTGTATCCCGACCTGAGTGTGAGATACCGAGACCGTTTGTTTGTGCCGGAGTCTTACCGAGAGGAGGTACTCCGAGAGTTTCATCATTCACGCCTTGCGGTGCATCCGGAAGGCACCAAGATGTATCGTGATTTGGGTCGCCAGTTTTGGTGGCGGGGTATGAAGAAGGATGTGGTAGTGTTCGTGTCTAAGTGCCTTACTTGTCAGCAAGTGAAGGCCGAGCATCAGAGGCCAGCGGGTTTATTGCAACCCTTGCCTATTGCCGAGTGGAAGTGGGAGCACGTCACTATGGACTTTGTTGTAGGTCTTCCGAGGACTCAGCGGGGTAGTGATGCTATTTGGGTGGTTGTAGACCGGTTGACTAAGTCAGCGCACTTTATCCCTATGCGCGTGAGAGATTCGGTAGATCATCTTGCTGGCTTGTATATTCGGGACATAGTGAGGTTGCACGAGGTCCCAGTGTCGCTCGTCTCAGATAGAGATCCTCGTTTTACTGCTAGGTTGTGGCAGAGTTTGCAGAGTGCCTTGGGCACTAGATTAACCTTTAGCACGGCTTATCATCCTCAGACTGACGGGCAGTCTGAGCGTACTATTCAGATCCTTGAGGATATGCTTCGAGGTTGTGTTCTTGACTTGAGTGGGTCATGGGAGAGGCACTTGCCCTTGGTGGAGTTTGCCTACAACAACAGTTTTCAGTCGAGTATCGGTATGTAACCGTTTGAGGCCTTGTATGGCCGACTGTGTAAGTCTCCAGTTTGTTGGGCCGAGGTGGGTGATGCACTTTTGTTGGGTCCGGATTTGGTGAGGGAAACGACGGAGAAAGTTGAGCTTATTCGTAGGAGGCTTGTTACAGCCCAGAGTCGCCAAAAGAGTTATGCCGACCGTAGGAGGAGGCCTTTGGCATTTGAGACGAGTGATCATGTTTTTCTGAAAATATCACCTAGGCGGGGTTTGATGAGGTTTGGAAATAGTGGGAAGTTGTCCCCTCGGTTTATTGGTCCCTTTGAGATCCTTGAGAGGATTGGGGAGGTTGCATACCATTTAGTTTTGCCGACGTAGTTGTCCGGGGTGCATGACGTGTTTCATGTTAGTATGCTTCGGAAGTATGAGCCGGATCCATTGCATGTATTGGATTAGACCGACTTAGAGGTAGATGAGGATGCCTCATATGAGGAGAGACCGGTTCAGGTCTTGGATAGGCGAGAACAAGTCTTGCGAGGCAAGACCATTCCTTTGGTAAAGGTTTTGTGGAAACATCACGGAGTGGAGGAGGCCACTTGGGAACGTGAGTTGGAGGTCCGTGAGAAATATCCGGACTTGTTTGTTAATGTGTAATTATGTTCTGGAAATTTTGTAATATTAATGAACCTTAAGAGCATTGAATATGTCTTAAGTGTAAAACATTGTATATGTTTTGATTTATGGAAGTATTATGGAACTTGCCTTGAAATGAAAGTTTATTTTAACATTGTATATATTGACGATGTTTTAGAAATGCAAATATATTGATTGACATTGGATATGTTATAGACTTGTGGAAAATATGTTGAAATTAGTAAATTTCAAGGGAAAGCATGTTGATAATGCATATTGAATTATATATTGTGATTTGCCTCTTGAAAAGAGATGGGATGACCGGTATTGGGTCAAGTTGATGAATGTTGAGTTGTAATACTGTTGAGAATTGAGAAAAACATGTTTTTGAAAACTTGTACTTAATTTCGGGGACGAAATTTCTTAAGGGGGGGAGGTTATAGTGATCTTGGTTTTTCCTCTATTTATTTATTGTGTTCCGGACTTGGTTCCGTGGATGTGTTGTTGTCTTATTCTCATTTCCATCCTTTACTCTTTATATTTGAGTCTTGGGTTGTGTTGGGCAGGTTTGAAAGAGGTTGGTTGTGCTTTGAAACCAAAGGTTGATGCCCAGAATTTGGCCTTCACGCTCGAGCGGGGCTTTTGACGCTCGAGCGGGCCCTTTGTTGTTACTTCTCCGCTCGAGCGGGCGTTTTGACGCTCGAGCTTAAATTTCCATCTCCTAGTATTTTTCTCTGCAGGTCTTCGTACGCTCGAGCGGGAGTTTTGACACTCGAGCGTGACCCTTTGATTTTGTTTCTCCGCTCGAGCGGGGAGTTTGACGCTCGAGCGGGGACCATCGCCTGCAAAACTTCTGTGAGTATGCATCCGACGCTCGAGCGGGCGTTTTGAAGCTCGAGCGTGAGTCTGTGTCTGACGCTCGAGCGGGGGTTTCTACGCTCGAACGGGGCGACTTTTATATCACTTCGAGCTTTTACTTTTTGGATCACTTTTCAACATCCTTTCTCTCTCTTACTTTTTGAAAACCACCATTGGAGAGCTTCTCTCTCTAAAACCTCACCTTCTCTCTAAGAAATCATCTAGCCCTAGTGATCTCCCACCTTTGGGCCTTTGTAAAAAGTGTTGATCTTGGTGTGGACTTCATTTTGATCCGGAAATCTTGGGATTTGGAGCATCTCGAAATTCTTCATCTTCTCCCTTTGAGCTCCGAATTTAAGGTAGGGATTCCTACTCATCTTCATGATCTTTAACCTAAATGTTGAGTTTTTTGTATAAATGGTTTGGTCTGGGAAGTTAGGGTTTGTAATGTGTTATATTAGAAAGTAGAGTTTTGTTCTTTTGATTCAAACTCATGTGTTTTGGGTCTAAAAAAGAGGTTATTGATGTTGTTGGTAATATTTGGACCTTTGGGTCAATATTAAGAAAAAGGGGAAAAATGCCATGTTTGGGTATATTTGGGTCATTAGTGTAATTAATGACAATTATTATGGAAATATGAAATTGAGTTGGGAATAATGAAATTGGCTCATTATGAAATAGAATGGTGGAGTTAGATTTATTAATCACTCACTTTGAAAATGTTGAAATTATGTATATCTGTTGAGGCATTTATTATCTATTTAGAAATAATTGCTTTAGGCTATCGGTGGAGGATACTCTTGATTGTTGTAAACAATGCATGATGATTAGGCAAACTAAAACTAATCAATTGAATATGTCATCGAATATGATGGTTGGAATAATAAATCAAATTTATGTATTAATTGATTATGTATATGATATGTGTTTATATACATTGTATTGTGTGGGAGGAGATAGGGGATGTACTCCACGGTTTAGGAGAAGATAAGGGATGGACTCCTAAACTGAATATTGTTTGGGAGGAGATAGGGGATGGACTCCAGCGATACAGCAATTATGTGTATCTATTGAAGTATTGATACAGCAAATCTGTGTATCATATATGAAGTACGGAAGTGTTTTATTTGAGATTGATACAGCAATTATGCGTATCTATTGTGGAGTATGAAGTGTTTAATTTGAGTTGTTATCTCAATTGAAATGGAAGTACTGTTGATATGAGATGAAATCTTATTTAAATTGTTTGGCCAGGTTATGAGCCATAGTTATGAATTGAGAAATTGAATAGGAAATAGAATGAAACATGGACACATTTGTCATGTAACTGAAATGGGTTAACAATTGATTTATGTGAGTTAAACATTTATCAAATACTAATGTTTTAGTTATTGCTCATATTATGTTTAGTATATCTCTACTGGGCGTTGGCTCAACCTATATGGGACATCATTTTCAAGTTCAGGTATTATGCCGCCTCCAAGATCATAGCTTGGATGGTTGTGGGAGTTGAAGACTCTTTTGTTTATTTTTGGTGTATTACATGTTTATCAAGCTAAGGGCTTATTTTGTGTAGAGTTAGTACTTTTTTTTTGTAACCAAGTGTTGGCTTAGAAAATTGTAAGCCCGTGGGGCATTTACTTTTGTTGTCAACATGTAATACTTTTGGATTAAATACTCTGATGAATAGAAATATGTTTATTTCTCTTATGTTTATGGATGTCGCGAATGCATGATTTTTGGGTTTATTTTGAGGGCGTTACAAAGAAAGAAAAGAAAGAGATAATCAAATATATTTTAATTTTTATCTTTTGTCTTTAAAAGTAATTTCACACATAGGTAAAGTTAAAGGAAAAACAAAATCTCAAATGGAGGGTAGTGATGAGGTAAATGTGTTGTGTAAGTAAAATTTTTGTTAAAATTTTATTATGAGAGGGGTTTGACCAAAATTTTCAAAAAAAAAAAAAAAAAAAAAATACTATTTCTACAGCCACGTGATTCCATCCAGCATAAAATAGACAAGTTTCATTTTGCCTCTTAAATATCATAATTTTGTCACTTTCTTTCAAGTATTTTTTCACATTTTGACCCCTAGTGTTTATAATTCTTAATTTACTCTCAAAACTAATTGTGTCAAATTTTTAGATCCAAAACTCCAAATTTATAACCCAAGCCTCAAAATTCAAACCATCCTCTCTCTTATCTATAATTTCACTCCCAAACTTCTCAATGTTATTTAATAACATTTATAATTTATTGTTTTTAGTATGCATAAAATATTAAATAAATTTATGTTTATTTTGGATAAAAACAAAAACAAAAAACATATTTGGTACACATGTATTTTAAAAAGTTATTTTTTAAAACAAGTAAAAGAGGTGACCTGGAGGAGGTGGTTGTTGATGGTTGGAGGTAGTTATTGGTCATCGGAGGTGGTGGTTAGACGTGGTTGTTGGTTGTAAGAAGTGGTGGCCAAATGTGATTACCAATGATTGGGGATGCCGGTTGCCCAAAAGTGGTTGCCGAGCATACGAGGTGATGGCCAAAAGTAGTTGTCGCGCTGGGAGGTGGTTGGCGGTGGTAGTGATGAGTAGGGAAAGAGAAGAGGAAGAAATGAAAAAAAAAAATATTAATTAATTAATTCAATAAGTGAAACAAACTTTTTTTGTGTTTTCAAATTGAATAATGCTACATGTACCAATTAAACTAATTGGTGCATGTAGTACCACCGTTACAAATTTGTAAATAAAAGGATAAAGCAAATAAATTTTTGTTTACAGTTTCAAAAATTATGTCAATATAAACAAAAAAATTATAAATTTAAATCCCCTATTGTTCCATTACTGCCCCCATCTATGAAAAATCCTATTTCTACACACCTACATATCTCAGTGCACATCATTTCTCAGTATACACACTTATTAATTTAATTATTATTTATTTTTCTCAATCTACACACTAAATGTTTCAATTATACCATTTACTTATAACATTGTACATGCACCACGTCAACTCTTCTCCACACACTTGTTGAAAATTATAGCTACTGCTACGGTTTCAGACAAACTTCAACAGTCAAAGTGAAGTGAAGACTATTGAAAACCTCCATTCCTCTATTGAAGACTATGGTGGTGGTTCATTTCATTGAAATGGTGAATAAAGATACATTGCAATAATCCTTTTCGATCTAAATGTTTGTTCTTTAAAAATAAATAAATAAATAGAGAAGCAAACATCAATCAAATGTCACAAAATGAAATTGCTTCACAAGTCATTATGCAACCAAAAAATCAAAAAACAAAAAATCTCCATCTTCACACAATTAGATACGAAACAACTACAAAACATAGACAAAACAATTAAAAATCAAATTGAATGATATAAATAGTACTAGAATTACGTGCTTTCCTTGAATATTGATCTTCAAGTCGAATGAAATTCTCGGAATGCCATTCGATACTGTTCCTGAGCCATATGACTCAACTCAAATGAAGTCAACGTAGACGGGAAGTTTGATCTTTCTGACGAGGTCGGCTAGGAACAAAAAGGTGCCAGTGGTGATGCCAGCACTGACCGAAGGAGATGAAGAGACGGCGTTGGTGCTGAAGTCATCGGTAATTTGAGAGGCGAGATCGAAGACTCGTTGGGAGATTTGGTCTTTGCTAAATAGAAACAATGGAAGAAATGATAAACAATGAAGAAATTAGGATTTAGTTTTTTTTTAACTCAAAAGATGTACATAATTTTTTTATTTTTTATTTTTTTTTAAAAAGATGTATACAGAAAATATTTTGATATAATATTGGGTAAACTACCAATAGGTCCTACTTTGAAGACTTATTACCCAATAGGTCCTACTTTGGAGACTTATTACCCATTAAGTCCTATTTGATAAATTTATTAAGTGATAAAGATAAATTTATCAGTCTTTTTTTTTTTATGAATAAATTTATAGTGATAAATTTATCAGTCTCTTTGTTTTTATGAATAAATTTTTAGTGATAAATTTATCACTCTCTTATTTTTATAATGTTAAATTTATTAGTTAGGACCTGTAGGTAAATAAGTCTAGTTAATAGGACTAATTGGTAAGTACCCCTATAATATTATGGGTGTTGATGGATATCCATTATAGTCATTTTACTTTAGAGTATATGTAATGCCCCCGAAATAATTACAATAAACCAACTCCAAACACTAGTACAATGTGATATAAATAAAATAAAATAAAAAGCTTTTATTAATCAAAGTTAATATACAAAAGGTGACACATGCGTTATACATTCATAAGTTGTTCATCCTGAATCTACAGCATGTGTTACAAGAGGAAATAAGAAATGAAAGCTACACAGATATTCATATGCCCCAATGGCTTACATCTTTTCAAGTCACTGCTTGGTTACAACAAAAATGAGTCTACCTCAATACAGTTAAGCCCTTGGCTATATTGAGTAAATACAAGCAAAACGAAGCTCTTGTTCCAAGTCTCCCCAAACTACTGTCTTAGCGAAGGTATATCTCCAACACCTGAAAATGATTTTTCCCAAATAGGGTGAGCCAAAACCCAGTAGAAACAATCTAGCACAATATATGAATCTTAACAAAGATATAAGTATGATATGTATATACAATGCCCATGATAAAATCATTCATATTGTTACAAGATTATAACATACCAAGTTTCATATCTCAATCCATTTCACCTCAACTCATGAGTCAAATTCATTTTTATCCAAGCAACCCAACTGAGACTACAATTTAATGGTTCTCCTATCCATACAACCATTACACAAACACTTCTAATTTGCCATTTTACGAAAATTTTGTCAGCGAGAATCGACACCCATGTATACACGTGGTTTTCGGAACTTTCACCCTGGACACATCGGCCAACTTAATTCAATGGAGTCCATTCCCTTTTCCTCCCAAACACGAAGTACATCTCCTTTTTCCTCCCAAATATCATACATATGCAATATATTAAAACACGGTCATATTCAATGACAACAATTAAGAGATTAGTTTCAATTCACCTAATCCTCATGCAATTATTACAACAATCATAGATATTCTCCACCGATAGCCCAAATAGATATATAATCTCCAAGACATATAATTTATTCAAATTTCCATAGGTGAGAGGTAATACATATCCAACTCCGCTATTTATATAGATATCCATCCAATTTCATATTTCCAATACCAATTTCATGATTTATACAAAATAATTATTTTAAACAATTTAGGACAAAACTCCGTTCTCTCCCAAATCCAACCCATGTGTCAAAATCAACAAATTTAACGCAACACACCCTCATATCTATACTCATAACCATTTTTAATACCTTTATTTGAAAACCCCTCTTTTGATTTTAAACCAAAACCCTAGGTTAGTCCAAAATCCTCCAAAACCCAACATTTCTTATATAATCAACCAATAACTAAGTTAAAAATCATAGAAGAATGTAGAAAGTCTCTACCTCAAAGTTAGAAGATGAGCAAAGCAAGGAGACAACTTCAAAGATGTTGAAACCGACTTTTGTTCGGATCAAAATGTAGCCCTTGGAGTGCTCTATCTTTTTTCCAAAGACACTAGGGTATAGAAACCAATGGATCTAGATAGAAATGTAGAGAGAAGGTGAGTTATAGAGAGACAAACTCAAAATCTAGGATTTTGAAATGTTTTAGAGAGAGAAAGAGATAAAAAAAAAATGATGTGAAAAGTGGCTATTATGAACTGATATATGCACAGTCCGCTCAAACGTAAGAAGTGACGCTCGAGCATCAGACACAATAAGTTGTTCCATTCGAGTGCAAGAAATGACACTCGAGCACAGAATGCACACTCCCAGGAGTTTTGCAGACAATAGACCAATCGCTCGAGCGCAAGAATGGCTACTCGAGCTGAACCCGCTTGAGCGTAGAATACACTCTCCCAGTAGTTTTGCAGACCTGCAAAAGTACTGAGAGCTTACAAAGTCTGCTCAAGTGGAGGAGCAAAATTCTAAGCAACAAGAGTTTGGAAATTAAGCAACCAACATGTCCCAAACGCAACCACAACAATCCCATAGCCAAATTTAAGCAGATACAAGGAAAGCAAGATGTAAACAACAATATGAAACCATTAAACCCGAGTCTAGGATACAACAAGAGTCGGGTCAAAACTGGAATTATTATAGTATAATTGTCATTAAAATAATATTTTATTAAATGTGTACACTAAGTTAAGTAAGTGTGTAAAAATAGAATTTTCTTCCCTCTACGACATATTTCCTTATTCATTGCCTTCGTTTGCCTATTTCCTTCATTGTCGTACCACAACACCAAGTTCATAAACACCTAAACATTTCGTTGTTTGGTTGAGTTTCATAATTTGTTTTTTTGAAAATTTTTCAAAAATTAGTTTTGTGAAAAATATCAAAAATACTTATTATTTTTATATAATTTTATTTTTTAAGGAGGAAATATTTGAAAAGGTCAACAATATATTTTTTGGATCAAATTTGTTTCTAATTATTAAAAAGATATATAGAAAACAAGTGTTAAAAACTCAACCAAACAAACAATTTGACTTAGTCATATTTTGAGCCTTTTGCAGACTAATTGATGTTTTGCGGGATTGCTACAGCTGTTAGACTGTTTGTTTGTAAAGGCCCAAGAATTAGAATGATGTTTATGGTTTTATTGGACAAAATTGTGGCTGTTTTCTCACTTGCCTTCCGTCCCAATACTGAAAAACGTAACTTCAAGAGTTTCCCTAAGACCATCTCCAATGGTTACTTAGATTTGTCATCAAATTTAAATTTGGTCAAAAAAATCTTCTTTTTTTGCTCTAACATTTTCATCAAATAGATATCAAATCTAGAATTTCATTTTTCTTTCATCAAACTGAAGACTAATGTGCCTTTCATCAAATCACTGTTCACAGCTGTTGTCAGATGTCCCCCTGAATGTTTTCCCGGATGACCACCTTAAGGCAAAAATTTGTGAAAAAAATTACACTGGCCGGTCTACCGCCCCGTCAACCACCTCAAGGCCAAAAAAAAAAAAAAAATTACACTGATTGGCCGATCGGCTGGACATCCGTCTAGTCATCCGTCCGGTCGACTGGTATTCTAATGAAACTCCAAAATCCTCCGTTGGAGCACTTGATATCAAATGAAGTTTTTACTCAAATTTTATGAAACAATTGATGAACCGCTGGAGATGCTCTAAGAGAGGGAAGGAAAGAAGGGGCCTACGCACAGCAGATGCCGTACACTTGAGTGACAAAGGAAAGTGAGACCCTGCCTCTTTTATTTTGTTGCAAGGCTCAATTCTGAATTTTTTTTATTTTTATTTTTGTAATTGTCCCTTAATTTTATTAATAGGCTCACATATCCACACATTTTTGCATATTTAATTTTTGTTTATACATTTATTTGAGAATGAATATTATGATGGAATGAAATTTATCCATAAACAAATATGCATTGGAATGAAATTTATTTATAAACAAATATATATGCACTAGAGAATGAATATTATGATGGAATGGTCATCCTGTTCCATTTTATTTTAGTGAACAAAATAGAACATAAAAAGGTTTTGAAATATTTATCAGCAATTTAAAAAAATAAATCTAGAAAACTTGAAATCATGTAGTTAAGTAATATTAATACCTTACTCGGTAAATTATGGAACAACATTTTGGCATTGAGGATAATATAAATATTAATTTTTTATTCTCTACAAGTGATGCACAAAATCCAAGAGTAAAATATTTTGAAGAAACAAAAATAAAAATCAACAACTCTCAAGTTGACCATCCAACTTGAGAAAGCTTTTGAGCTTAGTAGGCCCATTTTGAGGCCGATCTTAGTGATTCTGACCGTTCACTTTTTATGACTCGATAAATAGAATATTTATAAAAAAAAAAATCAAGATGATTTAACATCGATAACTATATGTTTGAATCACATTTATTTTAAGAAAATTGACGACAATTATAAATTTAAGAATAGTCATCTATTTTTTTGTAATAAAAATGTGATTTAAATATATAACTACTAATATCCGATCATTTTAACTTTTTGCATTAATATTCTACTCAACGAATCTTAAAAAGTGAACAGTTTAGATCACTAGCCCACTATGTCTAAACGCATTCTCAAGCTGAGATGACCAATTCGAGAGAATCCAAATCCATTCTAGACCCATTAATTAATGGACAACCAAAACTAATAATAAAAGGCACAGTAGTTCCTGCTGCACATTAAGCAGCAGTAACCGCCAACCCTTATCACGTAGTGTGCTAAAAACCCAACAAAAGGTACTAGGTCATATGATTGTAATCAATAAATATCAAGTCGGGCACCAAATGGACATGTAATAATGTTCCCTATCTCATTCGGGATTTCTTTCTTACGTCACATTGATTGATTTGATTATTGGAAATTACATATCTTTTTCACATTTCAAATTTCAGTCTTCTAACATCGTCTAGATCTCACGTAACTAAGAAAATATCATTTAGTTTTCTCAGATTTGACCCTTCTTCTTTACACTAGTCCTCTAGATCTTTTTCACATTTCAAATTTCTAAGTCTTCTAACATCATCTAGATCTCACATATCTAACAAAATATCATTTAGTTTTCCCATATTTGACCCTCTTCTATCTAGAGAATGAACTCTTTACACTAGTCCTCTATGAAGATCTAGAGTCCCTCTCTTATCTCTCCTATTTCCAAAGCCTCCCTGACTTAAGAGTTTGATTCTTTGAGTGTTGTCTTTGAGCACCGATTGGATGTGATTGGTTTCGAACCACAGTTCGATTGAGATTGGTTGAAATGTTCTCCAGCACAATGTTGTCAGTTCAGGTGACGGTAACTGGAAAACTTGATCCAATCCTTTCCGACCATGAACAACTCAATAATTAGTTTATTACAAATTCTATCTCTTCCTCTATACCCTTTTTATATTACCATTCCACTCATTCATAATTCTCATGGAGAAACAAGAAAACACTGAAAGCTCTTCAACATGACAAGAAGAGAGGAAGAGTGATGGATGCCAAGACCTGTTTCTAACACTTCCTAGAGAGAAAAAGAGGTATGGGGTTTACTTAAATTTGTATCAAGGCTTTTGGTGTCATCGAGAACAATCAAGCACATTACCTCTTTTCAGTGACATTTCCAAGCACACGACACCAATATAGTATTGGCTACTACCCCAAAAGCAGGCACCACATGGTTGAAAGCCCTCAGCTACGGAATAGTGAACCGTAACAAGTATGCACTCGCAGAAAGCCCTTTGCTCACTGCCAACCCTCATGAGCTTGTTCCTTTCTTTGATTGGGATTTCTACGCTACCAGACTCCATAAATCATATGCTACGCTAAACCAAGACACTGCCAAACCAAGAATCTTCTCCACCCATGCACCATATGCTACGCTACCAGACTCCATAAAAGATTCCAGATACAGAATTGTCTGTGTCGGAATCCTTTGGATGAATTTATCTCTTACTGGCATATCAGCACCAGACGTCAGACCCAAACCCGTGAGTCAATTTCACTAGATGAAGATTTTGACATGTTTTGTAGAGGGATTAGATTGTATGGACCCTTTTGGGATCATGTGTTGGGGTACTGGAAAGCAAGCCAAGAGATGGTGGATAAGATACTGTTCATGAAGTATGAAGACATGAAAGAGGACACTATGAGTTCTAGGGCTTCCCATTTACTGTGGAGGAAGAGAGACCAGAGGTGATCCAACAAGTAACAAAGTTGTGTAGTTTTGACAATTTGAAAGATTTTGAGTGAACAAGACCAGCAAACAATGCACTGGATCTGAAAACAGCTCTTTTTTCAGGAAAGGGATGGTCAGTGATTGGGCATATTATCTAACTCCTCCAATGATAAAATGCATGAAGAACCTCATGGCCGAAAAACTTGGGGACTCTGGCTTAACTTTCAAATTGTACTGATTACTTCTATTGCCATTGTAATACTTACGTCATGGATTCCACTTTCCCAATTCTCTCATCTTTGATTTTTAAGAGTTTTGCAAATATTTCCTTCTTCAGTTGGACAAGCATAAGCTTCTCTAAGACAGGGAGTTTAGGTGATGTAGAATATAAGAAGTTCAAAGAAGAATAAATTCAAAAAAGCGGTAATATTTGAAAATTAGAATAGTTTCAAAGAGAAATCCAGAGGAACCATACATAATCATGTTTCTAATATTATTATAATTCTATTTTATGATTATTTTTATGTTTTCTAGGATGTTAGGCAAGGGGTATTTTTATAATTTTATATTTGCTTACATGGGCTGTAAGGGTCGCTCATGGGTCGTCTTGTGAGTCAAGTTATTTAATTAGTATTTGTTTTTGTTTCTTATTTAGTTTTAAATTAGTTTTGAAAGTCAAAGATATTTTAGTAGTTTTCTATTTTAGTTCTAGTTGGTTTAGGAAGTTTCCTAATTCTATATAAAGTCATGTAGTACTAATAATTCAATAGAGTTGATATTTTATAAAAATTTGAGAGCTTTGAAACTTCTTTATGGTTTGTGTAATGCAATCAAACCCTAAATGTAATGCCTATGGGATTCTAGTAGTGATTCCTAGATCTATCTTCTTCTCCAGCTTTCCCTCTTTTATTTTCTACACTTTTAACGGCCCAAAAACACTATTCACATGTACTGTTCACAGCCCCAGTGTCAAAATCCTGTCTTTTCATGCTTAAACGGTTGCCCATTATTTACCCTAAACAAACACTACTTGTCCCCTATACTTTTATTGCAATTTCAGCCATAAAATCCAATTAAAATCAGCCCCAAAATCCCAAATTTGCTGCTGCCCTAATTGTCCTACATCATTAGGCCTTGCTGGTTTTATGTTAAATTGCTAATGTGTTTGTGATCATCGTTCTGTAACCTTCTTGCGTTGGGTTTTGTCTTCAATTGTTCTCCAAAGTGTTCAAATGCCTTAGGTATTTTTATTCATCTTTCTTAGGCCTCTCTCTCTCTCTCTCTCTCTCTCTCTCTCTCACACACACACACACACACACACACAAACAAAAATTAATCAAGACACATTCACCCACACCTACATTCAAACCCAGATTTAAACCCAAGCCCCCTTTGAAAAGAATATGTGGTAATTGAGGTGCCTCATCAAACAAGTGGAATCAATTGTCAATGCACTTAATGAATAAAATAAACATCCATAAATAAACACTATGGGAATTTAAAACTTCCAAAATAAGATCATTTTTAGCTAGGATGCTAATTGGTGGGTTTTCCTTGGGAAAACAGAGCATGCAAGATTTTGAAAGAGAAGACAAACTGACTGGAATAAAGATAAATAATCTTAATTAAGTTTAGTTTTTCATTGAACTAGGAGAACAATGTGCGGCCGTCTTACTTCGGTTCTTATCCAACCTCTTCTCCGTTCTGCTAATTCCCAATTACTTCTTTTAGCGGCAGTTGAAACTCAAGCATGAATAACTGATTCAGAATATGAAATGGTTTGCTGATGATAACTTGTTTTATTACTTATTTGGTAATTTTTATTCTAGCATAACTCTAATTAGGTACTCTTTCAGTGCTTAAGATATATCACAATAAGTCCTAAGCATCTGACTTCGAAACAATTTCAGCATCATTTGCCATTGTGTATCATCACAAGACAAGAGACCCAGAAAAGGATTCAAATTAACCAAATATCAACAACATTGTGCTTCTAAAACAAGACAAGTCAAGCCAAAGTGGAAAAGAAAGAAAAGGGATGTATTATTGTATTATTTCTTCACTTGCCTTGTACATTGGATGAAAATACGCTTCCGAGGTTGGCATCCAGCTTATGACAACCGCACAAGCTGTAAATAATAGGGGAAATATCACATCAGTGGGGTTTGGAAAAAAATAATTACAAATCAATAAGAAACTTTATAAATATTAATAATTAAAATTGTAAACTTTTTCATGAGTATGTATTTTTTTTTCCCCCTGAATTTTACAGGGGTGTAATTACCCCTAAACATTAAGCAAGTGGTGTTATGACAGTTTTGTGACCTTTCAATAAACATTAAGCACTACAACATTTTTGCGGTTTTATTATATCAGACATAAAGAATAAAAAAAAGATACAGAATAATACTAGGCAAAAAAAAAAAGAAAAAGGAACAAAATAATGAGTATAAAACACATTGAGCATAAAAAAGTTGGGAAAGGCTAGTAAGAGATAATAAAAAAAATATAGTCTTACCTTTATTCCCTTTAATATTGGTGCTGCCCCTGAATCACAATGTCAGCAGTGGGTGAGACTAGGCTCTCAATATAGGTAAGTGCGTCAATACGGGCGCAATTGTTATGATTCTTGGTATTGCTATATGTACCATCTTTTGGATTGTAGACAAGTGAATATGACCCAAATTCCAGTAAAATTTCACAATTCCTCAAAATGCACAGTGGAATGGAACACTGATCTGTCAGCAAAGGCATGGCAACCAACTTGGTCCAAAACTCCCTCATACCCAAACCTTTCATCACCCATACATCAGCACGAGTTCCATGATAATTACAGAGTACACATAGGCACCCACCTACAACACCCAAGGCCGAATAAGAACAACCATCTTCATAATCAGGTTTCATAAACTCCTTATACGTCTCCTTCGCTAAATCAAGAGAAACAATAATCCAAGAGTTACTTAAATCATCACCGCCCTTCACGGCCCAATAGAGCGCCCCATTTGCAAATTTACCAGAATCATCAAAAGTAATAACATAAGAGCATCTCCAACGGTTAACCAAATTTTTCACCAAATTTTTCACCAAAAAAGCCAATTTTCTCAATCTGATATGACTTGCTCCAACCGTGCATCAAAAGGGAAGGGTCGAAAGGCCGGTCGACCGTTAAGGGCAATTATTTTTTTATTTTATTTTTTTTATCTGTTTGAACCTTTTTGACCGGTTTAAACCTATCTATTTGAAAGGGAACTAGTCGACCTGTGGGTCAACCAATTGGTTGACCGGTTGGCCCACCCCAACGGTAACGCAAAGTGAAATAGTGAAATCTGGAGCTTGTTCTCACTTTGATGAATTTTTTGTTTCATTCTCTGTTTCATTCTCATTTTGATACCAATTTGGTGAAACCATTGGAGTTCCAAAAAGTGACTTTTTCACCAAATTTTAAATCTGATAAAAAGTTTGATGAACCGTTGAAGATGGTCTAAGGAAACTCCCCAATCCTCCTCCAAGAATTAGTCCTTATACTATACACATTCACTTCAGTCCTATACGAAACCCGACTACCGAGACAAAACATCCCCACCAACTTGTAATCATCAATAGACTCATCATAACCAAACCCAAATGATACAAAGTAACATGACAACAATTTGATTTTAGGCAATCTATTGGATTTTCTAGTAGATGGGTTCCATAGAAACACTGCATCATCTTTAATAGCTACACACACCAACCCATTACAAGAACCCACAACCCGATACAAACTATGATGGGTTTTCGACGGAAAACTGTCAAGCCCAGCAACAGTATCAAATTGCTTGCACAAAATAGAGTCAATAGAACATGAATTCAGATCAATTTGGGGGCGAATAGAGGTTATATTGAGATGGGTTTTCACGAATTGGGGATGAGAAATCAAAGAACACCATTATTTGCAAACGCACCTGAATTGCAGCACAAACTTGACTGGAAGTCTAGAGAGTATTTCGATGATGAGTTCCTGCGGAAGTGGGTTTGAAGAATCTGAGACTGGGTTGGAGGTTTTGAGGGTTTTTTTGTTCCTTTCGGATTCTCAATGATGAGTCGAGTGGCTTTCGATCGCCATAGTTGGAGTGGTGATGAAATGAAGAGGATATGAAAAGCCTAGAAATTAGCTCTAAAGCTCAAAGCTTTGGAATTCTATTTCCACACACATACTTACTTCAATTCACACACTTAATGAATTATTATTTTAATGATAATTATACTCTAAAATAAAATAACTATAATAAACATCAAAATACATCTATAATATTAGATCAAAATTTTCTTTGTACACATCTAAAAATAAAAAAATCTTAGTGCAAAACCCTAATCCATATCCGATCATAGTTACTCAGATGGAAGATTATCACAGCCTCATTGTAAACACAAATTCATCATTCTCATAAATAGAACTTCTCACTGTATAGAAACTCTAATTCATACATAAATACATAACTCACAATATGCATATATAAACATATATATATATATATATGTCTACAAAGAGAGAGAATTAGAATGAGAAAGAAACAATCCAATCGTGACTCATATGATTGGGGATGATTGGGGATGTCGATCATCAACTCAGGAAGCATGAGCTGTCTTGTGAACCACCACGGAGCTTCGACGCCACTGAGCAAATCAGCTGTCGAATAAATTCACCAATTTCGGTATTACAGAACCGAAAATATTGTATTCAATTCGAAAGTTAACCATCGAGTTTTTTAATTTTTTTTCTTGGAACTTAATTGTCGAATTTAGCAATTTTATTCGGAAGTATATTTCTGAATTAAATAGATAATTTCAGAAAACCAGTGCCGAATGCTCAAAATTGCAAAACTTGAAAGAAAAAACGAGGGTTTTATGGCAATGGAATGCAGAGGGTCTTCAATGGTGTTGTCAATGGTGGATCTTCAATGGGGTCTTCAATGGAATAGAGGTCTTCAATGGAGGATTGTGGAGTACTGTGCACTTTGACTGCGGTTTTCTTTGCTTAGAATGGAACCATAGTTGTAGGTCCACAATTCTCAACAAGTGTGTAGAAGAGGGTTGAGGTGGTGTGTGTACAATGATATAAGTGAAGGGTATAATTGAAACATTTAGTGTGTGGATTGAGAAGAATAATTAATAATCAAATTAATAAGTATGTGCACTAAGAAATTATGTGTATTGAGGTAATTAGGTGTGTGAAAATAGAATTTCCCCAAAGCTTTGGAGCCTAGACACTCAAGCTGTTTGGTTGAGGATTTGAAAGAAAGACCTCGTTTGGAATAAATTATTACAGCTTTGGGTTTTTACGAAAGATACGTATAAAAATCGAGAGGGTGGTGTGATAATTTATAATATTTTTTAATTTTTAACTAAAATATGTAAGTGTCAAACGAGGTTAAAGTGTATCTAATTTGAAATGTATTAGGTGTGTATTTTATTTATAATTTATCTATTTTTTTCTTTTTTGGATTGTTTGGTATGATTTAAATAAGTGTATTTTTTTTATTTTTACGAAAAGATGTATAGAAAAATAGAGAGGTGATATGACTTTAAAAAAAAAAAAAAAATGTACTTATATAGCCACCCCAAATAAGCTCACTACTTTTTAAATCTCCTAACCAAACAAAATGAGAGATTGTATTCATGTTATTTCGATGTTGAGAGAGAGATGTTGGCCTTGTTTGGTTTGTTCTTTAGAGAGTAATTTTGGAGAAAATTTTTAAAAATTTTTTTTAATTTAGTGATTTTGAAAAAAAAAAAATTCAAAATCACTTTCTCTCTCTTACACATCAATCAATCATTTTTCCTCTCTCATCTCTTCTCTCTCCTTCTCAATCACTTTCTCTCACACATATTTACTCAACTACAATAAGATATCAAATCATCTCAAAACTCTCATATTCCAAAACTATTTCCAAAATATACAACTAAACAAACCAAAAAAAATTATAAACTCTTTTTCCAAATTTTTTTTGAAAATTTATCTCTCAAAACCAAACCAAACCAAACCAAACCAAACACACCTGTTGATTTTGTTTTGTTGAATGAAGAACAAGAATACTTGTTTGAAAAAGCATGTAAATTGGGATTGGAAAATGTATATTTTGATCGAATTGAGAATGTAAAGTCGGCGGCAAACTCCACCATCGTTACGCAAGAGGCAAATGTGTAATAACAGGATACAAAAATGGCACTGCACAACAGCACACAATTCTTACTCATAGTTGACAACTTGACACAAACTACCCACTCACTAGCTACAAATTTTTTCTTTGTAAGAACCACGAGCTAAGGGTTTGGGGTTAGTGTTGTGCGAGGTACAATAGTCATTGTTGTATAGTGAAATTGGCTTGTTTTGGGGTCTATTTCGATAATTTAAACCGTTCACATTTTAGAATACATTAAGTAGAGTATGCCTGCAAATAATCAAGTTAATCAGATATCGTTTACCTATCCATCCACTCACATTTATATTCATTTTAATACTTTAAATCACAATTACTATCTATTTTTATAGATACAAATATGAGTGGATGAATAGGTAAACGAAACCAATCTCTTCTCCACCCGCGGACGCGAAAGGTTTGTCTCTCTCTAGACTGAGAGCGTCTCTCTCTTGATGAGAGTCTTTCCAACCTAGGGCTTTTCCCGTGGGTTCCTCTGTTATTCCCTCACCTTCCATTTTCCTTCCTATCATCTCCTTAATCCCTAGCCACAATACCTCTCTTCACTCTTCATTTCGCAGCTCAACCCCGCTCTCCCTTCCACTGCATTCCTTTCCCCTCCTGTTTTTGCCCATGGATTCCTTCTCCAACAGCCATGTTTCGGCAGAGCTTGAATTATTCGACAGCCCACCCGAAGTCGAAGATGCCTCAAGCCTTTGTTTATTGGGGAAAGTCTTAGCCTCCAAGTCTCTGAACAACAATGTTGTCTCCTCCATTATCAAAGGGGCATGGAAAGTCAGAGGAGAGCTGTCCATCTCCCCTTGGAAAGTGAATACCTTCCTCTTTTAGTTTTCAGAGGAAGAAGACCGTAACCGCATCCTCAGGGATTGTCCATGGTCGATTATGGGCTCCCTTATGGTCCTTCAAACCCTATCTCCCAACCAAACCATTGAAGAAGTGGATTTCACTTGGTGCTCTTTCTGGGTTCAAGCACATGGGCTACCTATCCAGAATATGTCTAAACATAATGGAATCATTATTGGCAATCGGCTCGGGAAAGTCATTAGCGTGGAAGCTCCTAAGGACGGCCTCCTACTCCACCGTAGCTTTTTACGTATTAGAGTGGAAATAAACACCACACATCCTCTCCTTCGAGGTTTGTGGCTCAAGCGTTCCCAGGGCAGTAATGGGGTATGGATTACTTTCAAATATGAAAAACTGTTAGATTTTTGCTATGACTGTGGACGTATTGGTCATGAGAACAAGAGTTGTAAGTTTGTATCTAAAGAAGTTGGAAGCAAATCGGGGTATGGGCCTGACCTTCGCACTGGGGTGGCCAGAACCATTGTTTCTCCTGTGGCCTTTGCACAACCAGCGAGTGTCTCGTCGGAAAATAGCCATCGGCCACACAACGGCAACTCTTCGCCGGCTCCCATGGCAGAGCATGGTTTGGAGGTACAAACTCATAGTACTACGGCTGAGCCTCCCCCGTACAGCCCTCCTCCACTCCCAGCGTCGTGCGCACACACTCCTACTCCTCCTCAGCTTGCAGCATGTGGCATGAGTAACTCTCCTCCACGTGGCCCCCAATCAGGAGCAGCATTCGCTCCTCACACTATTCTGATAGAGGCCTCTGCCAGTCCATATCTCATTAAGCCCAACCTCCTAACTACACCTTCCCTTCAGTCCTCTGGCCCAAACACAGGAGCAAGCTCTGGGCCAGCTGCAAACAATCAGCCCAAATATTTCGTGATCGAGCCACCAGAAAGTCCACGTACACCACACAGCCCAAAAGAGTTTGACCCTAATGCCTCTGCCACGGACTTGGGCCTTACTAATGAATTCCCAATCCTCCCACCTCCTAACCCAATTCTCCAACCCCTAAGCCCCTCTTATGCACTGGACTTGTGCCTTTCAAAGGCCATCAATACTCTATCTCTTAAGAGGAAAGCTTCTGCGGAGTTTCTCTCTTCAACCCACCCACTGAAGCTCCTCAAAACTACTGAGCCTCAGCCACCGCAGCAACTAACAACTCTTCACTCCTCCACTACTTTACCGCGGGCAAACCCTAGACGCCCGATTAGCACCCCAGGCAGAAAATTGGTCCAGAGAAGAGCTCGAGTTTCTTTGGCAACCCCAGTACTAGATAATGGAGAGAGTGAGCTGGTGGATGTCAACGTTCAAAATGAGGTCAGAGGTGAAGGGCATTCTTTGGTTCCCATTGAGGTTAGTCCATTTACATATGAGTCTGATTGTTGTGAGTCCCAAGTCCCAAGCACTTTCCCAGAGTCGGCTCTCTTTGATCAAGCGGCGGTGGCTGGCCCTAAACAGCCACCAAAGCCATGTTGATTTTGAGCTGGAATTGTCAGGGGATTGGGCGACCCTTGACATTCCAGATCCTCCGAGGGTTATGCCATACCCATCGCCCTACAATAATTTTCCTCATGGAAACAAAAAATAAGAAATTTAAGCTGGAAGGTATCCGACGGAGGCTTCATTTCCCCAACCATAGCTATGTTGATCCTGTTGGCTTATCAGGCGGTTTAGCCCTCTGGTGGTCAGACGAGGTTAATCTTCAAGTCCGCCATAAGTCTCCCAACATCTTTAGATGCATTATTTCCACAGGGGCAATTACTGACCATTGGCTCGTGACCTTTGTCTATGCACCCCCTAGATGGCCGGAACGACAAGTCTTTTGGAAATACCTTAAACAGATTGTGTTAGAGAACAAATATCCTTGGCTTTGCATAGGAGACCTGAATGAAGTGGGCATGTCGTGGGAAAAACAAGGTTCAGTCGCTTGTAACAAGTTCAGACTGGAGCAATTCCAGGACCTCTTATCAGTCTGTGAGTTCATGGATCTTGAGTTTAAAGGGGCCCCGTATACGTGGACTAACAATCAAAAGGGGGAGTATCACTTGAGGGAAAGACTGGATAAAGCCTTTGCAACAGTAGAATGGCGCCTTATGTTCCCATTTGCCCAACTCCATCATGAAGCCTTTGTGGGTTCAGATCACTGTCCGGTACTCCTTAATTGCACCATCCCACCAAAAAAGGTACCCCATCAATTTAAATTTGAATCCATGTGGACAACAAAATCAGACTGTGCTGAGATCGTTGAGTTTAACTGGCGGAAACACCATTCAGGTTCCCCTCAGCATCAACTTACACAAAAACTAGATTCCTGTAAACGGGGCCTCACCTTGTGGAGCAGAGAAGCCTTTGGTAATAACAGGATCAAGCTGAGTGACTTACGAGCCAAGCTACTCCATTACCAATCTCTCCCCTACTCGCTGGAAAATGGATCACAGATTCGTCTACTCCAAGATCAGGTAGCAACTACTTTACTTCATGAAGAGATGTATCAACATCAGCGCTCACGAATTAATTGGCTCAGTTATGGCGATCGGAACTCGGCCTTTTTTCATGCAACAGTGGCCCAGCGTCGACAAAGGAATCAATTGGTCAAAATCCAGACGGGAAGTGGAGTATGGCTACAGACGGATCATGAAATCAACCAACATCTCCATGATTATTTCTCCACTTTATTCAAAGCCAAGGATCCTAGACAATTTGAGGAGGCTCTCTCAGTGGTCAACCATATGGTTTCCTCGGAAATGAATGATGCTTTACTGAGGCCAGTCACTGATGAGGAGATTAAGTGTGCTACCTTTCAACTAGGCTCTCTAAAGGCCCCAGGACCTGATGGTTTTCCTGGGCTCTTCTACCAAAAACATTGGGAGATAGTGGGTCCAAAGATGTGTGCAACAGTCAGACACTTCTTCACTAGTGGGTCCCTTCTTCGAGACCTTAATCATACAAACCTGATTTTAATTCCCAAGGTGGCTGCCCCTACTAGTCTCACCCAGTTTCGCCCCATCAGCCTCTGCAATTTCAGCATGAAAATCATTACAAAAGTCATGGCAAACAGATTGAAAAAAATTCTGAAACATCTCATATCCCCGCAACAAGCAGCTTTTGTCCCCGGCAGCCTTATTCAAGACGGCATTCTTATTGCTCATGAGGCCTTCCACTATTTGAAGCAGAGGAAAACGGGCCAACATGCGGACATGGCTCTTAAGCTGGACTTCAACAAAGCATATGACCGCATCCAATGGGATTTTTTGCAAGCTGTGCTGCTTAAACTGGGCTTTCATAGGTATTGGGTGCATTGAGTTATGGAATGTGTCACAACAGTGGGGTTTTCAATCTACGTTAATGGAGCTAAGCGCACTTCCATCATTCCCTCTTGTGGACTCCGCCAAGGCGACCCCCTCTCACCTTATCTCTTTCTACTGGTGGCTGATGTGTTTTCAAACCTAATAACTCGAGCTCTCTATTCTCGAGGGATTTCGGGGCTGGTAATGCGTAGAACTTGTCCAGTCATCTCTCACATTTTCTTTGCTGATGATGCTATCCTCTTCCTTAAGGCCAACCAGAATGAATGCCAACATATACTGGTCACCTTGACACTGTATAGTGAAGCTTCTGGCCAACTTATTAATTTTGATAAATCTGGAGTGATGTTTTCATCCAACGCATCTGCAACTACCCGAAGTTCCATCTGTACTTCTTTGGGTATCCCACAAGCCAATCTTCAAGCTAAATACCTGGGCCTACCTTCTTCTTGGGGCAGATCTAAAGCTGACACTTTTGGGAGCTTGATTGAAAAAGCGTTGTGCAAAATGCAAGGGTGGAAATCAAAACTTTTGTCTCAAGCTGGCAAGGAAACCCTTATCAAAGTTGTTGTTTAGGCCTTACCCTCCTATGCCATGTCTTGCTTTGAAATGCCACACTCTTTCTGCTCTAAGCTTAATGCTCTCGTTCGAAACTATTGGTGGAAAGGGGATCCGGATAATAAGGGCATCCCTTGGACCAGCTGGGAGCACATGACAGTCCCTAAAAATCAAGGAGGTATGGGCTTTCGAGATTTCATAGCTTTTAATCAAGCCTTACTTGCCAAGCAAGGTTGGCGTCTCCTTATGCATCCCAACTCTTTCTAGGCTCACGTGTATAAAGGCCTTTACTTTCCTAATTCCAATTTTCTGCAAGCATCCAGAGGCAAGAGAACTTCTTGGGCTTGGTCAAGTCTTCTCAAAGGCAGGGCCCTTCTCCTAACTGGGCTCCGCTGGCAAATCCAAAATGGCAATCTTACACACTTTTGGGAGGACAAGTGGGTACCCTCTACTAAAGACTTCAGAATTGCTTTCCCTAAACCACCTCATTGTAATGTTCAAAGCGTGGCTGATGCTATTGACCCCCATCGCAAAATATGGAAGAGCGACCTCCTTCAAGAGTGGCTTTCGCCTGCAGATTTAGAGGCTGTGCTTGCCATCCCAATTGCAGTGGTTAACAGAGATGATCGTTTAATTTGGCACCATAATTCATCGGGAATTTATTCTGTTAAGTCAGGCTATGCCTTAGCAAAGCAGATAGGCCACAAACCCACTGTTTCTAAAAAGCCTTCCGGATCTCTTACCCTTGGTTCAGACTTTTGGACTTCTATTTGGGCTCTTGATATCCCTCCCAAAATCTGTCATTTCTGGTGGAGAGTATGTCATAATTTGCTGGCAACCAAGCTGGGTCTGTTTCGGCGTAAATGTGCATCCTCTGGTGAATGTCCTATCTGCAGGAAAGGTGATGAAACAATGGAGCATCTTCTGTTTGAGTGCCCTTGGACAAAAGCTGTTTGGTTCGGTAGCTCTTTAAATATGAGAGTGAGTCTAGGCTCGATTACAAACATGACTAGGTGGACCAATGACCTCTTGCAGGGAGACAATTCAAAGACTGAATCCAAACGCATACTCAGTGTAGTTGCCACTGTTGCCTGGTTTATATGGAAGTCTAGGAATGACTTTGTCTTTAATCATCAAATGGTGGACCCTCTTGTCACTTTGCAAAAGATCACTCATTTCTGGCAAGAACAAGATAGTCTCTTTGGCGCTGTTGACTCTCTCCATCAGACCATAGCCGTCCCTAACCATACTTCCCAGTTAGGTTGGCAGCCAGCTTCCCACAACAGAGCCAAATTTAATTGTGATGCAGCTTTTTGTAAGTCTTCCTCATCTGCTGCCTTGGCCGTCATCCTGCGAGATTCCAAAGGAAAGTTTCTGACTGGGTGTGCGCAGTCCTGCAAGGCGTCGTCTGCAGCCCAAGCCGAGGCCCATTCATTGCGTCTAGCGTGTCTTATGGCTAAAGATCTTAATCTCTCGCAAGTGGAAATCGTAAGTGACAACAAATCGGTGATCTCTCTTTGCGTTTCCGAAACTGTTCCACCATGGGAATATAGTGTCATCATCTTCGACATTCAAGGACTTGCTTCCTCTCTCTCTTTATCCTTTTCCTGGACTTGCAGAAACAACAATGCAGCAGCACACTGGGTTGCCAAGGCTTGTATGTCAAAGGCCTTACCAGTAAATTGGGCTTTCTGCCCACCTGCTCCTTTTGTTTCTATTTTTACTTCTGATGTAAGTCATTCTCCTCTTTAATGGATAGTTTGGGTGTTCAAAAAAAAAAAAAAAAAAAAAGGTAAACGATATCCAATTAACTTGATTTTTTGCAAGTATGTTCTATTTGATGTATTGTAAAATGTGAATGGTTCAAATTATCGAAATGGGCTCATTTCATTACACAGCAGTGGCCGTTGTGCCCCCCGCACAGTAGTCACCCCAAACCCTGAGCTAAGACCTTGTTTTTTTGGAACTACGCTATTTTTTTTAGTGATTTTTTAGTTTTTTGGGTGGTTTTAATTTTGTGGATTTAATTTTTTGAAAGTTGAGTTTTTTTATTTTTTGTATTTTTTTTATTTTTAGTGAATATTTTTAAAATTTGAAGTTTTTTTTTTTTTTAACTTTTTAAATGCACCTTATTTAGATGTATCTAAAAAGTAAAATATTTATAAAAAAAATAATTTACAAAATCAATAAATACACATAAATACAAAAATATACTATTTTTATATTTTTTTGGTATTTTGGATATTTAGTAAATTTTTTAAAGATTTTTTTCACAAATATTATACTTTTTAACTATATTTATGTTAAGTGTATCTAAAAATTAAAAAATTACTTAAAATATTAAAAAAATTCAGTAAAAACAAAAAATTTTAATTTTCTAAAAAGTGAATTTAGAAAATTGAAACCAAGTAAGTGAATATGTTTATGATGACTTTTTAATTTTTTATTAAAAAAAATGTAAAAAGTAAAGTAAATAGAAAGGAATCTTTTAATTTGAATATTCGTTGATTTTTTTAATTTTTTAGTAATTTTTTTGACTTTTAGATGTGAACTTGCCAAACAATGCCTAAATTCTACAAATAATCAATTAAATAAGATAAATTACACTTGGACCATTTTATGTTTGGTTATTTTTCACTTTAAATAAAATTTGTTTTTCTCATTTTAGCTTTTCCTATTTTAAGTTGTTCATAATTTTACTTTTAGCTTTCGTTTGTTTAGCGGATTAAGTTTAATGGGATAAAACACTCATTTGGGAAGTTAGGTTGGGTTGGGTTGGAACTAAAATAGTCACAAAAAGACAAAATAGACTTTTTAACCATAGACTAAAAAAATATCACATCCAAAACATAATTATTTCATTTTTTCTCTCACAAAAGTCAAAAAAGTCAAAAAGTTCATCTAAAACGAAACTTTTTAACCTCATGCTAAAATAACCAAAAAAACTAAAAAGCCAACCTACATCCAAATGAACCCTAAGAGTACGGTGAGATTGAGTGAATGATTATTAATGTGGTGATATTAGGTTGGAGATGTAAAATAAAGTATATTTGTTTGTGCACTAGTGTGGTGATATTAGTTACTTAAGATTAAATCTATAAATTACGTAAAAGTCCTTATCACATACAAGATATTTTGTTGATTTTGTAAAATGATGGGGCAAGATGATCTTTTTGCTATAAATCCATGGGAGTGGACTAATAATCTCACCTCTTCCATGGGAATGTTAATCCCACCATGGAGGGGATTGATACTCCCATACCACTTCTCTACTAATCCAATCCCCTCTCCCAAACCTCTAATCAAGCTATAGCCTTATGGATTACTAATCCAATCCCCTCTCCCAAACCTCTAATCAAACATGACCTTAAAGTTATCTTCTATTCAAAGTAGACAAAAAAATATCACGTTAACTGTCACATAATTCTGTTAAAAAAAAAAAAACTGTCACATAATATAAAAATATATATTATTATATTAAAGATTCAGTTTGTATTAGAGATGTAAGTTATATATAATATTTTTATGCTATGTGACTGTTAACATGTCATTTTCTATCTAATTTTAGACATAAGTTAATTTTTGAAATAGATTTTTAAAAAATAAATTATGAAAAATCAAAACGAGAAAAAATAAAATTTAAGAGGTAAAGTAAGAAAATGGTCAAAAAAAAAAGAGTAACTTGTAATTTACCCATTAAATAATAATAATATGGGATGACTCTAAATACACTCCAAAATGAAGTTGGCTATTACTTTCAATATCCAAACCTTAATTTAAAAATTAAAAAAAAAATGTTGGACACCTAAAACCCTCAATTAGTCCCACTTTTATCAATTTTCCTCATCTCATCTGTGCCGGAATCCCTTTTCCTCTCTGTGATGAATGAAAAAAACCCACAAAAAACAAACTGATCTAAGAACGAATTAATAAAGGAACAGAGTTGATTATTCTTCTTCTTCTTCTAGAATAATGTAGGAAAATCTTAGAAAAGCGATCCAAGACTACAATTTAACAGAGAGGATACAAAAGGAGGGGGATAGAGAGGAAAAGCACTGTGATTCCCGTTGAAATGCCGGTGAGAGAATGAAAAGGGATTTAAGTAAGCCTCGGGTTTACAAGATTCAAACTAGGGTTGATCAGCGGATCCATTGACCCACCAAACCCACTCGACCCAAACCCATTTGGGTGGATGCGTGACACATAACAGGTGGATGCGGGCCCAAATTCTGTATTTTCACGGGTTTGGATTGGGTAGCGGTTGATCTACCATTACACCCATTGAACCCGACCCATCTGTTTTGTCTCCATTTTTATTTTATTTTATTTTTTTTACGCCCCCTTTTTTCTGATCTCACTCAGTAACCTAACTTAACCCATTCTTTTTTGACAAACACTCTCTCTTCTCTCTCCCCACCCCCAAAACCCTATCCATCTACCGACAGTGACGACGATTTTCTCCATCGTCCAACCAACAACGAGTGACGATCTATATTGAAAGGCAATTGTCGATCAATGATCTATTTTATTTTTTTTACACCATTTAATGAGAATCTCATATTAAAACCCTAACCCATTCTTTAACTGAAAGAGGATTGGCGATCATGGTGGTGGTGAGATCTTGCCTTCTCTTATTCTCCTCAATCTCTAATCTGTTCTATAATTTTTTTTGTCCAATTCGAAAGCCTTTGTTTTGTTTTCTTCTCCTCAATCTCTAATCTGTTCTTTTTTTCTTTTTTTTTTGTTCCAATTTGAAAACTTTTCTTCTCTCTTCTTCTTCTCCTCAATCTCTAATCTGTTTTTTTTTTTTCTTTTTTTTTTTGCAGTTTTGAAAATAGAGATATGGTGAGATTTAGAGTGTGAGGGTTCTACACACAGAGAGAGAGAGAAAGCTTACAGAGAGAAGAAGCTTATAGAGAGGAAGCTTACAGTTCGAAAACCAGAGAGGTTTGGTTTTTTTTTTCTTCTTCTTTGTAATGGATTTTGAAAGTACCTGTTGCAAATGGGATGTTTACATTCTGTTAGCCCTAAATTCTCCTAAATTTGTTAGCCCTAAATTTTGTGATTTTGAGTTTGAACCAGTCCGAGAATTTTAGCTCTCTTTTAGTTTGTGATTTTATATTTGTGTCTGTGATTTATAGTTTTTTTTATATCTGTGACTATGATTTTGAGTTTAAACCATTGAAAACGGGATGTTTACATTATGTTAGCCCTAAATTCTGTTAAATGTGTTAGCCCTAAATTCTGTTATTTTGAACCCTTAATTCTGTTAGCTCCAAATTCTATGATTTTGAGTTTGAACCAATCTGAGAATTTTAGCTTTCTTTTAGCCCTAAATTCTGTTAATTCTTCTCCTAATCTAATATCCATACTCTTCTTTATTTGCTTTTGTTTACATTCCTTAGTTACATAATTAAATATCATTAATGACAGCCAATTTTAATACAAATGTATACATTACATGCATTTAAATATGTTTCATATGTTATTTGAAATCTGTTTCTGTTAGCCCTAAATTCTGTTAAATCTGTCATCTTGTTTGAAATTATAGGGAAAAGCAGTTTATTTGATAATCTTTTGGTCATGGATCCTCCAAGTGAAGAAACATTATTTGATAATTTTACAATGTTTTGAGTGATATTGAATTATGCCCACTGGAACTAATAAAAACCAATAAACTGGCCCTATGCCTATATGATCATATATTGACATCTGTTACAATATTGCATTGCAATGAATTATGTTGCCTAGGTTGTTTTCATAACACATAGATGTGAATATTGCATTGCCTAGGTTGTTTTTTTGAGGAAGTGCACAATTAAATTATGTTGAAAATTTGTAAAATTTTAAACCGCCAACCGATTCGTATCCATCTGCCAGTCCGCTTAATCCGCATCCACCGGATTGGCGGACGAATGCGGATTGGTTTTCTCCAATCCACTAATCTAGTAGACGGATGACAGATTAGAGGTTCCGTGACCACAACCAATCCGCACCCACCCCTAATTCAAACCACTAGCTATTATGAGAAAATCAAATTGTTTAGTTCATACACTATGAAATCCCTAACACTGTTTTTGATTGGGAGATTTCAGAAGAGATTTGGAAAGGAAAAGGAAAAAAAAAAAAAGATGAAATGTGAATAAAATATTCTTTTATTTTATCTAATTTCACACACATTTTCTCTTTTCTTTTTTAAATTTATTTTCAAATTCTCAATCAAACACAGCATAAAATAACAACTTGAATCAGATGAAAAAAAAGAAAAAGAAAAAGTTGGAGTAGTAAAGAGAATAAAGCAAAGGTTTTGCAACGATAAAAGGCATAAAAAATGTAAAGAAAGCAATTGTAAAGGCCATGAAAAAACGAGCTTGCAATGCAAAGCCAAGAAGTTATAGGGTTACAGTAGGAGGAGAAGAAAAAAAGAAACCACTCAAAGTTGTGAATTGTGAGGGAAAATGACAGAGAAGGTCAGCTCTTTGGATTGATTGATCTATGAAATGACAAAAGAATTAATCACTCACATTTGATTAGATTGGTGGCCGGAGCTAGAAAAGAGATGAGTGGAGTTAGGGCTACAACCAGAGCAGTGTGGTTGGTTGGGTTAGGGTTTTGGCCAGTTTGGTCATTTAGGTCTAGTTTCGAAACATGTTATATTTTAATTTTTTTTATTTTTATAAAAAAAAAATATGTAAAAAAAATGAAGAGAGTGATATGATAATTTATAATAATTTTTAACGTTTTGACTAAAATACTTAATTCTCAAACTCAAAAACATTTAAAAAATAGGATGCTCGATCTAATTTTTTGCTGCTTAGAGCTACCTCAAGGGGGTGTTTGGCAAGTTGGATTTTAGCCTTTTTTTTGGCTAAAATTCACAAAAAGACAAAATAAACTAAAATAGTCAATAAGATAAAATATCACATCAAATTCATAATCATTTTACTTTTTCTCTCACAAAAATCACATCTAACTACAAAAAAATCTAACTATCTTCCCAAATACAAAAATTTTAATATACTAAAATAACCAAAAACTAAAATAGCTTATTAAAATAACAACTTTCCAAACACTCACAAAGTGGGACATCCTATTTTAGAGTTCTGGTTTAAACGTAGTTTAATAACTCAATTTATTTCTCTGTACGATCTGTATTTCTCTCTTGGGCTTTGATAGAAAGTTCTAAAAGTAGAATTCTATATAGAGCTCCACTTGATGGGTCGTTATACACACCAAATATATACACTAAACTATACCAAATTCTTTTAGAATATGGCAAGTCCAGATATCGATCCATAGGGACAATTGTGAAATTAAACTAATTTAATCGCTAAATTCCTAAATTAATTTTGATTAAAAGGTTGATTGTTCATAAACTAATAATAAGTAAATCAAACAAAGTGATTAAACTAGCAATTATAAATAAAATTGGAATTATTGATTTTTGGGAAAAACCTAGGGTAATGAGTCAACTACTAGTTACATAAATAAGACTTCAATTTGAGACTCAATTATGTTACGGTTCGAATGGAATAATACTTCACAACTACAAGTTCGAAGCATTTATCAAGAAAATCATCACATTCAATATACGGGCACGAACCATCTCAAGTAGTACGAATCATTCGCACAAAACTAGGGTAGTGACACGACTCGTCCCTCGTAGTATGGTTTGTCTCATACCTTGAATATAAAGGAATTGAAAACTATTGTATGGGAAGCATTCAACAATCACAGAAAGAAGAATACTTGAAGAGATAATGAAAAATAAATATTTGAAAATTCATAAACACCATACAATTTGTTCAAACCTTTACATAATCAAAACGCAAAGAGAAAACCGAATTACATAGCTAGGGTTTCATCAAAACCCTAGAAAGGAAGAGCCTAGCCACTCATGGAGGAGTGAGAAGAAGTGGAAGACATAAAAGACCCCATGGAAGTTGGATTGAAAGCTTGAGAATCATCTTTTTCCAAACTCTAGCCTCCTATTTCTCCTTTAAAATTTCAGAACCCTAATCCAGCCTCCCTCTCTTCCTTTTATACCTCTGCTGACTTTCAAACAAGTTTAAAACATAGGGCCCGTTTTCCGAGGTACCGCCTCACATACTGGAAAAGTCAACGCACGTGCAGCAAAAGTCAACGCACGTGCGGGAAGCTGGGGCCCCTGTTTGGCTGCGACGTAAAGGCCACACATGCGGGAAGCTCTTTCTCTCCAAATTTTGTATTTTTGCCCATTTTATGCTTCGACTATGTACAACCTGATTGACATTAAACAGACATAAAATATATAGTTTGACAAACAAGTAAAGTTAAGAGATCATAATTAACAGCCTCAATGTTACACAATTCGGCCTTAATCACATCCCCTAACTTACAACTTGCTAGTCCTCAAGCAAGCAATAAAAATTAACTTAAATTAAATTAAACAAACTCTAGCTATTTCCTCTTTCTTGGGAAAAACGGTTGCATTTAGCATATGCAACAAGCCTTTAAAACACAAAGTTACCCTGAGTGGACGAGTAAAGTCTCGTGAGGGTTTCCAGAAATGATACCCACAAATATTAACATATTCACATCTATCCAGCTACAATCAATCACACTACACTACTCAAGAATTAACTTATGTGCCACTACAGTGCAATATTAAGACATGATGAGTCATTGAAGGCACAGTAGACAAGCATGAAGGAATCTATTGAGTAGAGACCACAATTCAATATTACACAAATCAAGTTCTATGTACTTGTGAATGCTAGTAGCACACATCATCAATAACCTCAGTGTAACGTGCAATCTCCATAACTAGTTAACTGACCACTATAATATCCCAGTGTAACTCATAATAACCCCCAACATATATAGACAAGATTAAACTTTTGCAACTAGGATTCTCAAAATGTTTTTTTTTTTTTTTTTGTAAGACTATGGAATGTCCTGATCCATTAAGCTTTCTAATCAACATTTGTAGCAAGCATTGGGCCAATGACTTCCAAACCTGACGGTTTTAGGGCACTAGGTGTGAAGACACCACTACGAGCTTAATAACTTGAGTTGAAAAGGCTACGAATATGAACAAGTCTTTTTCCTTATTTTCCTTAACTGTGCAATGCCTAGGTCCCTTAAACTTTCTAACTAAACCATGCAGCAAGTATTGGGCCAATGACTCCCAAACTAGATGGTTTTACGGCACTAGGTGTGAAGACACCTCTACGGGCTTAATAACTCGAGTTAAAGAGGCTACGAACCTAAACAACTCAAGTGTTTTTTTTTTTTTTTTTTGTATATTGATTTATTTTGAGAATCCAGGCTAGTCATTTATTCTTTCCTGCAACACTAGAAATTATCAATGATGTACACCAAGGATTATAATAGAGAGGTCACTGCTGCTATGATAGTGTGTTCATGTAAGTCAAGGCATACTCATGATAAGTGTACTCACAATTACAAACAACTATCATACTGCAATCATCACATGCAAGTATTTACCCAATAAACCCTTTTCATACAAGTTTACTATGCTTTCCAATTAACATATGCAAATATCATCACGCTACTAGCAATAAGTAGACATCAAGTGGAGTAGTGCAATCAAGTGAAGCAGGTATAAGCATGAATTAGGAGCCAAATAGAAATGCACAAAAGAAATTGCCCTCATCTCCCAACTTGAATATGACATTGTCCTCAATGGAAGTAAAAGCCAAGTAAATAGAACTGGGTGAAAATTATCAGAGATTGTAGGCACATATCCAGATAGGCAAATAGTAACACACACACACACACTTTATTTATTTTATTTTTTTAGAAAGAGAAACAACTAAAAGGAAAATACAGAACTAAAAGAGACAAAGAAAATAATAGTCTAGTACTATAGAGAATCCGGTGGTGGTGGTGTGGGGAAATGCTGGGCAAACAAGGCGGTTATCAATGACCGCGTCTCGAATGCTTCGTCTTGAACTCGGACGCCGAGCTAGTCAAAACACTGCTGGCTCGATTCTTGATATGTATAAAAATCAGTTTGCAGTGATGCAACTGACTGCTGAATGTCGAGTTGGCGAGCATTGAGCTGTTCGAAAGCTGCCTGAGAATAGTTCCGATGCGCTTGAAAATTCATGCGCAACCCCATGAGAATCTGGTGGTGATTGTGAAGAGTACTGTAGACCTGATCCACAGAGTGCTGAAGCTGTAACTACTCCTCGCAAGTCATGTAAAATGGGTTCTCTTAGGATAGCACAAGGGAGGCAGGAGGCAGGAATGACAATGGGGAAGGGCGAGGCCGGGTATTACACTCTCCGTCCCTGATCCCCGATGGTGGAAATTCTCTCATCCCCAGTCCCGATCCCTGACGGGGCACCTATCACCGCCCCCGAAAAGTCCCCATCCAAAAAAAAAAAAAATCAGTTTCAGATTAGATATTCAACAACAGATTTAATACTCATGAACAACAACACAACAGATTTAACAATAACAACAACAGATTTAACATATATATATTTAGCTCTAGGTCTAAGGATCATTAACAATAACACACCCAGATTCGTCTCTTCACTCATAGCACATATATTCGACAGATTCAAAAGATTCAACAGTAGAAATGGCGAAACCCTAGTATACACCAGATTCGTCTCTTCACTCCTCAACTCGGATCTTGGCACCGGTGACTAGAACTTCCAAATTTGAAGAACAAAATCAAAAAACAAAGAGAGAGAAAGAGAGAGAGAGAGAGAGAGAGAGTAACTAGAGAGGAGATACCATGAGAGAGAGGAGGAGGAGATACTGTGAGTGAGAGAGAGAGGGGGGACATGCCATGAGAGAGAGAGGACATACCGTGAGAGAGAGAGGAGCTGCCGCCAATGAAAGAGAAAGGAGGAGCTGCTGCCATAACACCTTGAGAGAAGAGTGACGCCAGTGACAAAGAAAGAAGGAGCCCCTGACGCCGACGCCTTGAGCACCACAACACACAGAGAGAGGGAGAGAGGCTGAGAGAAGAAAGGTGAGTGAGTGGAAGAGAGGCTAAAATGGGTCTCAAACTAACCTAAACATATATATATATATATATATGCAGAATATATATATGTGGGGATTAGACGGGAATTACTCGGGCCGAGACCGGGCCGGGGTTGGGCCTGGGGGAATCTATCCCCGTCCCCAGCCCGAAAATCATCGGGGATTTAATTTTTCATACCATTCCCGACCCTATGGAGATAATTTCAAGGAAAACTCGTTCTAATCTGGATCAGGGGATCGGGTCCCCATCGGGCTAGGTTCAAATTGCCATCCCTAACAGAAGGAGGTGGTTGGTCGTGGACGAGGTCTTAGGCCTCATCAACCGGGACACCAACTTATTGCAGGATACGGGATATGCTATGCTGCCATTCTCGCTGCCCGAAAGTTGGATAAGCTATGTCAATCTCCTCAGTTGGATCAATTGGGAGGCCGTTCAGCTCGAAGACAAGTGTGAGTAAGTTGGCAAATGATAGGGGCCAAGTCAATTCTACTTAGGTTAAAGCTGAACGGCCTCCTGCAGAAATTTGCACATATGCATCCAGATGATATATGCAAGCGGGACCTAATAGCCATGCTGATAACCATGTAAGACTCGAACAAACTCCAAGCAACACTCAGCTTTATGTCCAAGTGGAAGGGCATTCTTATGTACCACGGAATCAATGAATAACAAGTGACCAGAGAGCTTGCTCCGGCGCAAGCACATGCAACTTGCATCACTGTGGGCTCCCAGGAAGTACTCTTAGATGAGGCTGTGTATGGGTTATCGGTCCTCAACTTTTGGGAAGGGCTGGTGTTCTGTCTTGGAAAAAAACCCTAACACGTCGGTGTAGACGCGCCCAAACGTCCCGGGAAAATCCCGTTTTGTTCATTGGGCTTACTACAGTTCGAACTCGATGTCACAATTCTGAATCTAATCTCGCAAAGTGCAATGCAAGATCGATAAATCACCAAAGAATCCAAATCCGGCAAATCATTTTGAAAAACTGATTTTAGAAAGAAGTGTCAAACATGGACTGCTTTGCCAGATATAGAGTCGCTACCTAAATATTTTATTTTGGGGGAATTTAGGAAACCCTGACTCGTGCCTAAGGCCACGTGTCCGTCATCACCAAAGTTGCCTCGGCTCGGGAACTTGGGTACGATTGGGGAAGGTTATTTCATGAGCACCCCCGCTCGCCCGATCAAAGATCGGCCACTACTAAGCATGATATCTTGTTTTTGAAAACACATGTGCTCTTATTCCGGTTATTAACCTAGAATTACTATGTGATGCGCACAGCATACAAGTATAGACTACATTGCCTAAGTTGGAACAAAACATCGCATATCTGTTTGTTTTGAAAATGGATTGAAGTTTGCTACTCGCAAGTAGGCTAAAACACGGGTTTTGACGAATTATTCCAGTTCAAGCAAACCAACCTTCACCCACAGGCATTTAGGCAGTTATATCACATAAGCACATAGCCTCATGGTAAGCATGCTATCATGGCAGTCACTCACACGCATGCAAGGATGCTAAAGCATAAACACTTACCGAGTACTCCGAGCCAAAGAAAGAAGCTAATTAGAAAACATGCATGAATCCTAACTATGCTGAGATGCCTAATGCAACACATGCAAGAATGTAACTAAGATAGGCTCGGCTATTCTAAGATGGCATATGAGATGCTACAGGTAACATGTATTCAACTTGGAATTGAAATGTGATGCAGTTAGTATGATGCGCCGAGCCCGGTGCATGCAAAACAGATGAATGGATGCAAACATACGAGCATAAGGATGCTAATTGAAACGTGCCCTAAAACTAACCATCATAAGCTGGTAAATAAAAGGAAGAAAGACGTGGAGTTGGGAGACATACATCACACACACGCACACTTATTACAACATTGCCCTCTCTCGGAAGGTCCGAATAAATAATACAGAATCGAATTAATTAATTATTACACAATACTAGCTAATTAACAAATTAACTAAACTAGCATGCAAACTATGTAAAATGGACTGCCTCAGCTCTGCTTTGAATGATAAAGGATGCATGCATGCTCGAGTCGCCTTGTCAGGAAATCCATCGCGATGTCCCGGCTCGACTTTGTTTGCAATTGATTTCAGAAACTTGCATAAAGCTCCAAGGAGATGAAACTCTACCCTGGGAATCTAGAGGGAGGCTGCCGACCAGCTATAGGCATTGGAGACCACCTACCGACCACCCTTGGTGGTGAAAACTAGAGAAGGTGGCCGACCTGCCAGAAAACCTGGTCGGCCGACCAGTTTCTTCTCCTGGTTTCTGCATTTTCTGCAACAAAGGCAAGAGAGAGAGAAAGTAAGGTATTTGCAACACATGTGCGCACGACCACTCGCCCCCTCATTGCATAAGCTCTAGGGAGTGTAGTCCTTGATCCTCGGGCCACCAACCACGCATCTCGATGCATGATGGCCGAGGAGTCAGATTGCACGACTCAATTGTGAAATGAATGCACATATAAACACATAAATGCCTAAACTCCATCATGTATTAGTCAAGAGTATCGGCGATCGAGAATCGAGGCACGTTTCATCACTTGGAGTATGAAACGTCCCTCGTTTCCCGTGTTTGAACTAACTCCTATTCCAAATACAATGCAACAAGTAGAATGGCATGCACAATGCGACCTCAAGCATGCAATCCTAAGGCGATGCAACCAAGTCATGCAAAGGATGACGTGCAAACATGCAAACTAGCATACGCAATGCTACGAACTAACAATGGCATACTCAATGCACATGATACTATATGTCATACACAATGCACATGTAAAGACTATCATATACAATGAAGTGAACAAGGCATGCGCAATGCAATGATCAAACATGCGACAACGCGGCATACTCAATGCTATGAACTACAATGGCATACTCGATGCAAAATGGACTTAAACCAAAATGAATGGGCCTCAGCCACATCCAAATCAGTGGCCATACATGATGAAAATGAGGCAACAAAACACATGCAAACATGCAAGATGCAAGGGCCCAAAGCCTAAGGCACAAGATACAACTGTATGGAAGCATGGAAAGGATGAAACATGGCATACAACAACACATATTCCAGCTCTGAAATGACATACAAAATGGTCCCGAATCATGCAAACAACTCATGTTATGCATGTTGAATGGCTCAAATACCAAAACTAGTGAAGTGCATTACACTAGAGGTATGCAAAGCAATGTCCAAATGAACAAACCAACCCCAAACAGTCCCTATACAGGCCCAAAATAGTGGCAAAATGGACTAAGATGATGGCTTGAAATGCACAAAAATAAAGCTCATGCAATGGCCCATAAATGAGGTATACAAGCACAACTCTCAAATGTATTTTAAGAGTGGAAAACATGGGAACATGGCACAAGTATAGGCTCTAAAATAACATGCTCAATGATGCCAAGACATGGAAACACCTCAAGTTAAGCATGCAAAGGGGCTCCAAAACTCAAGGCTAGGCAAGGATATTACACTACAAGTATGCATGGCAAGCATTTTTCGACCAAGAGGCCTTAAGACAGAGCTAAGGCAGCCCAAAATATGAACAAAATCAGTTTGAAGTATGGCCAAAATATGCTAGAATAGAGGGCCAAAACAACATGCATTGCAAGCTAGTAAACATGATTTATACTACAAGCATATGGAGTATGTGAGAGGCTACCAAACCAGTCAAAGACAGAGCCATGACATGCCAAATGATGGCCAAAAACCCACTGAAATGGAGCTAATGCATGCTAGATTGACATGCTACTTTGATAAGCCATGAAAGGGATTACTCTACACATGCAAGAAGCAAGCAAAAGCGGGCCAAACCAGCCATGGTCAGAGCCTAGGCAAGTCCTAGAAGTCACCAAAAAGTGCCTGAACTAGGCCTCCAAATGGTATAAACATATGCTCCTTTGGTAGGCCAAAAATGCTAGTAAACAAGACAACAAGAGAGAGGGTCACCCCTCTCTGATTTAGGCCCTCAAAACCACATGCTCACTGTCACGCCCCGGAACCCGCCCCTAAAAGTTCGGGCATGACCTATGCAGACACGGGCATGACCTATGCAGATATGGGCATTAAACCTGATATACACAATATAGGGGGCCTGAACGGAAGCATTTAACATCAAAGAACAACATCAAAACATATCCATTGAGCTACTATTGACATGCCAGGATCACACACATCATAACAGGAAAATAATATATAAAAATATGCATCCGAGCATCAGTTACATACATATATATATATACAGATCTAGCCCTAGGATTAGGCGTATGACAAAAATATTATTTATAGTCCAACTATAATCGACAACGAGAGTACGAACCCAAAAGCCCAACAAAACTTCACTAAATGCACGGGCGTCTCCAAGTGCCTGGTTATACTTAGGTTGACAAAAGGGAAACGGGTATCGGGGTTAGGACTGACCTCCCGGTTGAGCACCTACAGAAACAGAAAAAATACAGAATGAGCTACGCTCAGTGAATAATAGTATACTCAAAGTAAGATACATAATATGTACTTCAGAGTTCACACGGTTAAGCCAATGTTGTGTCACCTTCAAAACGGCCTTAGGCCCAGACATAACAGAACGGCCATTGGCCCAGAAATAACAGAACGGCCATTGGCCCAGAAATAACAGAAATGTACACAAACTTCCTTCACATTTACATTCACATTACTTTCTAACCAACATACACGTAATGTAGTGATTCACGGAAAGCATAACGGTAATAGCGATAAGCATTAACGGTAAATGAATGTATAGCCATTGCACTATTACTCACAGTGTTGTGGCGGGACGCAACTTCCTCCCGGAGTGTGCCCTACACATATAGAACTCACAATTTAGTTCAAACTCTTCTTAAATTTACATTTCAATCGTTAACTTCCAGTACATTAAAAAGCATTTTAAACATTTCAAATATTAATTTCAACTGTCCTAGGGGGTCAAACAGGTCAAAAAAAGCAAACCATTTTTTTCCACCTTGGGCCGCACGTGTGGCTGTGAGCCCCGCACGTGCGGCAAATCCTCCCGCACGTGCAGCAGTGATGCCCCGCAAGTGCCTTTTAGATAGTGTTCAAGCCCAAAATTTGCCCCAATTGCAGCACGTGCCGCAGTGACTCCCGCACGTGCGGCGATTTTGCCAAAAACCTGTCCGAAATTCTCCAAAAATCCAATTCTTTGATGGATTCAACAAGGTCCAAAATAGATCTTTAAAGTCATAAAACATGGTCTAAACATCATGTAATTTAGGAGATATAACATGTGGACATATGATTCCATAGCCAAACATAAATCTTGTACAAAGTATTACAAACATATATTCATTTGAGTGCAACTCAATTCTTGTCCCTTGCATTTCATGAGCATAACACAAACATGGAGAATTTTATACACTAAGATCATCCAAGTCCATAATTGAGCATGATCATGCATAGATAAGGAATAGGATGAAATTTAACTCTAAATCAATCTAACATCAACACATCTTCTCAATTAAATCCATACACATCCCACATCAAAGAAAATTCTACTCATGCACCAAGAATTCCTATCCAAGACAAGAGATGAGGTAATTAAGGTATAATCTACACAAATATTTTACATACCTTGAGTTTAAGTCTCCCAAATTCTCAACCCCCTTGGAGAATCTTCTTCACCCTACCTCTCAAACCCCTCTCTAACCCAATCTTTTCTCTCTCGTTGCCTCTAAGTCAAGGTGTTTAAGGAACATAATACATGGATACATATATATATACACACAATGTGAATAAGGACAAATATCAATCGTTTAATCATCCCAAATTGAAATTTCACCGACATGCTTAATATTACCTAAAAATTATGCTGAGCTCAAATATCACATCAATTTCGGATTATCATGCCTCTAAGGATCCCAATTTCTGTTCTAAACATTTTAAATGCACAGATGTTTTTCTTATCCAACAGATAAAATCACAAATTGTTTTCATCAAGCATTTAAAGGCACAAAATAAGGGACTAATTATGTTAGAAGCACATGCGAGGGTCGGGTTATTACACTCACCACTGAAAATCTACTGGATTTCAGTGGTAGGAAGGCCAAGCAAAGATTAAATCAAAGGCTTTAGGGCATGGCACAAAAACAAGGCTATTTAAAGCATGCAAAAGGGTAGATGACCTTCAACACCAAAATAGTCTTAAACAAACATCAAAAGGACCTCAAAACAAGACTTTTTGCAGTTGACAACAAAGCTCAAATAAGCATGCAAGTTTGGCTAAGAGAGTGATCAAGACAAAGCTTTAAAAGAGGAAAAAGAGATTACCCTTGAAGCTCAGCAAAAACCAGCAAGTTTCTGGACCAAAAACCCAACCCTTGAGCTCTCTCAAGACCCTCCAACAACTTAGTAACAAGGTGAGGGTGTTAGGCCATTAGGTTGTGTGCAATAGGTCAAGAATAACACCTCTTTTTGCTCAAAGTATAGAGATATACAAAGATATATATATATTTTTTGCCTTAAACAAAATCTGAACCCTCACAAAGGAGGGGGAGGCCTTCCTTTATAGACAAAAGAGGCCAAAGCTTCTCAGCTAGCACAGTTGGCAACAACTCACAAAGACAAAACTGGAGGGAGCAGGCTAACCAGTTAAGGTGGTCGGCCAACCACTTCCCCTGGTCGGCTGACCAGGGTAGGTGGTCTCCCAAAACAAAGGGTGGTCGGCCAGTCCATTTGATGGTCTCCCAACTGAATGCAAGCTAGTGGTATGGTGGGAGACCAACAAATATGGCTCAAAAATCAAGGAGACCAGTTTCCTAACAAGAAAACCGGCTGGCGGAGAGTGAAGTGGTCTCCAAGAGAAAAGGTGGTCTCCCACCCTTGTACCACCTTCCAAACAATGAAAACAAGGTTCATGCCAAAAATGAACCAACACCGATGCAAAACAAGGGTTCGGGGGGCAAAACGCGCGGCCGGGTGCCCCGAAAACTGGCTGTTGAGCACCAAAGGTGGCGTACAGCCACAAAAGTGGTCTCCCAGACCACAGTGTCCCTCTAGACAAAGGAAACAAGGTGTGCTCCAAAAACCGTGCCAAACGGAGAATGTTAAGCGGTCCCGAACCGAGGCGCACGGCCGACGGCTCTGAAAATCAGAAACTGGTCTCCAAACGGGAACAGTGGCCTGTGACCACGAAAAGTAGCCTACGGCCACTGAGAGATGGTCTACAAAACCTCTCCCTTCCTTCGGGAAGAGAAAGCAAGACCTGGTCCGCAAACCGAAGCAAAGCATAAAAGGGTCCCGAGGTCTAGGGGTAAGGACCTCAGCCGAAACTCCAAAACCTCAGAACGAGCACAACATGCGCAATCGCCGAGCGCTCAATCGATGACGTCTGAGTCTTAAGGTCGATCAAAATTGAGGTATCTACAGGCAATCATAGATTCTGTGATGCTGACGAGATGGCCATTAATAGTGGACAGTAGTCCTACCTCAGTGAGTGACTCATGCATATTCTAGTAGAAAAGTCGTACCAGATGAGGATAAGTAGGCACCGTAATCGTGCAAAGGCCTAACTGTTGTCAGAGACGGAGTTGCTTAACAGCTCAAGAAGTGACCGGGTCACGCTGAAAATATGTAATGTTGAACTATGTGAGCTTGTGAAGCCCACTCTGGCTGTGGCAACTCAACCGGTGGTAGTGGCGAGGATGGTGGTGATGGTGGCGACTGTGGTGCCGAGGAAGACGAACCTCTGGCCTTTTTGGAGGCCCAAGTGTATAGCTGTCTACTCATATCCTGCACACACCAAAAGCAAATACACACATACCTATGGAACCAGCATGAGAATAAAGTAATATATTAAAGCACAAGTCTGCCCACTAATGTACCACATGCAATTCTCATCATTTTTTTTTTTTTTTTTTTTGTGGAGAAATAATAAACAATGATTGGAGAAAAACAAAAACAAAACTCTACTCCTACACCCACAAATCTAAACGAAAATGGAAGTTTACCTTGGAATAGTGGAGAAAGAATAGAGATCCGTCGGAAAAAATGGTGGTCGTCGGAGATCGCCAGATGGAGAAACGATAGGGCGCCGGCGGTGGGATGATGGTGAGGAAGAAGAAGGGTGAAGGTTGGTGATGGTAAGAAAAAGAAGAAAGAAAGTTAGTGGTGATGATGATGGGTCAATCAAGAACTTGAGAGAGAGAGGAACTTAGAGAGAGATATTAGAGAGAGCAATCTTAATTCAGTTCAAATTCAATATATCCAAGTTAGTTACAAATGATGTGATACTCATCTATTTATAGGATACACTATCTAACATATGCTATGCACATGACACTACATCATACTCTCCCTTTTAAGAAAAGACTTGTCCTCAAGTGAAGACAACAAAATACAACCAATACTAGAAATGAAAGACACAAAAACCAAAGTACAAGATGGAAACTTTTTAAGGAACTAGTCTATAAAGGTAGAGGTATCATCAATGGAAAAGGCATCCGGAAAGTAAGGTACAAGGTGTTGGACGTTAAAGGTATTTGAGATGCCTAAATGAGGTGGTAGCTTGACTTTATAAGCATGATGAACTTCAAATTCAAATCAAGAATCAAATAGAGAGAGAGAAGACAAATGCCCCAATTAGGGGTAAAACCCCAAAGGGTTAGAAAGAGAAACCAAGCTCTACTGTAATCTCAAATCTCAATGTATATTCTTTATTTCAAAAACTAAGTACAAATGGGTATTACATCTCCTATTTATAGACTACAACTAATAGGCTATTTAATTTACACCTCATCTATTTATTCTACTACATCATACTCTCCCTCTTTAAGAAACTTGTCCTCAAGTGTAAGTAGTAACTAAGTAAACTCAATGTAACACTAGTCATGGAACCGTAGGGGAGGAATAGATGCTGCATTTCCTTGCCCAAGAACAAATATGATTCGCATAACTTAGTTGTTTGCAAATACATCGAACTTCATCCTTGCATCCTTGGCTCAACGACCATAAGTGTGTCCATATATCCATACTCTCTCGCTAAAACTTGGACAGACCCCTACTTCTAAACTTGTTCACCTCTAACTTGCATACTTGGCATACTTGTACAGAAGAGTAGTACTCATTCTGTCTTAATGAGACCAATGGGCTGGCAAATTACATCTTCCAAAGCAACCTTGAGAAACAGTGACACATTAAGAAGACGAACGATGCATCATATAAGAACAACTGAGCATGAGCTGGAATTTGACACTAAACCTTGGCACAAAATGTGAAATGAGCACACAAAAACAACCCACTCAACTCGAAACAACTTCCTAAAGAGGTATGAAAGAGTCTTAACGATAAACTTTAAAGAATTTCTTGGAAGCTTTCAAAAATTTCAATGGCGGCTTGCAATGTGACAAGTCATCCACTCATTTGCTTTAACTCATCTCTTTGATTATGAGTTTGATTTGGATTTGCATCATTTCTTCCAATTGAAAGATTCATCTTTATTTGTCATTTAAATTCGCAGCAAATGCGCTACCATAGCCTCCTTTTTGACCTCTATCTTTGCCTCTGTTGGCCATTACTGTATCAACACAGTAGTAAGAGTTCAAGGATAAAGGCTGAAACAGTCTGACTCAGTTCACACTAGACAAACAAAACTTAGAGACAACAACTAATTAATATAATTCTGAAAGGATCTCGACCAACCAACCACCAGAATCAAATTACAACAACAAAGTTGAAGAATCAAAGATTTGCACCCCAAATGGAAATCGATTCATTAAGAACACAATGATTCACAAAGGTTGATAATCACAGGGATTTGACAGTTGAAATCAACTCAAATTCAAAATTGTATAACAAGATCGAAACAGGAATCCAATAATAAAATTCAGATTTGAACTCAAACCTTCATGTGAAGTGGAACTCAACTCAAATCAACGATCGAAGTCACACAGACTCAGAACATCGAAGTTGCATGAGGTCTCAAATCAGAACCGTTGTTCGCAAGTTTCAGATCTCAACCAGGGAGTCCATTTATGTTTAGGTCTCAATTAGAGCCTTCGGAATCAAGTCGGATCTTGAAAAGTTTCTTGGATCGATTGGGTGGAACTTGAGTAGGCTTCATAGGCGATCCAAAATGGATCCAGATTTGGATTCCTTGAGTCGCAAACTCAGATCACAAATCAAGACTTAGAGTGATGTTGGAACAAGACTCAGATTACGTCAAAAATTGTCAATCTTGAACCCTGTGTGATTTAATCAAAGTTTACGAAACCAAGTTGCGATGTGTTCTTCAATTTCGAATTATGATGTATTCTTCAGTTCTGAAAAGGGAAGTCGACTTTGCAGACCCAAAACTCTTGAACAGGGATCTTGAAGAAAGCCCAGGTATTGCAAACCAAATACGAATTAGAACCAACGAACTGAGTCCCTCATTCGTCCAGTGGAGTCGATGAAAATCTGGTCAGATTCATATGCTCTTCAGATTGTGACTTCGACTTTAGAAGAGAGATTATATCGCGATGGTAATCCCCTGGTTTTCTGACAGATTTGATCAGGGGTTTGAACTCGAATGAAGGCTCTGAACAGATATGTAAATCAGACAGATTCGAATAGGGGTTTGAACTCGAATGAAGGCTCTGAACAGATATGTAAATTAGATTGTGGCTGGCTAGCGGGCTGCAATCTTAAATTGCCTAAACCCAGGTGCTTCAACTGTGTGCTGTGACAAAGATTGAACCAGGTCAGTTACTAGGTGATAATGTAACTTGAAAATTAAAAGAATAGTAGAAGAATAGGATCCAAATCCGAAAGGTCTGATACCAAATGATGATGGGTCAATCAAGAACTAGAGAGAGAAGAACTTAGAGAGAGATATTAGAGAGAGAAATCTCAATTCAGTTCAAATTCAATATATCTAAGTTAGTTACAAATGATGTGATACTCATCTATTTATAGGATACACTATCTAACACATGCTATGCACATGACACTACATCAGGTGGTGGTGGGGTTTGAGTGAAAGACAAAGGTTAGAAGAAGATGATAAGGTAGAGAGAGAGAGAGAGAGAGAGAGAGAGAGAGAGAGAAAATCTGTGAGAATGATTGTGAGAAAAGTGGGTTAGGTTTTTGATAAGGTCAATTTTTATTTTTTTTTTGGGTCCAAAAACGAAAATAAACTAAAATAATAATAATAATAATAATAATAATAATAATAATAATAATAATAATAATAATCCATTAGATAAAATAAAATAAAAACAGAAAAAGAAAAATAAATAAATAAATAAAAATAAAGAATTTTTTTTTTTTTTTTTTTTGGAACGATGTTCTGCACATGCGAGGATCAACCCGCACGTGTGGCTCTATCACCGTACCACACACCAGCACTTGCAATTAAAGCAGGCTCAAAAAAACATTTTTCAGGTTTTTTTTTTTTTTCAAAACCGCTCTGGACGTGTAGGAGTGAACGCCGCATGTGGGGACGCACACCTGCAACATCTCGCGCACCTGCTTTTAAAGCAGTAGTAAATTTGGGGACTGAATACTTGGCCACATGTGTGATGGGTTTTGCCGCACGTGCGGGAAATTTTTTTTTTTTAAACCAAGCACAACCCAAAACAAGTACAAACCATTTCTACCTTCATTGCACATTTGAAATGAAAATAGCGCTTCGAAAACATCGAAATGTGAAACAAAGGTATAATCTTCACGTGAAAACCACGGGGACTACTTTTCTCCCTAACTATGTCTGTAACTTTACCTATTCTCCAACAGGGTGACAGACTAGATTGATTCGGTATCCAGAATCGAGGCGCCTAAAGCTAACTCGACCTATGGGACTGTCATACAAAGTTCAAGCCGGGGTGTTTTTGAAACAATCTCCACACCCCTGGGTATTCAAACCAGATTTTAGTCTCGGAAATTTCAAACCTTTGTGTTTTAGGCTTTGCCGTTTGAATTCTAGTTTTCTCCATCTCAGCTGGTCTCCTAAGAACTCACTATAAACACAGTTAAGTGGCTATACCAAGTCGTCAGATGCCGTTCAGACACAACTAACACCAAATGAATTACACCTTTAGAGAATTTATAGTCTCCTAGACGTCAATTAAAGCACAACAAGAATAAAGAAAAATATAATATAATAGAAAGGAAAGAAAAGAGATCAAGACTTCAATTTCTCAATCAAAGTAAAAAAAGATCATCAAAGCAATGGACTCAATGATATCCCCAATTCCAATCCCCTCTATACATGGTTTCAGTCTTTGGCCATTCACTTTGAAAGTGTGGCCATTCTCTGGATCTTGCACCTCAATGGCGCCATGAATAAGTGCTTCTACAACCACCAAGAGACCATCCCATCTTGATCTAAGCTTACCCGGAAAGAGTCTCAATTTTGAATTAAAAAGCCACACTATTTGGACGGGTTCAAAGGATTTTCTATTAATGTGCTTGTCATGGAATTCCTTGGTCTGAGCTTTAAAAATTCTCAAACTCTCATATGCATCATTCCGAATTTCCTCTAACTCATTGAGTTGCAATTTCCGGTTGAGCCTAGCGGCAGCCATATCGAAGTTAAACTTCTTTATGGCCCACAATGCTCGGTGTTCAAGTTCAACTGGGAGATGGCAAGCTTTGCCAAACACCGCCCTATATGGTAACATCCCAATGGGTGTCTTATAAGCAGTGCTGTAGGCTCGTAATGCATCGATCAAACGTTTTGACCAATCTTTTCTATCTGGCCTCACCGTTTTCTCTATTATGTGCTTCACCTCCCTATTTGAGACTTCCACTTGGCCACTAGTTTGAGGGTGGTATGGAGTGCCAACTTTATGAGTGATAGAGTATTTCTTAACTACCGACTCAAAGAACCGGTTACAAGCATACGTACCCTGATCACTTATTATGGTTCTAGGAAACCCAAAACGACTAAAGATGCTTTTATTCAAAAATTTGATTACTATTTTATAATCGTTTGTTTGGGTAGCTATCGCCTCCACCTACTTAGACACATAATCCACTGTCAAGAGAATATATTCAAATCCGAATAACAATGGGAAAGGTCCCATAAAATCAATCCCCCAAACATCAAAGATCTCGACCACAGGAATAGGGGACATTGGCATCATGTCACGCCGAGATATCGAACCCATTTGCTGACAGCGCAAATAAGTTCTACAAAATTGATGGGCATCTTTAAAAATGGTGGGGCAATAAAACCCGTTTTGTAAAACCTTGGCGGTTGTTTTATGCCCACTAAAATGACCACCACATGTAGAAAAATGACAAAATGTAAGAATGCTATGTACCTCACTCTCCGGCACACACCGTCGGATCACTTGGGTCGGAGCAATATTTAAACAACTCTGGTTCCTCCCAAAAATAATACATGACCTGTGAAAAGAATCGGTCTTTGTCATGCTTAGACCAATTTTGAGGAATTTGCCCAATGGCCAAGTAATTCACAATATGTGCAAACCACAGAGGGGCTCGCTTGTGACACCACAAGAAGTTGTTCATCTGGAAATGAATCATGCAAAGTTAGAGGGTCACTAGTATACTCAGCAAGGACTTGGGAGAGGTGATCCGCCACTACATTCTCAGACCCTTTCTTATCTTGGATCTCTAGGTCAAATTTCTGAAGCAACAAAATCCATCTAATTAATCTAGGTTTGGTCTCTTTCTTAGATAGTAAATACCATAAAGCGACATGATCAGTGAAGACTATAACCTTGGAACCCAGGAGATAGAACCGAAACTTATCTAAGACAAAGACCACAACTAGTAACTCTTTCTTGGTGGTAGTGTAATTCAATTGTGCATCTGAGAGAGTGCGACTAGCATAATATATAACATATGGTGCCCTATTGATCCTTTGGCCCAACACAGCCCCGACAGCATAATCTGAGGCATCACACATGATTTCAAAGGGAAGTGACCAATCTGGTGATTTTATGATTGGGGCGGTGGTAAAGGCCACTCTCAGTGTTTCAAAGGCTTTCAAACATGCCTCATCAAAGATAAAATGTGCGTCCTTAGCAAGTAAACTACACAAAGGACGAAATATTTTATTAAAGTCTTTGATGAACCTATGGTAAAAACCTGCATGCCCTAAGAAAGAACGGACTTGATGCACAGAAGTGGGTGGATGAAGGTTTGCAATGAGGTCAACTTTAGTTTTGTCTACCTCTATACGTCGAGGGGACACAATGTGTCCCAACACTATACCCTTACGAACCATAAAATGGCTTTTCTCCCAACTCAAAAGCAAGTTTGCCGCATTACATCGTTTCAACACTCTAGTCAAATTCTTAAGGCATTCCTCAAAAGACGGTCCAAACACCAAAAAATCATCCATGAAAACCTCTAAGAATTTCTCCACCATATTGGAGAAAATGGCCATCATATACCATTGAAAAGTCGCCGATGCATTACATAGCCCAAAGGGCATGCGCCTGTAAGCAAAAGTGCCAAAAGGGCAAGTGAATGTGGTCTTTTCCTGGTCAGCAGGGTACACCGAGACTTAATTATACCTCGAGTAGCCATCAAGAAAATAATAAAAACCCTGCCCTGCTAACCGCTCTAGGATCTGATCAATAAAAGGTAAGGGAAAATGATCTTTCCTAGTCATGGAATTCAGTCTCCTATAATTAATGCACACTCGCCACCCAATAGTGGTTCGTGTGGGGACTAACTCTCCTCTCTCATTCTCAACAACAGTGATGCTCGATTTCTTGGGCACCACTTGTGTGGGACTCACCCACTTACTATCCGAGATGGGTATATAATACCTGCATCCAACAATTTTAACGCCTCATTTTTCACCACCTCTTTCATATTAGGATTAAGCCTCTGTTGTATTTCACGAGAAGGTTTGGTGTCCTCCTCTAGGTGTATATAATGCATGCACACGGAGGGATCTATCCCTCTCAAATCAGCTGCCGACCACCCTATAGCACTCCGATGTGCCATAAGAACACTTATTAATTGACTTTCCTGCTCAGTAGTTAAGTCAGATGCAATGATGACAGGTAAAGTATCCTTTGGCCCTAAAAATGCATACTTAAGTGTGGTTGAGAATGGCTTCAACTCAAGTGTAGGTGGTGTGACTAGGGATGTTATGGTAGACTCTTTAGACAGAGGAGGAAGAGACTCAAACTAGGCTTTCCACGGAGGAAAATCCGGTATAGAAGAAGAATTAAGTAAGGCATTCACCTCCTCAACTAATCCGTTAATATCAAAATCCTCGAACCCAAAATGAGCTAGACAAATCTCTAGAGGGTCCTCTACAAGAATGGAGGGTAAGGCCTCCTCCACAATCCTATCCACAATATCGACAAATAAACACTCCTCTCTGTCATGGGGTTGTTGGGATGCGTGGAAAACATTAAGTTTCACTTGCATATTCCCAATGAAACTTCCATGACCTCGGTACGACAATTTATGCATGCATTAGCCGTAGCCAAGAAAGGTCGACCTAAGATCACCAGAATTTGTTTTCTAGAATTGGCTACCAAAGTCAATAGGAAAATAAAACCTATCAACCTTCACTAGCACATCCTCAATCATGCCACGTGGCACTTTGAGGGACCGATCAACCAACTAGAGAGTAACAGTAGTGGGCTTTAACTCACCAAGCCCAAATTTTTCGTACACAGAGTACGGTAACAAATTGACCCTAGACCCTAAATCTAACAAGACCCTATCAATGAAATGGTCCCCTATAATACATGCAATGATTGGGGCACTCAGGTCTTTAAGCTTAGAGGGTGTGTCATTCAACAAGATGAATCTTACTTGCTCCGTGAGTACGACCTTTTGCGACACGTGTGTCCTAGATTTACGCTTTGTGTACAAAGGTCCTTCAAAAATTTAGCATAAGAGGGTACTTGCTTAATCGTCTCCAATAGGGAGAGGTTGATTTTAACTTGTTTAAAAACCTCCATCATCGCTTCCATGGATGCCGCCTTCTTATTAAAAAGGGACGGTGTATCAAGGCATTGGGGAAAGGGTGCCTTAGGGTCATGTGAAGTGCTAGGGACTGAGTCATCCCTCTTAGGTGTTTCTCCCTCACCCTTGCTCTCATTGGTTGTACTACCATAGTCACCCTTCTTAGCTCTAGTTGCATCAGACGCTACTGGCCGAGGCTCTAACTCCCTCTCACTTCTCAAGGTAATCACTGCTTACACCTGCTCATGGTGCTTTCCATTCCCACCTGAACCCTCTACCCCATATTGACCCTTAGGGTTGGCCACATTCTGACTCGGTAATTTTCCCTCTTCTCTCCTATTCATGTTGTTAGCCATTTGACCCAATTGAGCCTCTAGCTTGGCAATGAAGTGAGTATGAGAGTGAACTACTAGTGCTAACCTCTTAAGTTCTGAAAGAACTTCTAACACCTGAGTCTAAAAGGCCGAGTTGCCTTGAGGAACAGGCTAGGGTTGTGGTTGTTGGTAAGGTTGTGGGGGTCGATAAGGTTGTGGTGGCCGGTAGGAAGATTGGTTGGCAAAATTATTAAAATTCTGCCTTGGTGGTGGAGGATTGTAAGAAGTGCCTTGTGAAGGAGGTCTCCATGAAAAATTAGGGTGATTTCTCCATCCCGAATTATATGTATTGGAATATGGGTCATTACCCAGGTTGGAGAATCCTTGAGCCGCATTCACATGCTCTTGGACTAATTTCGGAAATTGTGATGCCGAAGGGCACTCACTCAAGTCATGAGCAAAGCTCGCACAAATAGTACATGCCTCGTGAAATTGAGGCTGATTTTGCTGTGTAGGGACATGTCCCGCAACTAATAATTGATCCATTTTGTGGGACAATGCCTCTACTTGTTAAGCTAACTCTAGGTTTTGCCTGACCTCATAAATGCCCCCTCTTTTCGGGGCTCTAACTACTAATTGCCGGACTTGCCAGGCTATGGAGGCATAGTGAAGGGAATTTTCACTTAAGTTCTCAAATAATTGCCATGCCTCGGCATCATTTTTGGACATGAATGTCCCACCACAAGAAGAATCCACCATTTGGCGGTAAGGCTCAGTTAAGCCATAGTAAAAGGTCTACACAAGTTGCCAAACAGACATTTGGTGGTAGGGACATTGTTGGAGAAGGTCACGAAGTCTCTCCTATGTCTCATGAAATTGCTCGCCATCAATTTAAGCAAAATTGGTGATGGCTCGCCTGAGTTGGTTGGTCTTACCAATGGGAAAGTACTTCTCAAAAAACCTCTACTGTAATTGGTCCTAAGTTGTGATTGAACTAGTAGATAAGGAGTTTAGCTTGGGTTTGGCTTTGTCCTTTAATGAAAATGGAAATAAACACAACATTAGGGCCTCATTGGTAAAATTCCGGATCCTCACTGTAGAACAAATTTTTAGAAATTCATTCAGATGTTTGTAAGGGTCATCATGAGCTAGTCCATTGAATGATGGAAGCATTTGGATGGTGCTGGACTTAATCTCATAATGAGCAGCAACAGTGTTGGATAACTGAATGCATGATGGTGATGCATATGCAGTAGGTGTGAAGTAATCCTTAAGGATCCGGTTGGGCCCATTTAGGCCATTCGGGTTTTCCATCTCTATTGGTTCAAAGTATGGATATGAATATTCAAGCCTAGGAACATGGGCAGAGGCTCTAAGTTTCCTAAGAGTCATTTCTAGTTCAAGGCCCAAACTTCACAATTCAGGGCGATAAGAATGGCGCCCATGCATACACTACTCACACACACACGCACACTAAGTTCTGACTTTGTGCACTAAGTTATGAAAGCAAAAATATCAAAGAAGAGAATACTCACAATGATTTAACGAAAATGCTTTACTCGTCTTACGAGTGCTTGACGTGTAGACGTTGTCTCCAACCTCCAATTGAGCTTTGTCTTTCTTTTCTGCACTTTGGTGCTTTGCTTGCGAGTGTTTGCTTCTTTTTTAGCACTTTAGTGCTGCAGTTTATTATTATTATTTTTTAAAAGCTTGATTGCACTCCGCTTGCACTTCGGTAATAGCTCCACTTTCAAACGCTCTGCACACTTAGCAACACAAAAATATAAAATCCTAAACTAAAAATTAAAATAAGAATGTAACTTTAAATTACTCAATTTCTCCAGAAGTCCTCAATAACGGTGCCAAAATTTGATGGGTCGTTAGACTCACAAAATATAAACACTAAACTATACCAAATTCTTTTAGAATAATGACAAGTCTAGGTATCGATCTACAGGGACAATTGCAAAACTAAACTAATTTAATTGTTAAATTCCTAAATTAATTTTAATTAAAAGATTGATTGTTCATAAACTAATAATAAATAAATCAAACAAAGTGATTAAACTAGCAATTATAAATAAAATTGGAATTATTGATTTTTGGGAAAAACCTAGGGTAATGAGTCCACCACTACTTACATAAATAAGGCTTCAATTTGAGACTCAATTATGTTACGGTTCGAACGGAGTAATACTTTACAACTACAAGTTCGAAGCATTTATCAAGAAAATCATCACGTTCAATGTACGGGCACGAACCATCTCAAGTAGTACGAATAGTTCGCTCTAAACTAGGGTAGCGACATGACTCGTCCCTTGTAGTATGGTTTGTCTCATACCTTGAATATTAAGGAATAGAAAACTATTGTATGGGAAGCATTCAACAATCACAGAAAGCAGAATACTTAAAGTGATAATGAAAAATAAATATTTGAAACTTTATAAACACCATACAATTTGTTCAAACCTTCACATAATCAAAACGCACAGAGAAAACCGAATTACATAGCTAGGGTTTCATCAAAACGCTAGAAAGGAAGAGTCTAGCCACTCATGGAGGAGTAGGAAGATGTGAAAGAGATGGAAGACCCCATGGAAGTTGGATTGAAAGCTTGAGAATCACTTTTTTCCAAACCCTAGCCTTCTCTTTCTCCTTTGAAATTTCAGAACCCTAATCCAGCCTCCCTCTCTTCTTTTTATACCTCTGTTGTCTTTCAAACAGGTTTAAAAACATCGGGCCCATTTTTCGAGGTACAACCGCACATGCAGGAAAAGTCAATGCACGTGTGGGAAAACCCTCCATACGTGTAGGAATGGCAACGGGGCGGGGCGGGCCAGGCTGGGGATCACACTACCTGTCCCCGATCCCCGAAGGCACAAAAGTCCCCGTCCCCGATCTCTGACAGGAAACCCATCACCCTCCCCACCCCCCGCCTCCTAGCAGGGATCGGGGATCCCCGACCTCGAAAAATTCCCGTACAAAAACAACACCTACAACAACAGATCAACAACCACAACCACAACAGATCAATAACCACAACATATATAATATATGAACAACCAAAAAAAAAAAAAAAAGATACTGATACACACTCACACACATACATACATGTATACATACACACAGATCTGTGTGGATTGCGCACGGATCCATATCGATCGACTTAGATTTACGCCGAAACATGGCTGACACCGCCGTATCTCAATGTTCACTATCGGAATTGAGAGAGAGAGAAGGGGAGAAGAAAGAAAGCGAGAGGAAGGAAAGGAGGAGAGAAGCGAGAGAGGAGGTTCTACGGCGATACTGCGATGGAGGATGGCAGAAGAAGTGTTGCGACGGAGGACGGCGGAGCAGCTGTTCTTGAGAATGGCAGAGGAAGTGCTACGGTGGTACTGCGATAGAGGACGGCGGAGCGACAGTTCTTGAGGATTGTGACCTTGGTGAAGGTGGAGACGCACTGGATCTGGTCTGGATCGACATGGGTTTGAGATTAGGGTTGAGAATGAGAAAGAGAGACTGAGTGGTGGGTCTGTTTGAGAGAGAGTGAGAGAGAGAGGGGGGTATATATAATATGAATAGATAGAGGGTATAATAGTAATTTCAATTCGGGGGGAAACGGAGATGGGGACGAGTTGGGGCTGCAGAACGCATCACTGTCCCCGGCTCAAAACTTGTCGGGGATGCATTTTCAAATACCATCCCCGGCCTGTCAGAGATATTTTTCGGGGAAAAACAGTTCTAACTGGGGTCGGGGGTCTGGTCCCCGTCGAACCAGGTTCAAATTGCCATCCCTACGCACGTGCGGGAAGCTGGGGCCCCTGCTTAGCTACGAGGTAAAGGCCGCATGGGCGGGAATGGGCCTTCACATGTGCGGGAAGCTCTTTTCTCTCCAAATTCTGTATTTTTGCCCATTTTATGCTACGATTATGTACAACGTGATTGACATTAAACAGACATAAAATATATAGTTTGACAAGCAAGTAAAGTTAAGAGATCATAATTAATAGCCTCAATGTTGTATAATTCAGCCTTAATTACTACTAAACTGATATTGAAAAGAAAAAAAAAAAAAGTTAAAATATCACATCATAGATGAGTCCCACCCCATTAGATCTCTCTTAAAGCTATCTTTTTAGAGCCCAAAACATTTTTGTTCTCTCTTAAAACCAATTGCATCTCTTCCTTCATTATTTCTTTCTCACCCTGAAGCCCCGATGACCATTCATCCACCATTATCACTGGCAATTCGCAGCCTACTACGGCAACTCTGCCCAATATACCATAGCCAAATCATTTTTGTTTCAAAATTAATAAAAATAATTTGAAAAAATTAGTAAACCCATATCTCTAAAGACTTCCGTAAATCCATCGCAATCAAGAATGGATCTAGGGAACGGGCCAGTCATGTGACACTCCAAATTTTGAAACATCAAGGATAAAAAAAATAAAATAAAGGAGATGAATATAAATTCTTATCAATTAAATTTTTTTCTTAAATAATAATTACAATTCTAGAAAACATAACCGTAAGTTCAAAAAATAACAGTAAATAAAATTTAAAATTATTCGAGTACAGGCAACATTTTCAAACGTCAAACATAAAATACTTAAGTTGCTAGGATACTAAAATGGTAAAAACAACACAACTCCAATCAAGACTTCAAATCAACTAAGACTCCAGTATCATTAACCAAATTTTTAGCTCTCATTTCTTCCTCGGCATCGTTAAGAATTACATATATTCTTCTATTTGCTCTTATTGGTTACTTTCTTGTTTTCTATGCATATGATCAATTTGAGATAATCCAAACTGTTAAAAAAAATCATGAAACTTAATGAAATACAAATGCATAAAATAAAATTTATGAATGAAAATCTCAAGAAAAGATTTTCAATTTTTACATTTAACAATAATTACCTCCTGACCTTTCAAATAAAAGTATGTCTAAATGAGTTAAATTTATTTTCCTTCTCAATCCAATCGTAATTCATTCCCTCAACAATATCTTAATCTAAAATTATTTATCGCAGTAATGTTATTTATATTAAAAAAAATCACAAAAATTATAGCAAAATAAATTATTATGTAATCTAAATTCATTCTAAGCTGATAAGGATCACGTCCAATTTTATTTTATTTTATTTTATATACTTTTCTATGCACTCAATATTATTAAAAATTATTCTTATTCATGTACAGTGAAATTAATTTTGTATAATTCTAATTTTGTAATCTAAACTCAATTCTTGTCAAAGATAAATTTGATAATTTCTCATAATGATTTCTTATCAAATATAAATTTGATTACTTATTAGTCATTTTGAAATTTCTTTATTGGTGCAAAGATACGTGTTCAATTCCTCGTTAAGAAAATAAATAATAATAATATTAATAAGAGTGAATTATGTCTTATCCTTTTTATATTTGGCTATTTTTTTCACTTTGATTCTTGAATTTTTTTTTCTCACTTTAGTTTTTCATTTTTAAAATTTTTCTTAATTTACTCTTAAAATTAACATATGTAATAAAACAAATTAGGCAAAAAAATATTACATTAACTATCACATGGCCTAAATATATATTATTATATTAGAGTTTGGATTGTGTTAAATCTATGAGTTATATATAATAAAATATTTTTGTACTACGTAATTGTCAATGTATTATTTTTTTGGGTCTAATTTTGTATATAAGTTAGCTCTTGGAGTAAATTGAGAAAAATTTGAAAAATAAGGGCCGAAGTAAAAAATAAATAAATTAATAGTCAAAGTAAAAAATTAACCAAATATGAAGGGGCAAAATATAATTCATCCTAATAATAATGACAGAAAAATATAAAGGACAAATCAATGCTTAATTGTTAAGTTATAAAGAACACGTCAATACTTAATTGTTAAGTTTTCTCTTGCTCTTGTAGCCCATATCTAAGCCATTTAATTGTTTTAGGTCCCTATAAATAAAATTAAAAAAAAAAAATTTTGTTTTAGGTCATCCATTATATGCATAACAAAAATATTATATAAACTAATAATTTTAATAATTTGTTTCTGATTCACAATGATATGACAATGATATAATAAAAGTGTAATTTTTTAAATAAGATTTGTTTATTTGGACACTGTTATTTAAAACATAGGGACAATTTGGGAACTTGTTAAAAAACAAATTTTTTGGTTTTTAGTTTTTTTACACAAAAATGTCACAAAAAAATACAAAAAGCCATCAAAAAGCCAAAAAATATATAAAAAATTAATTTTTTACCAATTTCTCAAACACCACATAAGCTATTGTAAGATTTTTTCCCTTGCCCTAATCCTAGGAGCGTTTGCGAGTCAATTTGGACAAAATCATAAATGGCCATAGCTTCTCTCTTAGTTCAAAATCAAACTAGACGATGCTATTGGACAGTAGTGGTCTCGATTCTAGGCCCATTTCCATGATCTAAACTGTTGACCATGTAAAACTCGTCAACTACATCATCCTTATAAAAATATCATATTAATCGGATATTGATAACCATCTGATTAACTTGCATTTGTTTCAATGGTAATTATGATTTTAAAAATAAATCGCAGATACAAACGCATGCTTATTAAGTAGGGGTGCAACTCGGGCGGGTTCGGTCGGGTTGGGGGTCTGCCTAAGCCCAGCCCGAATTTTATTTGGCAGTGCCCAAGCCCGACCATCAACTCGAGCATTGCTGCCCAAGCCCAGACCAAGCTTTATATTTTGAACTCGGATTAGCCCGAATTGCCCGAAATTCACAGGTACAACAATCTAAAATAACCTGAGCATTGTTTAGCTAATAGCTATACTAAAGATCAACAATAACTTTTCTTTTACTATAAACAGTTTAAGTTTAAAAATAAAATAAAATAACATTGAAATACCATAAATTATATAAAATGACTTTAATCCAAACTTTAAACATAAACAGTTGACCAAACAGATTGCTATTAAACCCTTGATTGAACTCTGTCATCCATTGGTGATGGCCAGACAATTTTATAATTTTTCATATAATGAGTCCCACTTTTCTCAATAGATTTCAAATCTGGTGCATAAATCAAACACAAGATTATATATATATAGAAGTCACAATCTTGCAAGAGCTAATTATATATATGGGCAAATTACATATACCCCCCTCGAGGTTTGGCTAAATTACAAATATCCCCCTAAAGTTTGAGAAATTACAAATTCCCCCTTGAATGCTATATTTGCATAACAAATTAGGGGGTAATTTGTTATGAAATTTAAACCTCGTGGGACAAATTGTTATGAAAATACAAACCTTAGGGGGCGAGATGTAATTTTCGAAACCTGAGGGGGGTATTTGTAATTTAGCCAAACCTCAAGGGAGGTATATGTAATTTGCCCTATATATATTTATTAGCCTAAATTATATATATATATATAAAATTATTATCGGCCCAGATTATATATATATATTTATATATATAAATTAGTTACATATTCCTGATGCAAGAACAAAGAAGAAAGAAGCTTACCCAAGGCGAATCTACCAGGGCTGAAGAAGGAAGAAGTGAAGGTAGAGATTAAGGACGATAGGGTTTTGCAGATTAGCGGAGAGAGGAAGGTTGAGAAGGAAGAGAAGAACGATACAGTACTTGGCATCGTGTGGAGCGCAGTAGCGGGAAGTTCGTGAGGCGATTTAGGCTGCCAGAGAATGCGAAGATGGATGGGGCGAAGGCATCTATGGAGATTTACCTCCGCCATTCTTCAAAGTTCAACTCTCCTGAACAAAAAATGAAATGAGTCTGAGAGAGAGAGATAAGGTAGGTAGGGTTTTCTTTAGATTTAATCTAATGATACACATGAAAGATGCTAATCCAACGGTGAAAGACTACCCAAAAAAAAAAATAAATAAATAAAAATTAAGAATAGCTCTTTTATTTAATTTATATATTATATAATTTATATAATATATTAAATTCAATTCGGGCTCGGGTTGCTTGGGTTAGCCATTGATTCTACCCAGGCCCGGTCCGAATTACAATTCGGGCATCAAAAATCTGCCCAGGCTCGTTCAGATTACAAGATATAGTTGCCCAAGCCCTAAAAAAACTCGGGCTAGGCTCGGGTTGCTTGAGTTGAGCTCGCCCAAGTTGGACCCCTATTATTAAGTGGCTATTGATATCCGAGACGTAATTTTTTACAGGGATGATTTACTCAATAATTTTATATATTAAACGATTTAAATTATCAAGACGGATTCAGAGTCAAACCCATTCAGCTTGCTTCTTTTCATTTTTCAGAAAATACTTTTCAAAAAATTCTACTTTCTTATTTTTCGTATTTTTTTGTTTTTACTGAATTTTTAAAATATTTTTATCAATTTTTTTACTTTTTAAACACACCTAACATAAATACACCTAAAAAGTAAAAAAATTGTAAAAAAAATCTTTTAAAAATTTGCTAAATACCAAAAATACAAAAAAATACAAGAATTCAGTATATTTTTTGTATTTCTATATATTTATTAATTTTTTAAAATATTTTTTCACAAATTTTTTACTTTTTAGATATATTTAACTAAGGTGCATCTAAAAAAATTTAAAAAATGTTTAAAATTTAAAAAATATTCACTAAAAATAAAAGAATACGAAAATCAAAAAACTCAATTTTCAAAAAACTATATCCAAAAAACTCAAACCAAATACAATTGTGACTCAATAACACCGTTTAATTCATTTCCAGATTGGAGAGGGGCTAGATCCTATATAAATATATAAGTGGGGTCCGGTCCATTTGTAATGGAGCTGACAAATTTTAACCTGCTTCATAACCCAAATGATCCATCAATTTTTATCACGAACTCGTTCACATTTAAAAATAAGATATACTCATTTAATATTTAAAGAATTGTTTGGATCGATCTAAATAAGTACATTTTTTAATTTTTTATAAAATATGAGTTAGGTATGGATTGAGTTTGAAGTAATGTAATAGAAAGGTGATGTGACTTAAATAAGATGATATGAGTCAAATAGGATAATAACTTTTTTATTTTTTTAAATTATGAGAAACAACGCCTAAGTATATTTTTTTTTTTTCAATTGTGAAAATGCATTAAAATTGAAAGTATATATTCACACAACCAATCATATAGAGGCCCCATTTGACAAGATAGTTGGAATTAAATTAGTTCATTAGAAAATAAAATAAGTTAAAAGATTAATAAAATAAAATATTACATTCAAATCATAATTATTTTATATTTTTCTCACAAAATTATAAAAAAATCAAAAGCTCATCCTAATCAAAACTTTTTTCAAATTAAAATAATTCAAAAAATTAAAAAATCAAACTAAAAAAATTCTTTCTGAACGGAAGCATAATAGCCATGATTATACATATCAAGTGAAACTCATTATAAATTATATAATTTTACTTAAATTAATTCACTTATATTTTATTCTCTAATTGGTTATGTGTCTGTATAGAAAAGAGTACCAGTCTATATTTTTTAAAGTGAGAAACGGATAATTTTAAATTTTAGTAAATTATAAATATATTTTGTGAGGTTTGTGTAAAATACGATTCACTTCTTGCAATTCTAGAAATTACATTTCACTCTTTGAGATTTTTAATTTTATAATAAATGACTCATTTTATTAATAAATTATCAATTCAATTAATAATTTTTATTGATATCAGAAACATATTTTAATTAATAATTTATATAATTTTATTATTGTATAGGAGGACAGTTATAAATTTTATTTTTTTAATTAATTCTATTAAATAAAAAATTAATATTTATAATTTTTTAAACCACAAAAAATAATTTATAATTTAATCAAATCTCATCAATATATTTATAATTTATCCTAAATTTTAATTTTAAAAAGTAGAAGAAAGAGACAAATTTGAGAACATGCATTGCATACACATGGTATATATAGAAATGGGAGAGGAAAACGGAGACAGGGACGAGAGTAGTATATAGTAGTAGGGAGATGGACTATCTGTCTTCATTACCGGAAGGTCTTGTATCAGACATTCTTGTCTATTTGAAATCTCCTCGCGATGTGTGCCGATCATCGGCGATCTCATGGGGATTCAAGTCCGCCGCCGATTCCGATGCCGTCTGGGATAGATATCTGCCGTCCGATTATCGGGAGATCATATCGAGGTCCGTTTCACCATTGGATTTCTCCTCCAAGAAACACCTCTATTTTCTCCTCGCCGACTCTCCCCTTCTCCTCGACGGTGGTAAACTGGTAACCTAATCGCATCAATTTTTGTTTGGATGTTCACTTGTTTAGATAGTTAAGTAAATAAGAAATGATGAGAGATAGTGATCACCTCATTCATTATCTAAACGGAGTATCAATTTTTACTCTTAATTTTAAATTTTATGTTAGTTTAATCTAATTGATAAGTTGTTAGTATTTTTGAAAGAAGATGATAATTGGATTAGCTCAATTTTTACTCTTAATTTTAGATCTTGTATCATTTTAATCCAATTGAAACGCTGTTAGTGTTTTTGACAAAAAATGATGACTGAATTGGTTAGGCTTAACTATTTAAGTTGACTAAGTTTATAATTTTGTCACTAGGTTGAGGTTAACTCATTTATATGCCTATTTTCTATTACAAAATGCTAACATTTGTAAATTCATATTGAGACAAAGTTATAAATTCATATTTTCTATTAGAAAATACTAACATTTGTAATTCAATTGGACAAAATCGAGCCACAATTATAAATTTAAGGTCAAAAATCAACCCAATTGAAATTATAGGGACGAAAATAACATAATGACCAAAATACCAGATTACTTACGTAATTTGCTCTTTAATCAATTTGTTTTTATATCTTTTGATTCTATATATATATATATTAGTGTGTTATGAAAATGGGAAATTTGAAATTTAAAATTAAAAAGTGAGGCAATTGGCAAACAATTTGAGACCAAAAAAATTGTGATTAAATATATGCTAGAAGTGTTGGCACATATGTAGTGTGTGCGAGTGAAACAATTAGATTGACAATTACGAATTGAAACGGTTATAGAGGGCCAGAAATCGCTCCAAACAATTACCAACGCGAGCCGGGAACATTTTATGAATCTGAGAGATTTAAATGATAAAAACATAAAAAAAAATTCAAAATTTAAGACTGCTCATGTAACTGCTATTGGGATATTTTGGGAAAACTAAAAACTGGGACATCAACACCAACTCAAGAGTTGGGTTTATAATAGTGCTAGAAGTAGACACACGATAGTTGTATAAAAGAATTGGCTGTGAAGCAATTGAATCATTTGAAGTAGTTGAATAGCAGTTACATAGTGAAGGCTATTTTTAGGGGAAAAAACATGCAACTTCCATCCACAACTTTCTTTGTATAATAGTACAGATAGATAGATAAATAAATAGATAAAAGATATATGTATTAAAAGGTGTGCACACTCAATGAGTGTGCTATGAAAATCAATTGATCGATTTGATTATATATATATATAGATGAAGAGAAAAGAAATTGTACTAGTTAGACAAATTTGATGTTTAAAATTAAAAATGAGTGAATTGGGAACTATTTGAGAATGAAAAAATTGTGATAAATGGGCTTTTAAGCTTTATATAATATATATATACATATATTGTGTTGTACACAATAGAATGGAATATTATACCATGTTGAATAATAATAGAATAATATAATTTGAGAATAATATATAGAATAGTATAATTTGAGAATATACTATGTTGAATAATATATAATTTGAGAATAATATATTATTCTATTCTATTGTGTACAACACATAGTATGTATATATATATCTATTATATAAAGTGTGGCACACACAAGTGTGCAATTTAATAAGTTTTACTAGAAAAAAAGGTTGAAGCAGACTTAGCAGTTCTCTGTTTGAAATGTTTGGTTAACTTATAGTTTATGATATGATGATATGTTTGCTCTTTGCAGGTAATTAAAATAATTAATTTTACATTGTAAAAAACATTAATTCTATTGGCAATTTAGGAAAAAAAGTGTTAGATTATCTCCATTCTTTCACTAATCCTTTTATCAAACTTGTATCAAATTAAAGGGGAGTCAAAATTTTTATCAAATCAAGAATTAACCAAATCCGTCACCGGATTTTTGACTGTCATAGTTATAATCAAAATTTGATAAAATTGTAAAAAGAGGAAAGATTGAAAATGATTTTATTCATTAAAACAAGTTTTAGGATAAGTTTGATATTTTTTAAAAAGATTTGTTGAAAAGAAAAAGAGTAAGTATTGGAGTGTTTCATACCGGATCAAGTTTGTAACCAAGATTTTACTCAAATTTAGAGAGAGAGAGAGAGAGAGAGAGAGGATTAGAGATAGTCTTACCCAGTTTTACTTTTCGTTTATGCCTAAGGAGTTTTCTTCATAATATAACTAGTGGTGGATGCAAACTCGATATTTTTTAATTTTACATCTAATTTTTCTTGGCAATTTGATGAATGAGGAAGATGGTTAAATTTGAAATGTGTTTACAATTATTTGCCAGAGTAGTTAACAATATAGACATTCCTAGGAGAAAAAAATGTGTGACAAAAGCTTCAAATAATTTTTTTGAATTATGTGCTTTATATAATAGAGTATATATACATATATATATTTTTGGAACTAAGGGTTGGTTTGACATGTTTGAAAAAAGCCAAAAAACCAAAAAGTAACTATCCTATTTAAGTCATATCACCTTTTTAACATATCACTTCAAACCTAACCCAAACTCAACCCATATTTCATAAAAAGTCAAAAAGTGCACTTATTTAGATCATCACAAACAACCAAATATATATAGATATGTGTTGTTTGTGTTTTTGTATAAATTGATATACATGTATATATTTATGCACACATGAATGTTGTCTGTTGGGGCAGTGAAACTATGCTTATTGAATTGACTAATGATATTCTAATAGAGAATATATAAAAATTGAATGTGGCTAAATTGGAAGCTATCAAAGAACCTATGGAGAAATCTTATAATTTTCTACAAATTTTGTAGAAGTATAATTTTCCTATTGAACCATGTTAAATTTGAAACTTATAAGTTGATAACAATTGACGTGGGTTCACACTGCAGAGGGTGAAATTCACAGGTAACTTGTTGGCTCATTTACTTATTATTATAGCTTTTGATCAGTAATGCTACAGTGTTCAAATTTGGGTACCAAACTTCGGATTCCATTTGTGTCACCAATCATTGGTTATGCGACATTAAGATAGAGCCATTAAACTAATACATTGTTGACACATTCATTATTACAAGTATTAATAACATTAAATGAATCTCTCTTATTGACTTTTTATCAGCTTCCATCCTATCACTACAAAAATAAGAAATGAGAAACAAAAATAGAGATGATAACCACTCCATAAGGCAGATGAGAGAACAACTCTGGTAAACTAATTATGCATGTGAAAAATGCATGACTATATATCTATATTATTATGTGCGAAGGTTTGTCTTATTATTATATATGCGAAGGCTTGTGATGGTGTTGACGTCTCATATTTTGGGTTTTCCTAACATATCCCTATAGTTGGTGTTTATGTAAAAATTATATTAAGAGGATGATGGGACTCAAAACTGAGATAATGAGTTCGACAGAGAAGACAAGACACTTACCAATTGAACAACACATTCTATGTGTGCATTACTTTTTGTCATTATTCTTATACTATTACTTTTTTTCGGATTGCACATCGCGTGTGCAAACTAATAGTACATACATATAGCAGTTAAAAAGAGGGAAAGTGTTTTACCCTTTACCTTGACCATTTAGGATTTTTCCACAGAATACTAAATTGTTAATGCAAACTTGAGCCTTGCTGAACTTATTTAATTAGTGAATCTGTAGCTTAAAATATGATATGTTGGGGGAGACAATATATTCTCATTTTACTTTCCTGTATACCCTTCCTATTACTGTGGCAATGAAAGCAAAGGTCAAAATCATCATTCCAAACTTAAAAGCAAAATTTTGAAAAGTAGAATTGCGGCAATCCAACTATGAATCCTCAGCACAATATTTTGGAGAGTATGCTATCAATTTAAGAAATGCTTTTCCTAAATTTTGGCTGCAAATGTGTTGCTCCTATCAATTGAGCTTATGCTTTACCTTCTTTTCTTTTTTTTGTATATCAGAGCTTCACTTTGGATAAAGAGAGTGGGAAAAAATGTTATATGCTAGGAGCTCGGGAGCTTACTATTATATGGGGAGATACTCCACAATATTGGACATGGATATCTTTACGTCAATCAAGGTGTCCCTCCCTGCCTCTGTGCGCTTGCTCACGATGTGCTTTTGTTTATATCAGTCTGGTAAAAGTTCATATCTCACTTTCTTACGTGCATATAGTTTAGTACATGCAGATTCTCAGAGGTGGCGAAGCTTCTGTCAGTCTGTTGGCTCGATATTAAAGGCAAAATAGAGACTCGATTGCTGTCCCCAAAGACCACTTACTTAGCATTTCTTGTATTCAAATTTGTACGAAGGAACCGAGGATTTGAATTCCTCCCAGCAAAAGCATCGGTTAGATTTGTTGGTGATGAAGACGAGAAGAGCAGCACTGTTTATTTGAAATTGGGGCCATCAACACCTCTGACTAGTGAAGGACAAAGTGGACGGTTTCCACAGGAGAGGAAGGACAAGTGGATGGAGATTGAACTGGGAGAGTTTTTCAACGATGAAGGAGATGACGGAGAAGTGGTGATGCAATTGATGGAGACTGAACGAGGTAACTGGAAGTATGGCCTCGTTGTCGAGGGCATTGAGCTTCGGCCTAAAATCGATACATAAATAAATAAAATGAAGATTATGAATGTGGGCATGCTGCATTTTTGCCTTGAAACCTTTGTGTTGAACTATAGATATACAATTAGTGTTTTTTTTTTTTCCCCCCAAAACAACTATAGATATGAATATATATGATTATGCCATATGTGCAATATGTTGTAGTGATGGCGCAGAGCAAGTGGCCACTTTGGATTTTTAAAATTTAGTTTAAAAGGGGCCTCAAAAATATATTTACTATTATACTTGTTTATGAATAAATTTTAAGAAAAAAGGCCTCCTAAAAAGAAAAATAAAAAACTTACTAATGTGGTGAATTATTTGAAATTGATAGATGATTGTTTTTTAAATGAATGAATTTGGTATAGAATACTGTTATTATAGTTGTTGCGAATGTTTTGAAAATCGGACCAGTGAGCGAACCGGAAAAGTGAGCAGATGGATGAGTCACTGGTTTAACCGCAGGTGAACCGGAAGCAAACTGTGATGTCATAAATAATTTATAATATATTTGTAAAAAAAAATTAAGTTCGAGGAAAAGAAAAAGTATATATTATAAAATAAATAGACTAAAACAAACTTATAATACAATTGTTTTAGTATTAAAATCAACAAATGCATGAATAGCTTGGTGGTTAGCATTTACAATCAATAATTTTTTGGAATATTGCTGTCAACCTAGCAGCTCAATGGACGGATTTTTAAGCGGGTTGCTAGTTCAATTGGTCCAATCCAAGTTTTCAATACAAACGATTATGTGGGATAATCCGGACCGATCATCGAAAATTGGGCCGGTCGACGGGTCAACTGATTGGACTGGCCGGTCCGGTCCGCTTTTCAAAACCATGGTTGTTGCAATTGCCTTGGGGGAAAGAAAGTTTTTAAAAGTTAAAATTGAGTAAATCAAATATTCAATCAGTTATGTCATTATAAAGATTAAATAGAACTGGTTAACAAGTTGAATAAATCAAGCTTGATTAGTAATTTTATAGTTAAAAATTATAAAATGGTGATGTTTACATGATATATTTTATTTATTTTTTATTTGGTACTCGAGTTTGGATTATTTTGGTTCTTAATTTTAAGTTATATTTGAATTATAATAAATATGAGGGAAATGAAAATGTAAATGTAATTCAGGATTCTCATGATTTTAACATTTGAGGAGTGTCACTTACAAAAGCATCTTAAGTAACGAAGTTTAAAATTTTAAATAAAGTTTAAATTGCCAATTGGTCCAATTATGTTAAATTAAAATGATTAAAGTATTTTATGTAATGGGATAGGTTATGTAATTGAGTTAATGTGATGTACTCTTTCTTTCATAGATATTTATTTGATAAAAGTTAAGGCCTGAGTTTGATGTGGCCGAACATTTAACATTTTGGACCGCACATAAAGAGACTTCTCCAATCTCTTTTTTGTCACATGAATATTAATAAATGGAATCTCATGTTAGTAATAACATGATGTACTGTTAAGATCACGAAATTCTAAACAAAGTTTTGAGTTTATACAAAAATTGTAAAAATCATTCCAATGTGATCTTTGTGAAGAGAGTATTTTGTGTATCGAATAGACTACAGTAGCATACTTCTCTCTCATATGCATGTGGGCTCTGTCTTTGTTTTATTTTAACAAAGTATAGTCCACAGCCTCATTTTCTTCTTTCCTGGTTTATTGTGGACAATGAAAATTTATTTTGACGATAATTACAGAGTCCACATAGGCACCCACCTACAACACCCAAGGCCGAATAAGAGCAACCATCTTCGTAATGAGGTTTCATAACCTCCTTACACGTCTCCTTCGCTAAATCAAGTGAAACAATAATCCAAGGCCCATTTATTTTGGGGTATAAAGGATGGAATGAGATTAGAATGGAAGTGAGGCTATTTAGTGTTATGTTTGTTTGCAGAGTTGGGGAAAGGATTACGATGGAGGAGGGGATTAAGATAAAGGTTGGAAGGGGGATTGAGATAGAGGAGGTAGAGATGGAGATGGTATTAGAAAAATAATAAAGGAATTAGAAATTTTTTTATTTTTTTTTTTATTTTTTACATATTGGGAATTTTTTTTGAAAATTAATGTTTAATTTGTTGTGTTTTTTTATTTGTTTTATTATTTTATATAAAAATAATTTAACAATTCCTACACCAACAATTATCATCAAAACAAACATAATTTTATTTAATCCCCTTACTATCAATCTCTCCATCTTACTCCTGAAATCAAATGGGGTCAAGAGTTACTTAAATCATCACCGCCCTTCCCGGCCCAATAGAGCGCCCCATTTGCAAATTTACCGGAATCATCAAAAGTAATAACATAAGGAAACTTCCCAATCCTCCTCCAAGACTTATGTTTGGATTGAGTGATTTGGAGAGAAAAGAAAAGAAATACAGAGATATGTATTTCTTTTACTTATTTAGATAATTTAAGTGGAGAGAAATGAGAAGAAATTGAGAGAAATAGAGAGAAACTCATTTCTCTTATAAACCTCATTTTCAATCTTCCTAAAAGTGGAGAGATTAGGAGAGAAAAGAAACTACTATTTTCATAATATTAATTTTGTCCTTATAAAAATAAAAGAAATAAAATGATTAAAAATATAAAAAAGTTATCTTGATAATATAACATAAAATAATTTCTTTTCTTTTTTCTTAATAAAATCTAACCAAACAAAAATGAGAGAAATCACAATCATTTCTTTTCTTTTATTTCTTCCTTATCCAAACAAAAAGAAAAGAAATCAAAATCATTTCTTTCTTTTTCTTTTCTCTTATAACTTAAGTAATCATTTTTTTTCTTTTCTCGCCTACATTGCCAAACGTAGTCTTAGTCCTTACTATACACATTCACTTCAGTCCTATACGAAACCGACTACCGGGACAGAACATCCCCACCAACTTGTAATCATCAATAGACTCATCACAATCAAACCCAAATGATACAAAGTAACATGACAACAATTTGATTTTAGGCAATCTATTGGATTTTCTAGTAGATGGGTTCCATAGAAACACTGCATCATCTTTAATAGCTACACACACCAACCCATTACAAGAACCCACAACCCGATACAAATTATGATGGATTTTCGACGGGTAATTGTCAACCCAAGCAACAGTATCAAATTGCTTGCACAAAATAGAGTCAATAGAACATGAATTGAGATCAATTTGGGGGCGAATAGAGGTTACATTGAGATGGGTTTTCACGAATTGGGGATGAGAAATCAAAGAACACCATGATTTGCAAACGCACCTGAATTGCAGCACAAACTTGACTGGAAGTCTAGAGAGTATTTCGATGATGAGTTCCTGCGGAAGTGGGTTTGAAGAATCTGAGACTGGGTTGGAGGTTTTGAGGGTTTTTTTGTTCCTTTTGGATTCTCGTTGATGAGTCGAGTGGCTTTCAATCACCATAGTTGGAGCGGTGATGAAATGAAGAGGATATGAAAAGGCTACAAATTAGCTTCAAAGCTTTGGAGCCTAGACACTTAAGCTGTTTGGTTGGAGATTTGGAAGAAAGACCTCGTTTCGAATAAACTATTTTAGTAATGTTTTGGATTTTTACGAAATGACTCGTAAAAAAATAAAAAGAGTGATGTAATAATTTATAATATTTTTTTAATTTTTTAACTAAGACATGCAAGTATCAAATGAGGCTAAAATGTATCTAATTTGAAATGTATTACGTGTGTATTTTATTTATAATTTATCTATTTTTTTTCTTTTTAGGATTGTTTGGTAGAATTTAAATAAGTTTATTTTTTTAATTTTTATGAAAAGATGTGTAAAAAAGTAGAGAGGTCATGTAACCTATAAAAGATAAAGATAAAAAAAAAAAAAAATGTACCCAAATAAACTCACTACTTTTGAATCAAAATAAATAAATAAATAAACTCACTACTTAATCTCCTAACCAAACAAAATGAGAGTGTCTGCATGTTATTTTGATGTTAAGAGAGAGACATGTTGGCCTTGTTTGGTTTGCTTTTGAGAGAGTAATTTTAGAAAAAAAATTTCAATTTTTTTTTGGTTTAGTGATTTAAAAAAAAAAAAATTTCAAAATCACTCTCTCCTACACATCAATCAATTAGTTTTTCTCTCTTCTCTCCTTTTCAATTATTTTTTCTCTCACACATATCTACTCAACTATAATAAAATATCAAATCATCTCAAACTCCTATACTCTAGAACTATTTTCAAAATATACAACCAAACAAACTAAAAATAATTCTAAATTCTCTCCCTAAATTTTTTTAAAAAAAATTTCTCTCTCAAGACCAAATCAAACACACCCATTGATTTTGTTTTGTTGAATGAAGAACAAGAATACTTGTTTGAAAAAGCTATGTGTAAATTGGGATTGAAAAATGTATATTTTGATCAGATTGAATGTGAAGTCGGCGGCAAACTCAACCACCGTTACGTGAGAGGCAAATGCGTAATAACAGGATACGAAAATGACACCGCACAACGGCATACAATTCTCACTCAGTGCCGTTTGTTTGATGAGTCAGGGGGATTGAGATTGGCAGAGATATGAGATACATTAACATTGTGTTTATTTTGAGAGATGACATAGAATTGATAGTCAGCTCCGGATTATAAATCCTCTTGGAGAGGGGATTCAGATGGGCTTCCAAGAATTGATATTAGAAAAATAATCCGTCGGATTAGAAATTTTTTATTTTTTTATTTTATTTTTTACATGTTGGCCTTTTTTTTTTTTTTTTTGTGAACATTAATGTTTAATTTTTTATATTTTTTGTTAAGTAAAAAATCATTATTTTATTTGTTTTATTTTTTTTTGAAATTTTTTTAAAATTTTTTACATGTTGGGCATTTTTTTTAAAAAAACATTAATAGTTAATGTTTTTGTATTTTTTTGTTAGTTTTATTATTTTGTATAAAAATAATTTAACAATCCCTACACTAACAACTATTATCAAAACAAACACAATTTTACTTTAATCCCTTCACTATAAATCCCCTCACTATAAATCTCCACTATTCTACTTGTGAAAATAAACGGGGCCTCATAGTTGACAACTTGACACACACTATTCACTCACTAGCTACAAATTTTTTCTTTGTAAAAACCATGAGCCAAGGGGTTTGGGATGGCTGCTCTACGAGGTACAATAATCACTGTTATGCAGTGAAATAGGCTTATTCTGGGGTCCATTTCGATAATCCGAACCGTTCACATTTTGAATCCATTAAGTAGAACATGCTTGTAAATAATCAAGTTAATCGGATATTGTTTACCTATTTATCCACTCATATTTGAATTCATTTTAATACTTTAAATCACAATTACTATCTATTTTTGTATATATAAATGTGAGCGGATGAATAGATAAACGATATCCGATTAACTTGATTTTTTGCAGGTATGTTCTACTTGATGTATTTTAAAATGTGAATGGTTCGGACTATCGAAATGGGCCCCAAAATGGGCTCATTTCGCTACACAGCAGTGGCTGTTGTGCCCTCGCACAACACTCACCCCAAACCCCGAGCTAAGACCTCTTGTTTTTTTGGAACTCCACTATTTTTTATTTATTGATTTTTTAGTTTTTTTAGGTGGTTTTAATTTTGTAGATTAATTTTTTAAAAGTTGGGTTTTTTATTTTTTTTTTGTATTTTTTATTTTTAGTGAATATTTTTAAAATTTTAAGTAATTTTTTTTTTTTACTTTTTAGATGCGCCTTATGTAGATATATTTAAAAAGTAAAATATTTGTAAAAAAATAATTTACAAAATCAATAAATACGCATAAATACGAAAATATACTAAATTTTTATATTTTTTTGGTATTTTGGATATTTAGTAAATTTTTTAAAGATTTTTTCACAAATATTATATTTTTGAATTATATTTATGTTAAGTGTACCTAAAAATTAAAAAATTATTTAAAATATTAAAAAAATTCAGCAAAAAAAAAATTCTAACTTTCTAAAAAGTGAATCCAGAAAATTGAAACCAAGTAAGTGAATCTGTTTATGATGAGTTTTTAATTTTTTATAAAAAAAAAAATATGTAAAAGTAAAGTGAATAGAAATGAATCTTCTAATTTGAATATCCGTTGATTTTTTAATTGTTTAGTAATTTTTTTGACTTTTAGATGTGAACTTGCCAAACAATGCCAAAATTCTACAAATAATCAATTAAATAAGATAATTTTTTAGTTTTTTTAGGTGGTTTTAATTTTGTAGATTTAATTTTTTGAAAGTTAAGTTTTTTATTTTTTGTATTTTTTATTTTTAGTGAATATTTTAAAAAATTTAAGTAAATATTTTTTAACTTTTTAGATGCGCCTTATTTAGATATATCTAAAAAGTAAAATATTTGTAAAAAAATAATTTACAAAATCAATAAATACGCAGAAATACGAAAATATACTAAATTTTTATATTTTTTTGGTATTTTGGATATTTAGTAAATTTTTTAAAGATTTTTTCACAAATATTATATTTTTGAATTATATTTATGTTAAGTGTACCTAAAAATTAAAAAAATATTTAAAATATTAAAAAAAATCAGTAAATTTTTTTTTTCTAATTTTCTAAAAAGTGAATCCAGAAAATTGAAACCAAGTAAGTGAATATGTTTATGATGACTTTTTAATTTTTTATAAAAAAAAATATGTAAAAAGTAAAGTGAATAGAAAGGGATCTTCTAATTTTGAATATTCGTTGATTTTTTAATTGTTTAAGTAATTTTTTTGACTTTAAGATGTGAACTTGCCAAACAATGTAAAAATTCTACAAATAATCAATTAAATAAGATAAATTACACTTGGACCATTTTATGTTTGGTTATTTTTCACTTTAACTAAAATTTGTTTTTCTCATTTTAGCTTTTCCTATTTTAAGTTTTTCTTAATTTACTTTTAGGTTTTGTTTGTTTAGCGGATTAAGTTTAATGGGATAAAACACTCGTTTGGGAAGTTAGGTTGCGTTGGGTTGGGTTGGAATTAAAATAGTCACAAAAAAACAAAATATAATTTTTAGTCCTAGACTAAAAAAATATCACATTCAAACCATAATTATTTTATTTCTTCTCTCACAAAAGTTAAAAAAGTCAAAAAATTCATTTCAAACTAAACTTTTTAACCTCAGGCTAAAATAACCGAAAAAACTAAAAAACCAACCCACATCCCCAATGAACCCTAAGAGTACGGTGTGATTGAGTGAATAAAATTATTAATGTGGTGGTATTAAATTGGAGTTGTAAAATAATGAATATTTGTTAGTGCACTAGTGTGGTGATATTTGTTACTTAAGATTAAATCTGCAAATTATGTAAAAGTCCTTATCACATAGAAGATTTTGTAAAATGATGGGCAAGATGGCCTTTTTGCTATAAATCCATGGGAGTAGACTAATAATCTCACCTCTTCCATGGGAATGTTACTCCCATACCACTTCTCTACAAAAAAAAAAAAAACATGCTATAGCCTTATGGGTTACTAATCCAATCCCCTCTCCCAAACCTCTAATCAAACATGACCTTAAAGTTAGCTTCTATTCAGAGTAGACAAAAAAAATGTCGCATTAACTGTCACATAATTCTGTTTAAAAAAAAAAAAAACTGTCACATAATATAAAAAAATATATTATTATATTAAATATTCAGTTTGTGTTAGAGATGTAAGTTATATATAATATTTTTATGCTATGTGATTGTTAACATGTCATTTTTTATCTAATTTTAGACATAAGTTAATTTTTGAAATAAATTTTTAAAAAAATGAAATATGAAAAATCAAAACGAGAAAAAATAAAATTTAAGAGGTAAAGTAAGAAAATGGTCATAAAAAAAACAAAAAAAACAAAAAAACAAAAAGTATAGTGTAATTTACGCATTAAATAATAATAAAATGGAGTGATTCTAAGTACACTCCAAAATGAAGTTGGCCATTACTTTCAATATCCAAACCTTAATTTTAATTTTAATTTTTTTGTTGGACACCTAAAACCCTCAATTAGTCCCACTTTTATCAATTTTCCTCATCTCATTTGCGCCGGAATCCCTTTTCCTCTCTGATGAATGAAAAACACCCACAAAAAAGAAACTGATCTAAGAACGAATTAATAAAGGAACATAGTTGATTCTTCTTCTTCATCTAGAATAATGTAGGAAAATCTTAGAAAAGTGATCCAGGACTACAATTTAACATAGAGGATACAAAAGGAAGGAGATAGAGAGGAAAAGCACTGCGATTCCTGTTGAAATGCTGGTAAGAGAATGGAAAGGGATTTAAGTAAGCCTCGGGTTTACAAGATTCAGACTAGGATTGATTAGCGGATCCATCAGCCCACCAAACCCACCCGACCCAACCCCATTTGGGTGGATGTGTGACACGTGGCAGGCAGATGCGGGCCCAGATTCTGTATTTTCACGGGTTTGGATCGGGTGACGGTTGATCCGCCATTACACCCATTGAACCCGACGCGTCCGTTTTGTCTCCATTTTATTTATTTATTATTTTTTTTACGCCCTCCTTTTTTGTGATCTCACTTAGTAACCTAACCTAACCCATTCTTCTTCGCCAGACACACTCTCTTTTCTCTCCTTCCCCAAAACCCTACCCATCTACCGACGGCAACAACGATCTTCTCCATCGTCCAACCAACAGCGAGCGACGATCTACATTGAAAGGCAATTGTCGATCGATGATCTGTTTTATTTTTTTTTTTACGCCCTTTTATGAGAATCTCAGATTAAAACCCTAACCCATTCTTTAATTGAAAGAGGATTGGCGATCGTGGTGGTGGTGAGATCTTGTCTTGTCTTCTTCTTCCCTCTTCTTCTCTTCTTCTCCTTAATCTCTAATCTGTTCTGTAATTTTTTTTGTCCAATTCGAAAACCTCTGTTTTGTCTTCTTCTTTCATTTTCTTCTCCTCAATCTCTAATATGTTCTCTCTTTCTTTTTTTTTTTTGTTCCAGTTTGAAAACCTTTCTTCTCTCTTCTTCTCCTCAATCTCTAATCTATTTTTTTTTTTTTTCCACAGTTCTGAAAGTAGAAATGTGGTGAGATTTAGAGTGTGAGGGTTCTACACACATAGAGAGAGGAAGCTTACAGAGAGAAGAAGCTTACAGAGAGGAAGCTTACAGTTCGAAAACCAAAAAGGTTTGGTTTCTTTTTCTTCTTCTCTACAATGGATTTTGAAAGTACATGTTGCAAATGGGATGTTTACATTCTGTTAGCTTGAAATTCTGTTAAATTTGTTAGCCCTAAATTCTGTGATTTTGAACCCCTAATTCTGTTAGCCCTAAATTCTGTGATTTTGAGTTTGATCCAGTCAGAGAATTTTAGCTCTCTTTTAGTCTGTGATTTTATATTTGTGTCTGTGATTTCTGATTTTTTTTTGGATATATCTATGACTGTGATTTTGGGTTTGAACTATTGAAAATAGGATGTTTACATTATGTTAGCGCTAAAATCTGTTAAATCTATTAGCCCTAAACTGTGTGATTTTGAACCCTTAAATTCTGTGATTTTGAGGTTGAACCAATATGAGAATTTTAGCTCTCTTTTAGCCCTAAATTCTATTAATTCTTCTCCTGATCTGTTCTCCATACTCTTCTTTATTTGTTTTTGTTTACATTCCTTAGTTACGCACTTAAATATCATTAATGACAGCCAATTTTAATACAAATGTATACATTTCATACATTTAAATATGTTTCACATGTGATTTGAAATCTGTTTCTGTTAGCCCTAAATTCTGTTAAATTTGTCATCTTGTTTGAAATTATAGGGAAAAACAGTTTATTTGATAATCTTTTGGTCATGGATCCTCCAAGTGAAGAAACAGTATTTGATAATTTTATAATGTTTTGGGTGATATTGAATTATGCCCACTGGAACCAATAAAACCAATAAACTGCCCCTATGCATATATGATCATATATTGGCATCTGTTACAATATTGCATTGCAATGAATTATGTTGCCTAGGTTGTTTTCATAACACATAGATGTGAATATTGCATTGCCTAGGTTGTTTTTTTTTGAGGAAGTGCACAATTGAATTATGTTGAAAATTTGTAAAATTTTAAACCGCCAAACTGATTTGTATCTATCTGTCAATCCGCTCAATCCGCATCCATCGGATTGGCAGTTGGATACAGATTAGTTTTCTCCAATCCACCAATCTGGCAGACGGATGACAGATTGAAAGTTCCATGACCACAACCAATCTGCACCCACCCTAATTCAAACCACTAACTATTATGAGAAAATCAAATTGTTTAGTTCATAAACTATGAAATCCCTAGCGCTATATTTGACTGAGGGATTTGAGAAGAGATTTGAAAATGAAAAGGAAAAAAAAAAAAAAAGATGAAATGTGAATAAAATATACTTCTAGTTTATCTAATTTCACAAACATTTTCTCTTTTAAATTTATTTTCAAATTCTCAATCAAACACAACATAAAAATAACAATTTTGAATAAGATGAAAAATAAAAAAGAAGAAAAGGAAAAAGTTGGAATAGTAAAGAGAATAAAGCAAATGTTTTGCAACAGTAAAAGGCATAAAAAATGTAAAGAAAGCAATCGCAAAGGCCATGAAAAAATGAGCTTGCAATGCAAAGACAAGAAGTTATAGGGTTACAGTAGGTGGAGAAGAAAAAAAGAGACCACTCACAGTTGTGAATTGTGAGGGAAAATGACAAAGAAGGTCAGCTGTTTGGATTGATTGATCGATGAAATGACAAAAGAATTAATCACTCACATTTGATTAGATTGGTGGCCGGAGCTAGGAAAGAGATGAGTGGAGTTGGGGCTACAGCCAGAGCAGTGTGGTTGGTTAGTTTAGGGTTTTGGCCAGTTTGGTTATTTAGGTCTGATTTCGAAACATGTTGACCTTGTTTGGTTTGTTTTTCAGAAAAAATTTTGAAAAAAATTATCTACAAACAAATTTTCAAGAGTAATCTACTCAAACAAATTTTTTCAAAAAAAATCTCAAAATTTTATTTGGTTATCTACTTTTCAAAATCGCTCTCTCTCTCTCTCATACACATCAAATCAATCACTTTTTTTGAAATTCTCTCCCTAAAACAATTTTCTAAAACCATTTCTGAAAAAGGCAAACCAAACAAATTTTCGTACTTTTTATCTCAAAAACTACTTTACAAACACAAACCAAACACACCTGTTATATTTTAATAATTTTTTTATTTTTTTATAAAAAAAATATGTAAAAAAATCAAGAAAGTAATGTGATAATTTATAGTAATTTTTAACGTTTTGACTAAAATACTTAATTCTCAAACTCAAAAATATTTAAAAAATAGGATGCTTGATCTAATTTTTTGCTACTTAGAGCTACCCAAAAGGGGTGTTTGGCAAGTTGGATTTTAACCTTTTTTTGGCTAAAATTCACAAAAAGACAAAATAAGCAAAAAATAGTCAATAAAATAAAATATTACTTCAAATTCATAATTATTTCACTTTTTCTCTCACAAAAATCATATTTAACTACAAAAAAAATTTAACTAGGAAAGAGTTGAATGGAGTTGGGGCTATAGCCAGAGCAGTGTGGTTGGTTAGGTTAGGGTTTTGGCCAGTTTGGTCATTTAGTTCTGATTTCAAAACATGTTATATTTTAATAATTTTTTTTATTTTTTTTATAAAAAAAATATGTAAAAAAATAAAGAGAGTAATGTGATATTTTATAATAATTTTTAACGTTTTGACTAAAATACTTAATTCTCAAACTCAAAAATATTTAAAAAATAGGATGTGAGCGTCTGTTTGGGAAGGGCTTATGGGGCTCAATGAGCCATGTAAGGACAAAAAAATTGATTTTAGCCACATGGAGCCATGTAAGGACAAAAACGGAGGCAATCACTTGGCACCAACTATTGTGAAGGTAAATTTATAAAATTACCCCCAGACAAAAGCTTGACATCACTTTCCAAAAAACACCTATTCCCTGAAAAATACACAGGACGTTGAAAAAAAAAATTTAAAAATATTTTTTTAGTTTTTGTTAAAATATTTTATAAAAATAAATTCAAATTATATTTATAAAAATATTTTTAAATATTTTAATTTTTTTGTTATGTATTTGATTATGATTTGAGTGTAGAGTTGTGAAAGTAGTATGAGTTTCGTGTTATGTGTTTGGTTATGAGTTTTAAAAATAATTTACTAATTGAGTTTTATTGTATGTGTTTAGTTACGATTTGAGTGTAGAATTGTTTTTAAATTTAAAATATTAACATTTTAAATTATTTAAATTTTTTTAAAAAATAATTTTTTGAATATTTAAATTATTTAAATTATTTAAATTTTTACGATTTAAAATTAAAATAAAATTAAATATTTAAAATTAAATTAATTTTAAATTATTTAAAATAGTCAGGACAATAAAATAAAACCTCACTTTTTATCATTTCACAGAAAATGAAAAAAAAATTAAAATAACAATAAAATAAAAAACACATGAAAAAACCATTTGCAAAAAAAAAATAAAATTAAAATACATAAATTATTTAAGAAAATACGCCTCATTCAAAAATAAAAAAAATTATTTAAAAAATTACAAAAAACGTAAATTCAAAAAAAAATTTAAGCAAAATACGCCAAATCCCAACCCAAAATCAAAAAAAAAAAAATAAATAAATATAAATGAAAGCAAAAAATGCCAAATCCACTTCAAAATAAAATTTAAAAAAATTTACGAAAAATACGCCAAATCCAATCCCAACAAAAAAAAATAAATTAAAAACCTTATTACGCCAAACCGAAACCCAAAATAAAAAAAAAATTTAAGAACAAGAACTAATTAAAGTATAAAAAAATAAAATAAACAAAAACATAAATTTTAAAAAAAAATTCGATACCTAAGCAAAATATGCCAAATCCAAACCGAAAATAAAAAAATTAAAAATAATAAAATTTAAACAAAATACGCCAAATCCAAACCCCAAAAAAAAAAATATTTTACCAAAATAAAATAAAACCCAAAATAAAAAAAAATTAAACAAAATAGGCCAAATCGTAAATTTTTTTTAAAAAAAGAAAAAAATACGCCAAATCCAAACCCAAAATAAAAAAATTAAAACAATTATGTAAAATGAAAGCAAAAACGCCAAATCCACTTCCAAAATAAAAATAAACATCAAAATTTACGAAAAATACGGCAAATCCAAACCTAACAAAAACAAAAAAAATTAAAAAAAGCAAAATACGCCAAATCGAAACCCAAAATAAAAAAAAAATTTTAAAAAAAATTAAGCAAAAAACGCCACATCCAAACCCAAAATTAAAATAAATAAATAAATAAATAAAAAAATATGGGAAATCCAAACCCAAAATATTTAAAAAAAAAAAAAAAAAAAAGCCAAAAAGGGCAGTTTGGTAATTTAATAGGATGACACCTCACAAAAAAGTCAAAAAGCCAAAAAAAACCAAAAAGTCCTTCCCAAACCAGCATTTTGAGCTCCAGGCTCATATAGCCAAAAAAGTCAAAAAGCCAAAAAGCCAACCCATTTCCCAAACGGAGGAATCTAATTTTTTGCTGCTTAGAGCTACCTAAAGGGGGTGTTTGGCAAGTTGGATTTTAGCTTTTTTTTTGGGCTAAAATTTACAAAAAGACAAAATAAACTAAAATAGTCAATAAGATAAAATATTATATCAAATTCATAATCATTTCACTTTTTCTCTCACAAAAATCACATTTAACTACAAAAAAAATCTAACTACCTTCCCAAATACAAAAATTTTAACTTACTAAAATAACCAAAAACTAAAATAACTTATTAAAATTGCAACTTTCTAAACACTCACAAAGTGGGACATCCTATTTTAGAGTTCTGGTTTAAACGTAGTTTAATAACTTAATTTATTTCTCTATACGATCTGTATTTCTCTCTTAGGCTTTGATAGAAAGTTCTAAAAGTAAAATTCTAATTAGAGCTCTAGTGAACTGATATTGAAAAAAAAAAAGAAAAAAAAAAAGTCAAAATATTATATCATAGATGAGTCCTACCCCATTAAATCTCTCTTAAAGCTATTTTGTTAGAGCCCAACGCATTTTTGTTCTTTCTTAAACCCAATTGCTTCTCTTCCTTCATTATTTCTTTCTCACTCTGAAGCCCCGATGACCATCCATCCACCATTATCACTTGCAATTCGAAGCCTACTACGGCAGCTCTGCCCAATATACCATAGCCAAATCATTTTTGTTTTAAAATTAATCAAAATAATTTGAAAAAATTAGTAAACCCATATCACTAAAGACTTCCGTAAATCCATCGCAATCAAGGATGGATCTAGGGAACCGGCGTTCGTGTGACACTCCAAAGTTTGAAACATCAACGATAAAAAAAAATAAAAATAAAGGAGATGAATATAAATTCTTATTAATTAAATTTTTTTCTTAAATAATAATTACAACTCTAGAAAACATAACCGTGAGTTCAAAAAATAACAGTAAATAAAATTTAGAATTATTCAAGCACAGGCAACATTTTCAAACGATAAACATAAAATACTTAAGTAGCTAGGGTACAAAAATGGTAAAAACTACAAACCTCCAATCAAAACTTCAAATCAACTAAGACTCCAGTATCATTAACCAAATTTTCAACTTCCATTTCTTCCTTGACATTGTTTAGAATTACATATATTCTTCTATTTGTTCTTATTGGTTACTTTCTTGTTTTCTATGCATATGATCAATTTGAGATAATCCAAACTGTTAAAAAAAATCATGAAACTTAATGGAATACAAATGCATAAAATAAAATTTATGAATGAAAATCTCAAGAAAAGATTATCAATTTTTACATTTAACAATAATTACCTCCTGACCTGGCAAATAACAGCATGTCTAAATGAGTTAAATTTATTTTCCATCTCAATTCAATCGTAATTCATTCCCTCAAAATTATTTATCTTAATCTAAAATTATTTATCGCAATCCCATAAAATTATTCGATAATGTTATGTATATTAAAAAAAAATCACAAAAATTATAGCAAAATAAATTATTATGTAATCTAAATTCATTCTAAGCTGATAAGAATCACATCCAATTTTATTTTATTTTATATACTTTTCTATGCATTCAATATTATTAAAAATTATTTTTATTCATGTACAATGAAATTAATTTTGTATAATTCTAATTGAGAGGTTGACAGATCAATTCTTGTCAAAGATAAATTTGATAATTTCTCATAATGATATCTTATCAAAGATAAATTTGATTACTTATTAGTCATTATGAAATTTCTATATTGGTGGAAAGATACGTGTTCAACTCCTCGTTAAGAAAATAAATAAATAAATTAATAATAATAATATTAATAAAGGTGAATTATGTTGGGAGCTTTTTTGATAAATCCATTTTCTAAGAGTTTTATTTCATTCAACCCATATTCTTTTTGACTATTCCATTAGGTCCAATTTAAAATAAGAAGACCAAAATACCCTTTTCCTCTACTTATGTTCCATTTAGTTCACATTATTTTCTTATATTTCAATAAGTCCTATGGGTGACATAATTACCAAAATACCCCTAATGTGAATGTTCACACCGTCAATGTGAATGTTCATATCGTCAATGTGTAGGGGCCCGGCCCATGTCGATCCTCGTGGGTGCCCGAAAAAATTCGAGTCGGGCCGGGCCGGCCCACAGGCCAAAAAAAGTAGGCCCGGCCCAGCCCGTTGATAATGTGAATATTCACATTGACAAGTTAACATTCACATTGATAGGAGTGTAAAATTGGTTTGCGGCCCGTGGGCGGCCCGAAGCCAGCCCGTTCATAATGTGAATATTCACATTGACATATTAACATTAACATTGATAAGAGTGTAAAATTAGCCCGTGACCCATGGGCAGCCCGAAGCCCGGGCCCGGCCCGTTGACAATGTGAATATTCACATTGACATGTTAACATTCACATTGATAGGAGTGTAAAATTAGCCCGCGACCTGTGACCAGCCCGAAACCCGCTCGCGGCTCGTGGGCTGCCCTGGGCGGGCCCGGCCCGACCCGTTGATAATGTGAATATTCACATTGACATGTTAACATTCACATTGATAAGAGTATAAAATTAGCCCGTGCCCCGTGGCTGCCCGAAATCAGCCCACGACCCGTGGGCGGCCTGGGGCGGGCCCGGCCCGGTATGTTGACAATGTGAATATTCACATTGACATGTTAACATTCACATTGATAAGAGTGTAAAATTGACTCGCGTCCCATGGGCGGCCCAAAGCCCGTGGGCGGCCCGGGGCGAGCTCGTTGACAATGTGAATATTCACATTGACATATTAACATTCACATTAATAGGAGTGTAAAATTGGCCCGTGGCCCGTGGGTGGCCCGAAGCCCACCCGCTGCCCAGGGTGGGCCCGGCCCAGCCCGTTAACAATGTGAATATTCACATTGACATATTAACATTAACATTGATAACAATGTAAAATTGGCCCGTGACCCGTGGGCAGCCCGAAGCCCGGCCCCGGGCCAAGGCGGACCCGGCTCGTTGAAAACGTGAATATTCACATTGACATGTTAACATTCACATTGATAAGAGTGTAACATTAACCCGTGTCCCGTGGCTGCCCGAAACCCGCCCACGGCCCGTGGGCGGCCCGAGGCGGGCCCGGCCCGGCCTGTTGACAATGTGAATATTCACATTGACATGTTAACATTCACATTGATAAGAGTGTAAAATTGATTCGCGTCCCATGGGCGGCCCGGGACGGCCTGGGTTTTGGTCCGGGCCTACCTCGGGCCGCGGGCGAGCTTCGGGCAGCGGACAAATTTTACACTCCTATCAATGTTATTGTTAACATGTCACATTGTCACGGATTGGGCCAAGCCCGCCTCGGGCTGCGGTCTGGCTTCGGGCCGCCCACGGACTGCGGGCTAATTTTACACTCCTATCAATGTGAATGTTAACATGTCAATGTGAATATTCACATTGCCAACGGGCCGAGCCTGCCCCGGCCAGAGGTCGGGCTTCGGGCTGCCCACGGGTCACGGGCTAATTTTACACTCTTATCAATGTGAATGTTAACATGTCAATGTGAATATTCACATTGTCAACAGGTCGGGCCGGGCACGCCCCAGGCCGCCCACGGGCCGTGGGCGAGTTTCGGGCAGCCACGGGGCGTGGGCCAATTTTACACTCTTATCAATGTGAATGTTAACATGTCAATGTGAATATTCACATTATCAACGGGCTGGGCCGGGCTAGACCGGGCCCGCTCCGGGCCGCGGGTGGGCTTTTGGCTGCCCATGGGCCACAGACCAATTTTATACTCTTATCAATGTGAATGTTAACATGTCAATGTGAATATTCACATTGTCAACGGCCCGAACCGGGCCGGCCCCGGGCCGCCCATGGGCTGCGGGCGGGTTTCGCGCCGCCACGGGAAGGGGACCAATTTTACACTCCTATTAATGTGAATGTTAACATGTCAATGTGAATATTCACATTGTCAACGGGCCGGGCTGGGTCGGGCCCGCACAAGGCTACTGGCCAATTTTATACTCTTATCAATGTGAATGTTAACATGTCAATGTGAATATTCACATTGTCAACAGGGCGGGCCGGGCCCGCCCCAGGCCGCCCACGGGCCGTGGGCGGGTTTCGGGCAGTCACAAGGTGCGGGCTAATTTTACACTCCTATCAATGTGAATGTTAACATGTCAATGTGAATATTCACATTGTCAACGGGCCGGGCCGGGCCCTGCCCGGACCGCGGGCGGGCTTTTGGTCGCCCATGAGCCGCGAGCCAATTTTATACTCTTATCAATGTGAATGTTAACATGTCAATGTGAATATTCACATTGTCAATGGGTCGGACCAGGCCCGTCCCAGGCCGCCCATGGGCCGCGAGCGGGTTTCGCGCCGCCATGGGACGCGGACCAATTTTACACTCCTATTAATGTGAATGTTAACATGTCAATGTGAATATTCACATTGTCAACGGGCCGGGCCCGTCCCGGCTCACGGGCGGGTTTCGGGCTGCCCACGAGCCAATTTTACATTCCTACTAATGTAAAATTTAAAATATGAATGTTCACATCATTAAATTGCTAATCGTTCAAAAAATATTTATAAGGGTATCAAAATTGAATATAAGGGCATAAGTGTCAAAGAAAATAGTGTAAATCAAGAAAATGGACTTTATGGAATAAAACTATACATACATGGGACTAAATGGGTTAAAAAAATCTTTCATGGACTTCTTGGGTTAAAACACTTCTAAATTGGACTTATCAATAAAAATCCCAATTATGTTTTATCCTTTTTATATTTGATCATTTTTTCACTTTGATTCTTGATTTTTTTTTTTTCACTTTAGTCTTTCATGTTTTAAATTTTTCTTAATTTAGTCTTAAAATTAACATATGTAATAAAAAGCAATTAGGCAAAAAATATCATATTAACTACCATATGGCCTAAATATATATTATTATATTAGAGTTTGGATTTGTATTAGATATGTGAGTTATATATAATAAAATATTTTTATGCCACGTAATTTTCAATGTATCATTTTTTTCTCTAATTTTGGACATAATTTAACTTTTAGAGCAAATTGAGAAAAACTTGAAAAAATAAAGGCCGAAGTAAAAAATAAATAAATTAGTAGTCAAAGTAAAAAATTAACCAAATATGAAGGGCAAAATATAATTTATCGTAATAATAATGACAGAAAAATGTAAGGGACAAATCAATGCTTAATTGCTAAGTTAGAAAGAACACAACAATACTTAATTGTTAAGTTTTCTCTGGCTCTTTTCACCCATATCTAAGCCATTTAATTGTTTTGGGTTCCTATAAATATATAAAAATAAAATAAATTTTTTGTTTGTTTTAGGTCATCCATTATGCTAATGCAATAACTTTAACGGGGGATGGGTCGGACTGATCTACGCTTTTAATGCGTCTACTGGCCTTGGTGTCTTCAAAGCATGCCTGCAAAAAGGTCTAAAGGGGAAGGTAATCCCCCGACGGACACTCCAACAATCAAGTTAGGTAAGGGTGGATTGATTTCAGAGAGAGAGAAAGAGAGGGAAGGGGATGAAAAACTTAACGCTTGACGTCTCTTGAAAATTTCTTTATATCCTTTGCTCATCATTTCTTTGTCCATTCTCAGCCGTCTTGTAGGCCGAAAATCTATGGCCTAGTTAACATCGTTCATGGTGATTCTACATACTCCGGCATGAGGGGTCTTGCCGCATTAAATGCTTGTAGCTCGCCTTTTTTGCCCCCCTTTCGGAGGTTTGAAAAGAAGCCTACAGTTTTGTTGCGACCCAAACCCGCCCCTATAGGTTTAGTGTCGTAACCGGCCAGTAATCTGAGATTACCAAAGGCCTTCCTGTATAATCAAAAATAATCGGGGCTAGCGGAAGCAGTATACAAAAACACCAATAATCTAATGAGTTGTGCATCTATATGAACAAATATTTACATGCAAAAACGTTAATTTACCCACATTCAGTACATAATCTTATACATAACATAAGCACATAACAAAAGTTTACTTCACAATCGAAAGCCTGACAACGGCCTTTCAGGCCTAGCCCCAACTCGGAGGCACACAAAACAACTCGGTAGGCTTCAAAAGGGTAGCTCAGCTAAAGACCCTTTCTAGACTTGGCCTCCAGAACGCTCACCTATATATATATATAAACAGTGAGCTAAAGCCCAGTGAATAACATTAAAGTAAATGGGTTAGTGAACGAATTCCAAATATATCATATCCGTAAAACAAATCATGACACAATCATTCATATCAGTCTCATGTCAGAACATAGCATAATGGTATATCTCATAGAACATATCACATATTGTCTTCCGACTAGAGTAATCGGTTCCGGATACCGATTAAACACATATCACCACAATGAAGTGGCTAACGAGACCTCATAATCACATATATGTCATGGACCCGCATTAACATACCGTCCCCCATGACTTGGGACTATCTATGGATGCCATAATAGATTTCGAACATAGGACATTCGTTCATGTAAACAAATATCATTTCAGAAATCACAACTTATCAAATCACATTTCGAACATAATTCATATGAACATATCTTTATAATAACGTTACTCACGGTGGGCTTCCAGAACGGTTGGTCAAGCAGTCCTTGACTCGTGACCTACAATCACAAATATGCATAGCACAATACACAATCATCTTAAACATATTTAGTTCACTTAAGCTTTTAAATATGGATGACTAGAATTAAGAATTAATTAGATTATTAATTTTCTTTAACCTCTAATTAAAGCATGTTTAGTCATGTATTAACCAAACTAATTAAATATAAATAATCTAATCATATACCAACTCTTATTAAGTTTACTAATTACACAATTAAACTTAAATTAGGCTCATACACATTAAATTATAATTATTCAGTCATGTTTAAATTACTGAATCAGAAACTCATGAATATGCACTTTTTGCAATTTCAACTCCATTTTCAAGCAAATCAAGGCCCAAATAATTAATCTTAATATTTATTTCCGTAATCTTGAGCCTACTCAATTTCAATTGAATTTAATTAATTCTCAATTAAGGCTTAATTTGACTACATCTAATTTTATAAACCTAAATCAAATTTTTAATTGAATTCTTATAAAGCTCTAAATATCAAATTAAACTCATTTTTCCATTTTTGAAACTCAATTTCATGAAACATCAATTTTCTTGAATCTAAGCTTTAATTCATGCTTAATTTCTCCTTAAACTCCACGAATCATGTAGGAGAACAAGTATAAAATCAAAAATATACCATGCATGTAAAGATTATGAGTTAATTTGAACAATTCTACCCATTTGCAAACATGCATGTCCTAAGCTCTTAATTACATGAGCAAATCTCCTATTTAAGGACAAATTCAATTCATTTAAACTCATATCTTGGAAGATGATGTGTAATAGAGCTTCAATATCAAGAATTTGGAATAATTTCTTATCTTAATTGATGCTTCAAGACCAAAATTTTAGCTTTCTTAAAGTTCCTCTTCTTCTTCCTTTCCAATTTCTCTTCTATGAGCTCAACTCACTCTTCCTCTCATTCTCTCTCTCTACGTGGGTCCCTGTGAGTATGTGAAAAAAAAAGATGACTAAGGCAACCAAGCGCTCTCTCTCTTAGTCTATATTTAATTTATGGCAACACACTAGTTCTTTTGATTATACCTATTTTATGCTTTAATATTATATTAACTAATTGGGATTAAATTCACTCAAATTAAATTCATCTCATCATCTTATAATCTTAATTACACTAAATTAAATTATACTAATGTGTATTAAGCTCTAATTTCTATTCAATTATTTAATTCCAGCCTATTAAAATTAGCGAATCAAATGAAATCAATTTTCAATTAAACTTCCCAAATGATTCTAAAAATTCCAATTAACATATCCATGTACTCAATTTTAGTTTCTGAACCCAGTAAGGTCGTCAATTTCAATTCCAAAGTTGTATTCTCAACAAATAATTTCTCAATTTGGACAAATACACACAAATTAAATCATATAATCCGCAATTAACACATGGATAATTCAAATAATTATAATTTGCATTTTTTGGATGTTACAAGTTTGGACTCCCGCGGTTCTGAATCTAATCTCATAAGTGCAATGTGAAATTGATAAACACTAAAGAGTCCAAATTTGACAAATCTTTTGGAAAATCGATTTTAGAATAAAAAATGCCAAAATTGGACTGCTTTGCTAGATACAGAGTCGCCACCTGAATATTTTGTTTTGGGAAATTTAGGAAATCCATGACTCGTGCCGAAGGTCACTTACCCGTCACCACCAAGATTGTCTCGGTTTGGGAACTTAAGTATGAGAGGGGAAGGTCATGAATACAATTGAGCACCCCCACTTGCCCGATCAAAGATCGGCCTTTACTAATCATGATGCAATTCTTATTCACATTATATGATCTTGTTCTGATTATTAGGCTAACTTTACTATGTGATGCATACAAGTATAGACTAATTTTGCAAATATTGGAATACTTGATTCATGTTTGTTTTGAAAAACAAAAGTGCTTTGAATATGTACCACTTGAAAAAGTGATCGCATATGAACATTATTCAAATTATTCCAATTTAAGCAAATAGCCTTCATCTACAAGCATTCAAGCAGTTTATCAATTAAGCATTTAACCTCATGACACGCATGCTAGACATAGCAACAATCACACTTATGCAACGTGCTAAAGCATAAAAACTTACCTTCTACTCTAAGCCAAAAGATGAACTAGTTAGAAAAATGCATGATCCTAACTATGTAATATGGCTAATGTAACACATACGATATGCAATTAAATAGGCTCGGCTAATAATATGGCATGTCAATCAATTTGATAGTATGCAGTTTAACATGTATTCAAAGAAGTATGTAAACAAGCAATTTAAAATGATGAACCGAGCCCCGGTGTATGTAAGACAAGTGAATGTAAACATAAATAATGCTAAATAAAACATGATGTCCCTATTCTAACCATCATAAGCAATTAAATAAAAAGGAGAAAGACGTGGGGTTGGAAGACATACACATTATTACAAAATTGCGCCCTCACACAGGAGGGTCTGAATGTCTGAGTGTCCAAATTAACGATTTATTACAAATCCAAATGAATAAACAATTAAAAGGGCTGTCTAATTTATTATACCAATAATACATATGCAATGCTCACGTGATGCTTCTTGGAAGCCACTCTGTCTGCCTTGCCTTGTTAGGAACTGTTCTGTTTCACCCTCAGTCACTATTGCAGTCACTACTGCTAACCAAAAGTGTACGGTTTGCCATATATTGGGGTCTAGCTGACCCGCAATCGATTTGAGCTCAAATAAATCCGACCATGCCTTATTTCTTTGTAGAAGACTGTTTATTCGTGCCTGAGGTGAAAATAGTGTAGACAGGGTGTTCCGAATTCTGTTTGTCCCTTTTTACACTTCTCTATCATTGGAAAGCCTTGAGAGAAGGGTGGAATTGTTTCTAAAATCATTAATGAGCAAGTTGATTGCTTGATGATTTCAGGTACAATTTGGACAACAATTAATAAATGAATGGAACCACCCCTCCCTCCTATCATAGATTGAAGTCAAAGAGGGAGGTAGAGAGTTCATCTAAAACATCATCATGAATTGATGTTTAGACAAGCCTTGACACAATAGACTTGGCATAACGCCCGGCCGAATCCAAGCAATATACTTTATTTTCTTTATATGGGTTGATTCATTTTAGCAATTTTTGTTAGTCCTTTCCATTCTTTAATTCATTAAGTCCAAGGTGATGATTATGTCCACTAAATGAGAAATGCACCAAATAGGAAGTAATTCTTAATATGAAAGAGAGATTATACCATTGGCGATGAACCTCCGTAGAGATTAAGCCATTAAGCATAGATCTCTAGCTTATATTTTGAATAACCATCAACCATTTGAAGTCACTCTCAATTTAAAGAAATGGATGACATGTGATGCTTCAAGATTCGTCTAAAACATCATGAATTAGTGTTTAGACAAGCCTTGACACAATAAACTTGGCATCACGTCCGGCCAAGCCCAAGCAATATGACTCATTTTCTTATGTATGTTGATTGGTTTTAAATCAATTTTCTTAGTTATTTCCATTTTTTAGTCCATTTATCCGAAGTGATTATTAAGTCCTCTAAAAGGAGAAAAGTGTCAAATGGGAAGTTGTTCTTGGCATGAGAGAGATGTAATGCCCTGGTAATGAACCTCCGAAGAGATTAAACCATTTAGCATGGAAGGTCTCTTTCTCATACTAAAAACAACATATATGGGACTTCAATTCACCATTTTCAATTAGATTACAAGAATATACATTACAACAATAAATCAAAGCAAAAGAGCAAAATAAGTAAGAAATGCAAGAAAATGAAAGGTTTGTGAAATTCACCTTCCAAGGAAAGGATGAACTCTTTAGTTTACCAACTCCCTCTTGATCATCCTCAAGTGTAGGAAGTGTGTTCTCAAATCCTCAGTAGCTATGGAAGTTTGGAAGTGTCACGCCCTGAATTTTATTCAATAAGGAACCCCAAATGAACAAACATTCACTATACAATGACAATAACCCTTCAATCATCATATATATAATAAATGAGTTTAATACAGAAGTTCCACATGCAATATACATTCACAACACTAAAGGATATATGAATCTATAGCATGTGAAGCACCTAATCTCAAAAAAATAAAATGCCCGCAAGGGCTTACATCTTCCAAGGCATTAGCCCGGTTACACAAAAGTGGTCTTTGGACCCATACATGTTAGCCCTTGGCTTTACAAAGAAATTACAACACAAGAAGAGCCATGTGCTCTTTGCAATTATCCACGCCCTCAACTTGGCGGGATCACCACATCTTTGCCTGCACCAAATCCCGTAGGGGTGAGCACAAAGCCCAGTAGAGAAATACCAAACAAAGTATATACATTTATGATAGATGGCCAAAATTGGATGCAAGTGCACATGCAATGCAATACTCCTTTTCAAGATATTATTCATGTCTTTCTTGAGAAAACACCATGCATTTCATTTACAATTTCAATCTCATAAATTTCCAAATTTCAACTTTTTAATCACAAGGGATGGTAAATACGACACTGGTAATCCCTAGACTGGCGTCTGCAAGTAGACTCTACGAGTACTACCAAACTGTCATTTTTACCGGTATTAATCGAAAGGCTCGACACCTACCCGCATGGTTTTCTGGTCTTTCAACAAGGACACTTAGGCTAACTTATCAAATTCATCTACGCCCCCTAATCCGGACTTACCGCCGTATTTACCCTATACACAGTTTCATAGTTTTCATTATAGTGTAATCCTTTTCAAAATAACACGATAAGAATGTGCAATAATAAGGATAATTAAATGGGGACATGATGCAATACAAAATATCTCAAACATCTTTCCATTTCAAGAACATTTCTACAACAAAATCAATTTACCACATTATTCATTATTTCCCCTCAACACTATTTAACAATGGCCATGCCATTAATTTATAGCAACAACAATCCCTCAACATGTCCAATTCATAACAAGGTATCCCCTTCAAGGTCACAAGTGGTGCCTTTCCAACATCAACCCCTATGTTTCTCGATCTTTCACAAAACCAATATGCACTTCCATTTATTATCTCACAACAACACACTTTTAAATGCTCAACCAAAATGTCAAAGTCACAATTCATTCCTCATATGTCATGTAAATTGCCATTTTACAAAACATATGATGAAAGTTTACTCTCTTATTATAGAACAACAAGATACCTCTAAACATGTTCACATCTTTCAAGACTTCCAAAAATTTCTAGGGTTTTTGTCAAAATAAAACAAACGTCTCCATCTTTTGAAAAGGTTTCTCTCATGACATCACCTCTCTTATTATGTGAGTTATACTTCTCATGAAAATAGTTAGAAGGAGAAAGAAATCAAACCCATCATTAAAGCCCTAGCATTTATGAGACAAGACCAAACTCCTAGTATCATTTATGAAAAACCCTTAAACCAACCAAATCAAACATAAACATATATATGACTCTTGGAGATTTCCCTTCCTCAAGTTTGATGGAGAAGTGGAGTAGAAACCCTAAGATTCAAGAATGAGAGAGAGGGCTTTGATCTCCACCACTACAAGGGGAACTCTTGCTCTAGATCTTCAAGGTTGTGAGAGATAATGATGATCTAATCCCAATGATGCATGAATCAAAGGTTTTTGGTACTTTGGTTAGGGTTTGTAAAGAGAAGGATGAGAAAAAGGATTTTTAGAGTGAGAGAGAAGAGTAGAAAATGAGACATTTTTGGCCCCAAAATGATTAAAAAAATAGAGTTCTCAGACTGCCAGAGTGCTGCACGTGCAGCACCCATATTTTGGCTCAAGGTTGAAATGTAGACAAAATTACTCTCTTTCTCTCTAACTCTCTTGAACCATTCTTTAATCAAAAACCTTCTCTTTTTTGCTGAGCCTCTCACTCTTTATATAAGCCAAAACATATAATATAATAATATATAATAATTTATGCCTAATCTTTATATTACATACATGTAATCTAATAATCATATAAGCTAATAACATATTTATATATACATGCCTGATGTTTGATGTCGGTAGCCAAGGGCTGACCGACATCAAACGATTTTTTTATTATTTTATTTTATAATATATATAATAAAATATATAATTTATACCAATTTATATATAAAAAAACATCAAAAATATGAACAAACACATAAAATTATGCAAAAGTACAAAATATTAAACTAATGAAATATTTAGTAGTTTTAAAGTAATTTGACCAAAATGGTGAAGGTTGGAATTAAAGTTCAAATTCCATCTCTCTTATTGAGAATTTTGTGAGAAACACATTATAATTGTCATCATCGGATAATCAAAAGAAAGCGCCCAAGTCTTAGGGCTGGTCAAAATGGGGTGTCTACAATGCTATAGTGGCCTCATTAAATGGCTGATGTGTGAGTGCAATAACTTTGCAAGATTTTTGTTTGCTCATGTGGCTAATTCCCTGCCTGACAAGTGTTTGGATGTTTTTGGTCCTGGCCCAGCGTTGTCTTTTCAAAGTTACTGGGCTTTAATACCTGGGCAGTGATCTGGGCCTTAGCTGTGGGGTTGGCTCCCCTTAGGTGCCCATCAGTATTAGTAGTCCCCAATTCCCAAGTGTAGCTTTAGTCCAACGAAGGGAATAAGAAAGAACATAGTAGTCCCTCAAGCCGGGGAGGGGGAAGAGGGTGGGAGGAAGAGAGACGTTTGCGAGGGTAGCCGAGCGTGAGGGACGACCGACCGACAAGGGCGGGTGACCACCAGGCTGGTCGACCGCGAAGGTGGCCGAGTGTGAGGGACGACCGACCGACAAGGGCGGGTGACCCAGGTTGGCTGACTGCGAAGGCGGCTAAGTGTGAAGGATGACCGACCGAGAGGGGTGGGCGACCGTTAGGAAGGCCGATCGCGAAGGTGGCCGATCGTGAAAGACAACCGATCGATAAGGGTGGCCGACCGACAAAATGGCTGACCGCGAAGCGTTGGCATTTGTCACATTTGAGTACAAAGTCGATGGTGTCCTGGTGGAGCGTGGGCCAAAAATAGCCTGTGTGAAGGATTTTATGAGCTAAGGACCGTCCCCCATAGTGGTTTCCACAAACCCCTTCATGGACCTCCCTCATCACATAGGTAGCTTGGTCAGCATTTAGACACCTAAGATATGGTCGTGAGAATCCCCGCTTGTATTGTGATGCTCCAAATATTTTTTTAGAACATCATAAAATTTAAATAACAAATAACTTGCTAAACAAAATTTTAACAACTAATTAGGGAAATTTAAATTCCCACATAGTCAAAATTTAACAACAAAACAAAATTACGAGTTCGCATACAATATTACAACAACTTTATAACATTCGTAATTACTAAAACAAAAGATAATAAAATTTTATTTTGCTATATTTTTTAATTCAAGTTAGCCATGGTTCTATATTAGCAACGGCCCCAATTTCGGCTTCAGTCCCTTCCTCGTCACAATCTGGCATAAAATGCCAGGGCAACAAAATATATGCCGTGAGTTTTGTAACACAGTAAGAAAACATAACCAACCTACCATTCTTTTTAAGAGAGTAATCAGATAACAATCATGACAATTAAGAGAAAATGACGGAATTAATAGCATGATAATATAACAACAATTTAAAATAATTTCGATAATTTTATTAGTTTAGGTGACACTTAAAATCTCACCAAAGAGATTTTCTTACCAACCACTAAGCCATGGCCATGGTTAATTTGGAAACCCCCCCCCCCCCTTAGTCAAATATTCAAGAACTACCAAGGATACCCACACTCAGAGTTATATACCCAAGTTGTGGTATCCGTGGTCTGCCCTAAGGGAACGGTCTGCCAGGGGTATGTAACCTCCCTGTGTACCACCTACACATCCACCCTTATCCTAAAACCAAATACTGATAAGGGTTCAAATAAGTCTCGTGCCATCTCAAGGTTTCGCGACACAATTAATGTGAGAATTCTCAAAACCGGGACTCACATTGAACAACCGGTATTAACCCTCAATTGCTAACTTTGTATATGCCGTTAATCATTTCAATTAGTTTTTATATTAATCAAAAATAATTCCAATTTTTAATCACAAATAATGTTATACCAACTCATTAAAATTCCCAACATAAAATATTACACATATCACACAATAATAAATCAATGTACAAAATTTAAATATACAATTAATTTAAACCGTGATATGAAATAATAATTTAGATACAAAGAAAATAAACCATAATCACACACATGCATGGATTTTTAATTTACAAGATTAGACTAGCACAATATTAAATAAACCACAATACACCCATACATGGATTACTTATTTACAATATTTAATGAATTAGACCAACACAATAATTAATTTTTAGGGAGATTTACCAATAAATCCCAAAATTTAAACTTATGAACCAATTGATCCCATTTTTATTCTATTAAACCATTTAGTCCCATTCAATTGTGAGGGACTTAATTACCCTCATGTAACCATTCTTGATGCAGCTGCGGGGCTTTAAAATTGGGATCACGTGTGTGGATCACGTGCGTGATTAGTGAATCAATGTGCCACGTGTTGCAAGTGATACATTGGGAGGGTGTCACGTAATGGCAATCCGCTGTAAGGGGTTTTTCTTGGGCTGGGTTAGTGTGTGTGGGGGTTAACCCATTCTGCAACACACTCACTCATCTCTCTCAGCATTCTCTCTCTCTCACATGGAGACCCAGCCACACACGTCTCCTCTCTCTAGCAGACACAAGGCACCATGCACACAAGACACCATTAATGCACACACCCAGCAGCACCCTCATCATCTCAGCATCTTTATACTCACACAAGCAGATTGAACACATCGAATCATTGATTCCACCATCTCGATCCTTCGAGAATGGAAACCGAGGGTACGAATTGATGACCGCTTGATCGAGCCCTCTCATGGAGACCCATTCTGCAACACATCTCTCTCATGGAGACCCACCGCCTCACAACTCCATCACAACTCCTACAAACCCACTTCTATCAAAACTGCTTCTCATCATCGTTTTATTTTGCAAAATTTACACAATTTTTAAGGGTTGGTGGACTTGATTTGAGAATTTTTTGGTGTTGATTTGGGTGTTTAATTTGGGGTAAGATGTTCTATCAAAACTGCTTCTCATCATCGTTTTATTTTGCAAAATTTACACAATTTTTAAAGGTTGGTGGACTTGATTTGAGAATTTTTTGGTGTTGATTTGGGTGTTTAATTTGGGGTAAGATGTGGCAGAGGATGGTGGTTTTGGTGATGATAGCTGGAGGGGTGGGCTTGTTGCCTGATTGGGTTGTTTGTTAAATGCTGAGGAAGATGCCTGTTAATGGGAGCAAGGAGCAGCAGTCGGTGGTGTGATGGTGGTGCATTAATAGTGGAGGGCGGGTTTGCTCTGTGCTGGTGGGGTTTGCTTTTTAGGAAGGAGTTCTGTTCAATGTTGAAAATAGGAAGAAATGGTGCTGCTGTGGTGGTCCATGGAGATCCACACACACACACACACTAATACACGCACACACACACACACTGATGGCTTCAACGCACACCCACACACACACACACACACACACACTGATACACACACACAACGCACACAGTACACACAGAATGAGCAACGTTTGATCCAGCAAAACAGTGCCACGTTATACCAAGGGCACTCCCGTCCACACAGTAAAACAAAAATGAAAAAAAAAAATAAAAAGGACCAAATCAACCCACCAGCAGGACTATTTGGTATAATAAAATAAAAGTGGGACTATTTGGTATAACAGTTTGTAAAGTAGGATTTATTGGTAAATAATCCTAATTTTTATCCAATTAATTAATTGAAGTAATGATCTTAAACCTGCCCAGAAATTTTCAGGATATACCTTAGGTAATAGAAATTATAAATAAATTATTTATAAAATTCTAAAACTCATGAACATCAACAGAATATTCAATAAACATGTTTAGGTCATGTTTCAAAACGAATTTCCCAAAAAATAAGTTATAAATAATTCAGTAAAATTCCCAGAAATTTCATGACACAAATCTATCACATTTTTTAAAATTAATTCCATACTTAAATTTATAAATTAAATCCATAATATAAAAATTTATTATGAAACTAGACTTCTCAAATTTCATTTTTTATTTAGAATTTACCAGATTTGGTTTAATATAAAATTTTTAATGATTTTTCAAACACATAGTAAAATCTGCCTATAGCTCCAGATTTGATGAAAAATCTATATAAATTCGTACAAAACTCAATAATTGTTGAAAAAATTCCTGGATGAAGTAGAAATCATTATAAACAACTTTGTAGAAGAAATCATCTCAATTTTTTGAGTATAAGTTTTTTTAAAAAATTCATACAATTGTTTGGCAGATTTAAGGGTCAAATAAAATCTTCAATATTTTTTTTAATGGCATAAACTGCACATGCAAGTCCAAATTCCACAATATTATCATGATTTTAAGACTACCAATATCTTCAAATATTTGATATACAAATCATAAATTTTCATACAACTATAAATAAAATTCTATCTACAAGTTTAATCATTTTATCATATGAATATAATCTGAAAATTTGAACAATTAAAAAAAATGAGAAGGTTGAGAGGGTTTTCTTACTTAATAATAGGATGACGAAATGGTAGAAAATTTTAGCTTCCCTAATCTTCCACTCTTCTTCTTTTAACCTTGCTCATAGAATTCCTTTGCTTCTCCTCTCCTCACTGATGTGAGGAGCAGCATTTACACACACACACACACACACACACACACACACACATATATATATATATATTTGAATTCACCAACTGTGCCTTCCCTCCCCTCTCTCTCTCTCTCTCTCTCTCTCTCTCTCTCTCTCTCTCTCTCTCTCTCCTCATCATTCTATGTTGTCTAATCAAAATTTTCAAATCCAAGGCACATAATTGGGTCTTATTCCCTATATGGCATGCAAGCAAACATGTGGCATTCATTGCCATAGAAAATTTGAAATTTCGGATTTAAAAAAAAAAAAAATTTAATACACTAAGATTTTTAACTAAGTTATTTAGCAAAGATAATTATCATATTGAATCCTTATTAAAATAACTCATAAAGAACAAACATTGAACATCTACAAAATTATTATTCTTAATAATGTCTTTATTAGTGATTGAATTGAGTTAATTTAAAACTAAATTTTACACTAATATATATTTCAGATAGACTCTGGATAAAATTTATTTATTTATTTTCTTTTAAGAATAATTAAATGCGGGTTTTCACAATTTACCCTCCTAAAAAAAAATTTCATCCTCGAAATTAATTCGTATCTTTAGACTCGAAAAGCTGAGGGTAATTGGCGCGTATCATATTTTCTCATTCCCATGTTGACTCTTCCGTTCCACGATGTCTCCAGAGAACTTGAACCAATGGTATAGTTTTACCTCGTAATTTCTTCTCGCGACGATCTAAAATTTTGACAGGGTTTTCTTCAAATGTCACATCTTCATCAAGATTAATTTCTTCCCATTTGATGATGTGAGAAGGGTGTGGCTCGTATTTCCGTAGCATAGAGATGTGAAAAACATTATGTACTCCAGCCAATTAAGGTGGTAGAGCCAAACGGTACGCTACCTTTCCTATTTTGTCCAAAATTTTGAACGGCCCAATGAAGCGAGGTGACAGCTTTCCTTTCTTTCTGAAGCGAACAACTCCTCGACGAGGTTGTATTTTTAGAAACACATGATTTCTAACTTGAAATGCTAAAGGTCTTCTTCTTTGATCTGCATAACTTTTCTGCCTACTCTGAGCTGTCTCAAGTCTTTGTCTAAGTAATTTCACCTTCTCGGTAGTTTCTTGAACCAACTCTGGCCCTAAAAGAGGTGCTTCTTCGACTTCCGTCCAACATATCGGTGATTGACAATGCCGTCCATATAGAGCTTGATACGGTGCCATACCAATACTTGCTTGAAAACTATTATTGTAAGAGAATTCGATTAGTGGTAAGTGTCTCTCCCGACTACCCTTAAAGTCCATCACACAAGCTCGAAGCATGTCTTCTAAGGTCTGAATTGTTCTTTCTGATTGACCTTCAGTTTGAGGGTGAAAACACAACTCTGTACCCATAGCTTTCTGCAGACTTTGCCAGAATTGTGATGTAAAACGAGAATCACGATCTGACAATATTGAGATTGGCACTCCGTGCAACCTAATGATTTCTTGAATAAATAATCGACTTAATGATTCGAGTGTGTCTGCTGGTCCTATTGGTAGGAAATGTGCCATCTTAGTTAACCGATCAACCACCACTCAAATGGCATCATGGCCTTGCGGCGACCGAGGTAGTCCTGATATAAAATCCATTGTTATGCGTTCCCATTTCCACTCAGGTATCGGTAAAGGTTGGAGTTTCCCCACTGACTTCTGATGTTTTGCCTTCACTTGCTGACACATCAAGCACTTAGATACGAATTGGGCAACGTCCTTCTTTATTCCACTCCACTAATACTATCGCTTGAGATCCTGGTACATCTTGTTTCCTTCTGGATGAACTGCAAAAACTGAATGGTGAATTTTGTTTAAGCACTTCTTCTCTCAATTGTTCGATGTTCGGCACAAATACCTTAAACTACCATCTTGATGAAGTGTCCAACCCGATGAAGATTCCCCGGACACTAATCGTGCCTTGATGAAGTCAGTCTCTTGATCAAATCTTTGGGCTTCCCATTCTTATCAACACTTTGGTAAGAAGTTGGGGTGTTGTAACTATCACAAACAACCTACCCTTCCCATTTTGAGTCTCTGGTTGTAACTTAAACTCATTCACGGTGCTTACCATTTCCCACTCTTTAATTGATATGTTGGCTACAATCTCTCTTGTCTTTCGACTTAGTGCATTCGCTACAACATTAGCCTTCTCGAGATGATAAGACAAAGTGAATTGGTAATCTTCAAGGTACTTCATCCAGCGTCTCTGCCTCATGTTCAAATCTCTTTGTGTGAACAAGTACTTCAAGCTTTTGTGATCAGTAAATATCTCAAACTTTTCGCCATAAAGGTAATGTCGCCAAATCTTAAGTGCATAGACCACAGCCGCCAACTCCAGATCGTGAGTAGGATAATTTTTCTCACGGTTTTTCAATTGTCTTGATCCATAAGCTACTACCTTCCCATTTTGCATTAACACACTACCTAACCCTTTTTTAGAGGCATCACAATAAACCATGTACCCGATGTCACGTTCGAGTATGATTAGTATAGGAGCGCTTGTCAGTCTCTTCTTGAGTTCTTGAAACGACTGCTAGCAAGTTTCATTCCATTCAAACTTTACTTCTTTTTGTGTTAGGCGTGTCATTGGCTTGGCTAATTTGGAGAAATCTTGAATGAATCTCCTATGATAACCTACTAATCCCAAGAAACTACGAATTAGGTTGTTTCCATCCCATTACTGCTTTTACTTTAGCAGGATCCACTGATATTCCTGATTCAGACACAACATGACCTAAGAATTTTACTTCCTACAACCAAAATTCACATTTGCTAGCTTTAGCATACAATTGGTTCTCCCTTAGAATTTGCAAAACAGTTCTCAGATGTTGCTCGTGATCTTCCTCCGATCGTGAGTATATCAAAATATCGTCTATGAATACTACCACAAATTAGTTCAAATAAGGTGTAAAAATTTTGTTCATTAAACCCATGAATACCCCAGGTGCATTCGTCAAACCAAATAGCATTACCACGAACTCATAGTGGCCATAACAGGTTCGAAACACAGTTTTGGGTATATCTTCTTCTTTGACACGAAGTTGGTAATATCCCAACCTAGGTTAATTTTGGAAAAACATTTTGAACCTCTTAATTGATCAAACAAGTCATCAATTCTTGGTAAGGGATATCGATTTTTAATGGTGACTCGATTTAGTTGTCGATAATCGATGCACAATCTTAGGGTTCCATCATTCTTCTTCACGAATAATGCTAGTGCTCCTCATGGAGACATACTTGGTCTAATGAACTTTTTATTCAACAATTCGCGCAACTGTTCCTTCAATTCTTGAAGTTCAGCTAGCGCCATACGATGTGGTGCTATTGAAATTGGTGAAGTCCCAAGTTGAAGCTCGATCGTGAATTCTACGTCTCATTTTGGGGGTAGTCCTAGTAATTCGTCAGGAAAAACGTCAGCGTACTTGCACACCACATGGGGTAATCCTGGATCTTTTCGATTTTCGTCTTTCAAAATTAAGCTTGCCAACCATCCAGTTAGTTGATCATGCCATCGCGACTTGCGATACGTTGGAGTTAAAGAATCTTGTCTATCTCGTTTAAATTGAACTTTCTTGCCATTAAGGGAAGATGTTGTCACCGTCTTACGGTAACAATCAATAATGGCTTGATGAACTGACAACTAGTCCATTCCTAGGATGACGTCAAAATCAGACATCTCCATAACTCTTAGATCACAGATCAAATATGAACTAAAGATTTCTAGTTCACAAGATTTACATACTAGATTTACTCGGGTTTGACCACCTAAGGGTGAAGCGACAGTCATAGCTATCTCTAACATTTCTGGTTCCAAACCCAAACTTGACACACATGCAGAGGATATAAAAGAATGCGAAGCTCCAGAATCAAACAATACTTTAACCCAATAATTTATAAAGATTAACATACCTTGAATTACTGATGGATTACCAACATCTTTTTCTTCTTTGAGAGCATACATTCTTTCTATTGCTTGTTGGTTAGTCCCTCTTGGTTTCTTTTCATTTCCAGCTCCTTATGGTTGTGTTATTGGCTGGCCTGCATTACTAGAGGCTTGTGGCTGCCCCTTGTTGATCTGAGTATTTTGAGTAGGCTTAGAACCTTGCCCTGGCTAGAATTTGTTGTATTGTTGTGCTCCTCGTTGATCCATAAAATATTCCCCACCTTGAGGACACTCACTTCGACGATGCCCCTATTAACCACATCTGAAACAGTTTCCTTTCCACTCATTTACAAAGTTTCCTCCTTACTGGTTTCCTCGATTCTGCCTTTGTTGTTGCTGCAACCCTCCGACATAAGGTACTGGTGCAAGATGGGTTCTGGTGTTGCGGACTGGACCTCCTCCGCGTGGTTGGTTATTGTTCCTTGATCGCTGATTTCGAATGCGTTTGGAATTCGCTAATTCTTGTTTCACAATTAAAGCTCGATCCACCATTTGAGCATAGGTGGAAAGTTGCGCTATGATCAATCTTCCTCTAATGTATGTGTCCAAACCCCAGTCAAATCGTCTAACCTTATCCTCTTCATTTGCTACTATGGCTGAAGTGTACCGTGAAAGGGCTTCAAAATGGTTTGCATATTGAGTGACTAACATTTTTCCTTGTTTCAGTTAGAGGAACTCTTGAACCGTTTTTTTGTCTTTGCGAGTTAGGAAAATATTTTTCCATGAATAAGTCTTCGAATTGTCTCCAAGTTAATGTCTCTACTTGTCGAGTACTTCTGATCATTTCCCACCAATGATCTTCTTCCCTTTCCATTTGAAATGCTGCCATGGTCACTCTATCTTGCTCATTTCGGATGTCAAAAGTATCTAGCAACTTCTTAATTTGTCTTAACCAAGCTTCAGCTTTATAGGGGTTTGATCCACCAAGGAATTTGTGGGATGTAGCTTTTCAAATTTTGCTATCATTTCAGATTTGCTTTGATCTTGGTTTCGGGGTGGTATATTACCTACCCTATCAGCAATTGCGTGTATAATTTGAGCGACATCACCATCAGACACTCCATCACTATTACCGTTGTTATTATTTCTTGTTTGTCTAGCCATTTTGCATGATGGGATTTTTACGTAATTTGTGATTTATTCATTTATTATTATTATTATTATTATATTTATGTGCAACGATAGTAATAAATAAATAAAAAAAGAAACTTCATTAATTAGATTAAACAAGCTACAATTAGTGAAATACAAATAAAACAAAATAAAAATAAAATAAAATAAAATACTATGGGCAAAAGATAGCCCCTATAATCCAAGTTAACTCCTACACCCACAATTCTAAACTAGGCAATTTTATATGTAAGCATACAAAACAATTGGTTAGCCTAGTTGTAATTCCCTTAAGATCTCTAAAACAGCCAAGGAAAGTCTCTCCTCACAAGGGCTTCCAACTCCTACGTGGCTTGAAAAAGCCCCATGAATCGCCACAACACTTTCACGAAGACAACAGTTTCCTGTACACAATGCCCTAGCAGTTGTACCGGCTCCTCCTGATAGATCCTCCAGTCCTTGAATTCTACTGACCCATCTCTCTTCACAATTTTGTTTGGGTCGGGGCATGATATACTGAAGGCTCCAAATGCCAAAGAGGTTGCCTATCCTATCGGTGAAGCCATCCAGAAAAGGGCCTAGCTGATATAACCAGGGAGTCTTGCCTTAAAATTCAGACAGGTCCAATGTAGGCACCCATCCAACTCTCAGATTTCCAAGCACAACCTCCTAGGGGGATAAATTCTAACATATACAAATAAGCCAATTTGCAACCCATATCAAACATCCCAATTCTCAAACATGGCCTCTATATCCCCAGTGCTCTCATCAGTATTGCCCTCTACAAACTCTTCTTGGTATCAGACTCAATCACAATTATCTCTAGTGGGTTGTACATTGGTGCAATCTCTTTGAGTTTAGGTTCAGGCTCAGGCTCAGGCTCGTGGTCTTCTATTGGTGCAATTTCTTTAGGGTCAGACTCAGGCTCATAGTCTTCTACAGGCGACTCCACTTCCTCACTTGAGTCAGATTCTATGTCATAGTTTCCCACCGATTCTTCCTCATTAGAGTTAATATCTGATGACCCTGGCATCCTACAATTAAAAAGGTTTTAACTTAGTTAAGTCACAGAAAATTACAAGTTAATGTAAGGCTTTCTTAACGTAAAAAATATATATATATAATTGCTACCCATGGCCCAAAGGTTCGAATCTAAGCTCTGATACCAAACATCATAAAATTTAAATAACAAATAACTTGCTAAATAAAATTTTAACAACTAATTAGGGAAATTTAAATTTTCACATAGTCAAAATTTAACAACAAAACAAAATTACGAGTCCGCATACAATATTACAACAACTTTATAACATTCGTAATTACTAAAACAAAAGATAATAAAATTTTATTTTGCTATATTCTTGAATTTAAGTTAGCTACGGTTCTATATTAGCAGCGGCCCCAATTTCAGCTTCAGTCCCTTCCTCCTCATAATCTGGCATAAAACGCCAGGGCAATAAAATATATGCCATGAGTTTTGCAACACAATAAGAAAAACATAACCAACCTACCATTCTTTTTAAGAGAAAGTAATCAGATAATAATCATGACAATTAAGAGAAAATGATGGAATTAAAAGCAAGATAATATAACAACAATTTAAAATAATTTCGACAATTTTATTAGTTTAGGTGACACTCAAAATCTCACCAGAGAGATTTTCTTACCAACCACTAAGTCATGGCCACGGTTAATTTGGAAACCCCTCATTGGTCAAATATTTAAGAACTACCAAGGATGCCCACACTCAGAGTTATATACCCAAGCCGTGGCATTCGTGGTCTGCCCCAAGGGAACGGTCTGTCAGGGGTATATAACCTCCCTGCGTGCCACCCGCACATCCACTCTTATCCAAAAACGAAATACCGATAAGGGTCCAAATTAGTCCCGTGCCATCTTAGGGTTTCGCGACACAATTAACGTGAGAATTCTCAAAACCGGGACTCACCCTGAACAACTGGTATTAACCCTCAATTGTTAACTTTGTATATGCCGTTAAACATTTCAATTAGTTTTTATATTAATCACAAATTATCATTTCAATACCAACTCATTAAAAATCCCAACATAAAATATTACACATGTCACACAATAATAAATTGATGTACAAAATTGAAATAAACAATTAATTTAAACCATGGTATGAAACAATAATTTAGATACAAAGAAAATAAATCATAATCACACACATGCATGACTTTTTAATTTACAAGATTAGACTAGCAAAATATTAGGTAAACCACAATACAATATATTACTTATTTACAATATTTAATGAATTAGACCAACACAATAATTAATTTTTATCCAATTAATTAATTGAAGTAATGATCTTAAACCTGCCCATAAATTTTCAGGATATACCTTAGGTAATAGAAATTATAAATAAATTATTTATACATTTCTAAAATTTGTGAAAATCTACAGAATATTCAATAAACATGTTTAGGTCATGTTTCAGAAAGAAGTTTCCAACAATAAGTTATAAATAATTCTGTAAAAGTCTCAGAAATTTCGTGACACTGATTTATCATATTTTCTTAAATTAATTACATACTTAAATTTATAAATCAAATCCATAATATAAAAATTTATTACAAAACTAGACTTCTCAAATTTCATTTTTTATTTAGAATTTACCAGATTTGGTTTAATATAAAATTTTTAATGATTTTTCAAACACATAGTAAAATCTGCCTATAGCTCCAGATTTGGTTAAAAATCTGTATAAATTCATACAAAGCTCAATAATTGTTGCAAATATTCCTTGATGAAGTAGACATCATTCTAAACAATTTTGTAGAAGAAATCATCTCAAAATTTTGAGTATAAAATTGTCTGAAAATTCGTACAAATTTCTAGCAGATTTAAGGGCCAAACGAAATCTTCAACATTTTTTTTTAATTGCATAAACAACACATGCAAGTCCAAATTCTACAATATTATCATGATTTTAAGACTACCAATATCTTCAAATATTTGATATACAAATCATAAATTTTCATACAACTATAAATAAAATTCTATCTACAAGTTTAGTCATTTTATCATATGAATATAATTTGAAAATTTCAACAATTAAAAAAAATGAGAGGGTTGAGAGGGTTTTCTTACTTAATAATAGGATGATGAAATGGTAGAAAATTTTAGCTTCTCTAATCTCCCACTTTTCTTCTTTTAACCTTGCTCACTGAATTCCTTTGCTTCTCCTTTTCTCACTAATCCGGAGGAGCAACCTTTACACATATATATTGGAATTCACCAACTGAGCCTTCCCCCTCTCTCTCTCTCTCTCTCTCTCTCTCTCTCTCTCTCTCTCTCTCTCTCTCTTTCTTTCTCTTCTCATCATTCTATGTTGTCTAATCAAAATTTTCAAATCCAACGCACATAGTTGGGTCTTATTTCCTATATGGCATGCAAGCAAACATGTGGCATTCACTGCCACAGAAAAATCTGAAATTTCAGATTTTTTTTTTGGTTTATTAAAATTAATACACTAAATTCGTACAGCTGGATGGGTCGAAAGGGTGGCCATTGCGATCGGGGGGTTTTTGGAGAGGGAAAAGAGAACATTTAACGAGCGCAAACCGACCATAAAGGCTGTGAGAATAACCTTGTCATCATTTTCCTCCACTTATAAGGCCTCTGTATTGAAGCGGGTGACAAAGCTTCATAGCGATTCCCCCTCAGTTTGTCAGATATTTAGCAGGTAAGTCGTTGGGTGTTGTTGTCGCTGCGCTCTGATGAAATGGCTTAGGAAAGACTCGCTGAGCTGGTAAAAGGAGGTGACAGAGTTTGAAGGAAGCTGGCTGAACCAGAGTTGCGCGGACCCCTTTAACGTGACGGGGAAAGCGCGGCACATGATTTCTTCTGGGAAAGAGTGGGGGATCATAAGTGTCCGATATGCTTCCACGTGGTCGACCGGATCGGTGGTACCATCGAAGGTGTCAGTCGATGGCATTTTGAACTTAGAGGATAGAGTTTTTATCTCTGATGGAAGCGATAAAAGGGGAGTTGACGGTGTAAGAAGGTTTATGCTGCCAAATCGTAAGAGATTGAAAGAGTATAGGATTGAGGAGATATTCTACATCTTAATAGCCCTGTGCTTTATTAGTGCAGTGTTAGAGAAGGGAGGACCAAATAATATGAAAGGGCAAGAAAGAGCTCTGCTTAGTGGAAGGCAATATTTCACGTGCTAAGGCACGCATAAGCATTAAATCCCATAACGCGAGAGGGAAGAATCAAAGTCTGGGCGGCGGGTGGTGAGGAAGATAGTTCATATGATTTTTTCAAAGAATGATTCCCCAATCATACATAATAGCCACCAAAACTAGTGGAGAAAGAATAATTGGTTTTTCAGGCATTAAATGGTCTACCTACTTCATTACCATGGTTCCTGATGAGAACTATCTAGATGATGCATCAAGGTTGGTTGTTACTGCATGACCCCTTGTAGCTGAAGCTTCGTGGCTCGTAATTCTTCATTCCAAACGGGGGCATTATCTCCATAAGCATGAACTGGGGGTTGAACACTGCTAGCCTTGCCTTCGTGGGCAGCAGCATGGTGCAGTGGAGGGATGGTTAGGGAAAAGTGGTGGTCTCTCCTGACGGGGCTGCGAGCCTGGAGAAGGGGCGCGCAGATCGTCAAGGTTCGACGATTAAGGCTGTGGGACAAAGGGCGAAAATATTTCTTGGGATACATGTGATGGGAATTGGTGATGATTGGGGGTTTGTTCTGGATTAGGGGGGGACTATAGACGTCCCGAATGTCCCGGGAAAAATCCCGTTTTTGTTCATTGGGCTCACTACAGTTCGGACTCAAATGTCACGGTTCTGAATCTGATCTCACAAAGTGCAATGCAAGACCGATAAATCACCAAAGAGTCCAAATCCGGCAAATCGTTTTGAAAAAACTGATTTTTAGAAAGAAGTGCCAAAACATGGACTGCTTTGCCAGATACAGAGTCGCCACCTAAATATTTTATTTTGGGGAAATTTAGGAAACCCTGACTCGTGCTTAAGGCCACGTGTCCGTCATCACCAAAGTTGCCTCGGCTCGGGAACTTGGGTACGATTGGGGAAGGTCATGCAATGAGCACCCCCGCTCGCCCGATCAAAGATCGGCTACTACTAAACATGATATCTTGTTTTTTGAAAAACACATGCATTCTTATTCCGATTATTAGCCTAGAATTACTAATGTGATGCGCACAACATACAAGTATAGACTAGATCGCCTAAGTTGGAACAAAACATCTCATATTTGTTTGAAAATGGTTTGAAGGTGCTACTCGCAAGTAGGCTAAGATGGGGATTTGCCACCCTCGGGTGGGCTTAGAAAACATAATTCTGCCACCTCAAGTGGGCTTAAAACTCGCATTCAATGAATTGTTCCAACTCAAGTAATCCAACCTTCACCCACAGGCATTCAGGCAGTTATATCACATAAGCAGTTAGCCTCATGGCAAGCATGCTATCATGGCAGCCACTCACATACATGCAAGGATGCTAAAGCATAAACACTTACGGTGTACTCCAAGCCAAAACAAAAGCTACGTTAGAAATCAATGCATGATCCTAGCTATGTTAAGAATGCCTAATGCAACACATACAAAATGCAACTAGAAGTAGGCTCGGCTAGTCTAAAATGGCATATGAGATGCTATAGATAACATGTATTCAACTTGGAATTGAAATACAATGCAGTTAGTATGATGCGCCGAGCCTGGTGCATGCAAAACAGATGAATGGATGTAAACATGCGAGCATAAGTATGCTAATTGAAAACGTGCCCTAATCGAACCATCATATGCTGGTAAATAAAAGGGAGAAAGAAGTGGGGGTTGAAAGACATACATCACACGCACGCACACTTATTACAACATTGCCCTCTCTCGGAGGGTCCGAATAGATAATACATAACCAAAATGAATAACAGCTACAGCTAATTATTACACAACTCTAATTAATCAACAAATTAACTAAGTAAGCAAATAAACTAGCATGCAAATGGACTGCCCCAGCTCTGTTTTGGATGACAAAGAATGCATGCGTGCTCGAGTCGCCTTGTCAGGAAATCCGTCGTGATGCCTCGTCTCGCCTTTGTTTGCAATTGATTTCAGAAACTTACATGAAGCTCCAGAGAGATGAAACTCCACCCTGGAAGACTGTGGGAAGGCTGCCGACCAGCTATAGGCATTGGAGACCACCTACCGACCACCCTTGGTGGTGAAAAACCAGAAAAAGGTGGTCGGCCTGCCAAAAAAACCTGGTCGGCCGACCAGTTTCTTCTCTTGGTTTCTGCATTTTCCGCAACAAAGGCAAGAGAAAGAGAAAGCAAGGTATTTGCAACACATGTGTGCGTGACCACTCTCCCCATCATTGCATAAGCTCTAGGGAGTGTAGTCCTCGATCCTCGGGCCACCAATCACGCATCTCAATGCATGATGGCCGAGGAGTCGAATTGCATGACTCGATGTGAAATAAATGCACATATAAACACCTAAAAACCAACAACTCTATCATGGATAGTCAAGAGTGTCGACGACGGGGAATTGAGGCACATTTCGTCACTTTGAGTATGAAACGACCCTCGTTTCCCGTGTTTGGACTAACTCCTACTCCAAACACAATGCAACACATAAGGCATACACAATGTGACCTCAAGTATGCAATCTAATGCAATACAACTTAAACATGCGAATCATGCAAAGGATTATAATGCAAGCATGCAACTAACATATGCAATGTCATGGACTAAATGGCATACAGAATGTGCAATGGACTAGCATGCACAATGCACATGGGAACCAACATACACAATGGAATGAACAAGGCATGCACAATGCAATGATCCATCATGCGACAACATGGCATACTCAATGCTATGAACTACAATGGCATACTTAATGCAAAAATGGGCTTAAACCGAAATGGATGGGCCCTCAGCCACACCCAAATTAGTGGCCAAAGATGATGAAAAACAAGGCCCAAAAACTCATGCAAACAAGCACAATGCAAGGGCTCCAAGCCTAAGGCACAAGATGCAACTCTCCAAGAGCATGGCAAGGATGAAAATATGGCATACAATGACACATGTTCCAGCTCTGAAATGGCACGTGAAATGACTCCAAAAACATGCAACAACTCATGCAATGCATGTTTGATAGGCTTAAGCACCAAAGACTAGTGAAGCACATTACACTATAGGCATACAAAGCGATGCTCAAATGGACCAAACCAATCCCAAACAGTCCCTATACAGGCCCAAAAACAGTGGCAAAATGTGTTGGGATGGTGGCTCGGAATGCATTTAAATGAAGGTCATGCAATGGCTCACTGGAGACACCCTATTTTTTGACCGTCCTCAAGACTTGGACGTCACCGCTTGAACACTCGGTGATTATCCATGTTTGTGTTCGTTTGGATTTCCCGGAGGTCTCGGCTACGAGCCCTGCCTCAGGATCTCCGAACTCGACCGTTTTGTGTTTGGTTTTGCACCAAACACCTGTGTTTTTGCCTTGGAGGGGCAGGGAATGCCTTGTGAGGCATCCCCACATACCACCGGCAGTGGCTAGAGGCCACCGGCTGGTTTTTTGTTGCCACCGGCAATGTATGTTTGCCATCGGCAATGTATGTTGCCGGTCGGCACTCTTTATTGCCGGTCGGCAGTCAATTTTGTCAAAATGACATTTTTGGCCGGCCGACTACTGTTCAGTTGCTTTTGGAGATATTTTTGAAACAGCTGGCTGGCATTTTCTTCCCCTCCATACACGTGTATGGAGGGATGCCCCTCTTGTTAGCTTACATTGTAAGTTTACAAGATTGGCTCCTCTATAAGAGGAGCCTTCCTCTCCTTTGCTCAGGGGTTAGAAAAAATTAGAGCTTTTTGCTTAGAAAACATAGAGGAAGCTCTGGTTTTAGGGTTAGGGTTCAATACATATCCTATCTCTATATTATTCTTGTGTGTGTTTTAGTCCATACTATTGCACACAAGCACCTAGTGCTCCACCTTCCTTTGGCTACTGAGGTTCTAAGGGCTTGTTCTTGCTATTTTTGACTGGATTAAAGCTCAAGGAGGCAACAAGATCACCATTGTTGAAGAAAGGCTTCAAGGGTAAGAAACTAGTCCTTTTTACCCCATTTTTGCATCTTATTTCTACCTATCTTAGAGCTATTTTTTGTGTTTAGTGTATAACATAAAAAAAGTTCTTTTTTTAGGCCCTCTTGATTGTTTGTTAAGAGTGTTTTGTGGTTTGGGTGTGTTTGACCACCCTTAGGCCTTGAAAGGCCCCATTTTTGTGCTATTTTGTGCTAGCTCCGGGATTTTGGTGTTTGGGTCTCTTCACCACTGAAATCTTGAGGGATTTCAGTGGTAAAGATGATGCCTTGAAGTCCCAAGAAGGAGAGGGTCACCCCCTCTCCTTGTTGTCCTTGCAAAGGGCACTTTTTGGCCTCTTGAAGAAGCCTTTGTTCAAGTGTGTGTTGAGCATGCCATGACTGTTTTTCATGCTTATATTGCCATAATATAACATGGTTTTAAGTTGTTTTTTGGTGTAACCATGCATGCCTTGCATACCTACCTTGTAATGCCTTGTGATTGCCTTAATATGCCTTAGGTTGTGTGCCTTTGTTTTAGCATGTTTTAGGCTTAGATTTGTGAAGTTTTTGTGCTTATTTTGCCATGCTTTAGGTCTGTCTTAGGTTGTTTGAGTCGACCCTAGCATGCATTATATAGCCCCTTTGCATTTTTGGGCTTGTTGGCCTTAAGTATGTAAGTGTATAGCATGCTTTGTTTGCTTTGATTTAGTGGATTGGAGTCATTTTTCATGTTATTTCAGTCCCTTTAACATGTTTGTATGCTTACCTTGCATGCCTCTTTAACGCCTTATGAGCTTGTATTGTATGCTCCTTGAAAGTGCATGTGTGCATGCTTTTGAATTCAAGCCATTTAGATGCCATCTAGGTGTCCCTCGGGTGTTGTTTAGGTCTGCCTTTGACCTATTTTGAGTCCCCTTAGCCTTGTGAGGCTTGGTGGGTTTGACCTTGGTTTAAGCCTCTTGGCTTGCCCCAAGTACTTGGGCCATTTGCATGCTTTACTTGCTTGAATTAGTTGGTTTGGCACCTCTATTTTGTGCAATTTCAGAGCCTTTGTTGCATGCTAATTGTCTATGGTTTGGTCTCTTTAAGTGTGCTTAAGAGTTGCCTTGTTTATGCTTAAGGTGTTGGACCATGATTGCGTGCATATGTGTGTGCATTTTTGGCCTTCATTTCCTTGGTTTTTGGCCACTGTTTTGGGCCTAATTGGAGCTGCCTAATTCATGTGCAAGACCATCATTTGCTTAGTTGTATGTTTACCTTACATGTTTGCACATTGTCCATGTTCATGCTTGCATGCTTGCCCTCATGATCATGTTGCATATTAGCTAACATGCCTAGGATGCATTGTACTTTGCATGCATACCTTGTCCCTTGATTTAGTGATAAGGATTGGGCCTTGGTTTGATTGTTTGCATTGCATTTGAAATCAAGTTGCACACTTGATTCTTTGGGCCATCATGCATGGAAATGCGTGATTGGTGGTCCGAGAATCGAGACACATGCCCCTTTGAGTCGCAAACATGATAGGGGGCATGATTGGTGCATACATTGTTTGAATTGTATTGCCATGCAAGTTTTGCTCTCTACTGCTGTGAGTTGCAGGTTCTGCAGGTATTGTTTGCCGACCGGCAACATTTTTCTGCCGGCCGGCAGTAATTTATCAGCCGATGGGTTCATTTTGTGCCGATGGCCACATCCTAGTGCCGGTGGTCATTCTACTTAGCCGGTGGGATCCCCCAGTATCCTGAGAGGCATTCTTGAGACTTTGGCAGTCTTCAGAGGAGCAAAGCAGGGAAAAACAGAGGCAGGACTAGGGAAAACAGAGGCAGACTATGCATGGCAGTGCGATTCCGAGCAAGTCCCGAGCATGCGCTGCATTTGACCCGCTTCCCGAGGGGTTTACTGTTTTAATTAGATTGATTAATTCGCTTAGTTAATTTAATTGATCTGTAATATTTAATTAGCTTGCGTAGTTAATTAATTTGTATATTCTTTTGGTCCCTCCGAGCGAGGGCAAATCTGTAATAAGCGTGTGTGAGTGGTGTGCATGTCTTCCAACCCCCACTTCTTTCTTCCCTTTTATTTACCCGCTTACGATGGTAGATTAGGGCACATTTATTTTAGCATACCTTATGCAATGCATGCGTGCATCCATACATTTGTCTTACATGCATCGGGCTCGGTACATCATACAAACCGCATTGTATCTTCAAATCTAACTTGAATACGTGCACCGAATGATTGCATTTCACATGCCATTTTAGGGTTAGCCGAGCCTATCCTAAACTGCATCTCTGTATGTGTTGCATTAGCCACTTAACATGAACTAGGACATGCATGTTTGCTAACTAGTTTCTTGTTTTGGCACGGAGTACAATGTAAGTATTTATACTTTAGCATATTACATGCGTGCGAATGTTAACATGACAGTAGGCTTACCATGTGGCTAAATGCTTATATGAGATAAATTGTTTGAATGCCTGTGGGTGGAGGTTGGATTGCTTGAGTTGGAAAAACTCGTTGAAATCCGTGTTTTAGCCTACTTGCGAGTAGCAAATTCCAAAGCACTTTCAAAACAAACGGATATGCAATGCTTATTTCCAAATTAGGCAATCTAGTCTATACTTGTTTGCTGTGCGCATAACATAGTAATTCTAGGCTAATAACCGGAATAAGAACACATAACGTTTTCAAAATCGGATATCATGGTTAGTAGAGGCCGGTCTTCGGACCGGGCGAGAGGGGGTGCTCATAGCTGACCTTCCCCAATCGTACCCAAGTTCCCGAGCCGAGGCAACTTTGGTGATGACGGACACGTGGCCTTTGGCACCGAGTCAGGGTTTCCTAAATTTCCCAAAATAAAATATTTAGGTGGCGACTCTGTATCTGGCAAAGCAGTCCATGTTTGGCACTTCTTTCAAAAATCTGTTTTCTCAAAACGATTTGCCGGATTTGGACTCTTTGGTTCAGATTTAGAACCGTGACAATGTGAGTTCGAACTGTAGTAAGCCCAATATGAACAGAACGGGACTTAACCCTCCCGGGACGTTCGGGGACGTCTACACTCACAAACGAGGCATAATGATGCAACTCTCAAGGGCACTTAAAGCATGGAAAATATGGAGTATGGCACAAGTATAAGCTCTGAAATAACATTTCCAATGATGCCAACACATGCAAATACTTCAAGTTAGGCATGCAAGAGTGCTCAAAACTCAAAGCTAGTCGAAGCTATTAAACAACAAGTATGCATGGCAAGCATTTTTCGACCATGAGGCCTCAAAACAGAGCTAAGGCAACCCAAAATATGAACAAAATCAGTTTGGAGCATGGCCAAAATGTGCTAGAATGGAGGGCCAAAACAACATGCAATGTGAGCTAGTGAACATGGATTACACTACAAGCATATGAAGCACTCAAGAGGCCACTAAACCAGCAAAAGTCAGAGGCATGACATGCCAAATAAAGCCCAAAAACCCACTGAAACATGATCAATGCATGCAAGAATGACATGCTCCTTTGATAGGTTATACAAGGGATTGTTCTACACATGCAAGAGGCAAACAACATGTGACCAAACCAGTCATAGACAGAGTCTAGTCAGGTCCTAAAAGTCACTAAAAAGGGGTTGAACCAAGGCGAGGAAGTGTGAAAATATGGGCTCCTTTGAAAGGCCAAAAATGCCAACAAACAAGGCCAAAAGAGAGAGGGTCCCCCCTCTCTGATTTTGGCCCTCAAACCTACATGCCAACCACTGAAAATCTACTGGATTTCAGTTGCTAAAAGGCCAAGCAAAGGTCAATAGAAAGGCCTCATGGCATAGCTCAAAACAAGGCTAAATAGAGCATGCAAGAGGGTAGATGACTCCCAACACCAAAATAGCCTTAAACAAACATGAAAATCACTTAAATATGAACCTTTTTTCAGTTGACAACAAAGCTCAAATAAGCATGCAAATGAGGTTATGAGAAGGATCAAAATAGTGCTTAAAATAGGGAAAAGTGATTACCCTTGAAGCTCAGCAAAACCAGCCAACTTTGGGACCAAAAACCAGACCTTTAACCGCTGAAAATGACCTCCAAGGACCTCAAAGCAATGGTGGAAGTGTATGGCTATGAGGTGTAGTGTAAAAGGGTAAAAAACCATGCACTTTTGGAGCCAAAATGTAGAGATATAGAGAGATATAAGCTTGGAGCCTTAGACAAAAAATCTGAACCTCTCTCAAGGAGAGGGAGACCCTCTCTTATAGAAAAACAAGAGGGTTCAAGCTTCTTGGAGAAGCTAAAAAAGGCCCAAGATCCTCCATACACGTGTATAGAGGATCCAGTCTGTGCCTTCCAGCTGGCACAGCTGGCAACAACTCACAGAGACAAAGCTGGGGGAGGCAGGCCGACCAGTTCAGGTGGTCGGCCGACCAGGTCAAAAGGGTCAACTCAAAAAAGGGTGGTCGGCCAGCCCATTTGATGGTCTCCCAACTGAATGCAAGCTAGTGGTATGGTGGGAGACCAGTAAATGTGCCTCAAAACCAAGGAGACCAGCTTCCTAACAAGAAAACCGGCTGGCGAGGAGAAAAGTGATCTCCAAGGAGAAAAGGTGGTCTCCCATCCTTGTACCACCTCCCAAATAATGAAAACAAGGTACATGCCAAAAAAGAACGAGGATGGATGCAAAACGAGGGTTCGAGGGTCAAAACAAGCAGCCGGGTGCCCCGAAAACAGGCTGTTAAGCAAAAAAAGTGGCGTGCGACCACAAAGGTGGTCTCCCGGGCCACAGTGTCCCTTTAGATAGAGGAAACAAGGTGTGTGCCAAAAACCGTGCCAAACAGAGAATGTTAAGCGGTCCCGAACTGAGGCGCGCGACCGACGGCTCCGAAAATCGAAAACTGGTCTCCAAACGGGAACAGTGGCCTGCGACCACGAAAAGTAGTCTACTACCACTGAGAGATGGTCTACAAGACCTCTCCCTCTCTTCAGGAAGAGAAAACAAGACCTGGTTCGCAAACCGAGTCAAGGCACAAAAAGGGTCCCGAGGTCCGGGGGTAAGGCTCTCAGCCGAAACTCTGAAATTTCAGAACGAGCACAACATGCACCATCACCGAGCGCTCAATCGATGACGTCTGAGTCTTAAGGTCGGTCAAAAATGGGATGTCTACAATTGCCCCTCTTTGACAGAACTCGAAAGTCATAACAATGACAGGAGTGAATGTCAAAGCCCAGAGACGACCCACTTTTGACAAGACCGAAGACACAAACAGGCGAGATAATCAAAGAAAAGTGCCCGCAGGCAGGGGCAAAATGCAAGAGACATGCACAAAGCCGGACAGAACTTATGATCATGCAAAGAAAGCTGTAACGAGGCACATCACGTAACAGTTTTAAGCAATCATACGCAAACCTAACTACGCTTCATGCAGAAAGGATGTAAGAGAATTATTCAATTCTCGTTACGTCTCACACAGAGAATACAATAGCTATATGGTTCGTCTGGTCGCGCCAGCTTCAAATGAACCGTACGTACAATATCGTGCCTGAAAAAGAAAGGAAATTTAACAGTTACAATATTGTTAGAAACAATGCATAACAATGCAAACGAAAAGTGCGCGACAACACGGGTGAAGGGGTACATGACAATGCGGGGAGTGCGAAGCGCATGACAATGCGAAAGGATGCATGTCAACTCATGTAAGTAAAGCATGCGTGACAGCACAAGCAATGGGTTAAGCAAGGAGTAGACACATGTAAGTAAAGCATGCGCGACAACGCATACAATGTGTGTAATAAGAGAAACTTGAACACATGTAAGTAAAGCACACGCGACAACGTGTACAATATGTGTAACAGGAATCGAACACATGTAAGTAAAGCACACGTGGCAACGCATGCAATATGTGAAGCAGGAATTGAACACGTGTAAGTAAAGCATACATGACAACGCATGCAATGTGTGAAGCAGGAATTGAACACATGTAAGTAAAGCATACGCAACAACGCATGCAATGTGTGAAATAGGAATTGAACACATGTAAGTAAAGCATACGCAACAACGCATGCAATGTGTGAAATAGGAATTTCACACATTTAAGTAAAGCATACGTGACAACGCATGCAATATGTGAAGCAGGAATTGAACACATGTAAGTAAAGCATACGTGACAACGCATGCAATGTGTGTAATAAGAGAAACTCAAACACATGTAAGTAAAGCACACGCGACAACGGGTACAATGTGTGAAGCAGGAATTGAACACATGTAAGTAAAGCATACGCAACAACACATGCAATGTGTAGACGTCCCCGAACGTCCTTGGAGGGAATCCCATTTTGTTTATTTGGGCTCACTACAGTTCGGACTCAAAGTCACGGTTCTGAATCTGATCTCGCAAAGTGCAATGCAAGACCGATAAATCACCAAAGAGTCCAAATCCGGCAAATCATTTTGAAAAACTGATTTTTAGAAAGAAGTGCCAAACATGGACTGCTTTGCCAGATACAGAGTCGCCACCTAAATATTCTATTTTGGGGGGATTTAGGAAACCCTGACTCGTGCCTAAGGCCACGTGTCCGTCATCACCAAAGTTGCCTCGGCTCGGAAACTTGGGTACGATTGGGGAAGGTCACTTCGTGAGCACCCCCGCTCGCCCGATCAAAGATCGGCCTCTGCTAACCATGATATCGAGTTTTGAAAACATTATGTGCTCTTATTCCAATTATTAGCTTAGAATTATTATGTGATGCGCACAGCAATACAAGTATAGACTAGATTGCCTAAGTTGGAACAAAGCATCACATATCCGTTTGTTTTGAAAATGGATTGAAGTTTGCTACTCGCAAGTAGGCTAAAACACGGGTTTCGACGAATTATTCAAATTCAAGCAACCCAACCTTCACCCACAGGCATTCAGGCAGTTATATCACATAAGCACATAGCCTCATGGTAAGCATGCTATCATGGCAGTCACTCACACGCATGTAAGGATGCTAAAGCATAAACAATTACCGAGTACTCCGAGCCAAAACAAAAACTAGTTAGTAATCAATGCATGATCCTAGTTCATGTTAAGAGGGCTGATGCAACACATGCAAAATGCAACTAGAGATAGGCTCGGCTATTCTAAAATGGCATATGAGATGCAACTACTGATACATGTATTCAACTTAGAATTGAAATACGATGCAGTTTGTATGATGTGCCGAGCCCGGTGCATGCAAGATAGATGAATGATGCACGCATGCAAACATAAGTATGCTAATTGAAACATGCCCTAATTTAACCATCATAAGCTGGTGAATAAAAGGGAGAAAGAAGTAGGGGTTGGAAGACATACATCACACACACGCACACTTATTACAACATTGTCCTCTCTCGGAGGGTCCGAATGAATAGCATAGAATAAACTAGCTAATCTAAGCTAATTAAACTAATTATTACACAACATTAATTAATTAACAAATTAACTAAGTAAGTAAGGAAACTAGCATGCAAATTAAACAAAATGGACTACCTCAGCTCTGTTCCGAATGATAGGGATGCATGCATGCTCAAGTCGCCTTGTCGGGAAATCCATCGTGATGCCCCGATTTGCCTCTGTTTGCAACTGGTCCCAGAACACTGTACAAAGCTCCAAAAGGCTGCTGACCAGTTTTTGCTGCTGATTTCCGATTTGCTGCAACAGAGATCAAGAAAGGGGCATGGCAAAGTATTTTCAATATATGTGTGCACGACCACTCTCCCCATCATTGCACAAGTTCCGGGGAGTGTAGTCCTGGATCCTCATGCCACCAATCACGTATCTCGATGCATGATGGCCGAGGAGTCGGATTGCACGACTCGATGTAAAATGAATGCACATATAAACACAACAAGGCCTAAACTCCATGGGTAATCCGGAGTGTCGGCGACCGAGAATCGAGGCACGTTTCGTCACTTGGAATACGAAACGTCCCTCGTTTCCCGTACTAAATCCTATTCCAAACACAATGCAATATACATGGCATACACAATACGACTAGCATGCAACCCTAAACGCAATGCAACCTAATCATGCTAGCATACGAGGGATGATATGCAAACATGCAACTAGCATACACAATGCTATGAACTAAGAATGGCATACTCAATACACATGAACTATATGGCATACGCAATGCACATACGAAGATGGACATGCACGAAGACATGGGCAAGGCATACACAATGCGACGATCAAGCTTGCGACAACATGGATATGGCATACATAATGCAAGATGGACTTAAACTAAAATGAATGGGCCTCAGCCACACTCAAATCAGTGGCCATACATGATGAAAATGAAGCAACAACACAAATGCAAACATGCACAAATGCAAGGGACCAAACCTAAGGCATAAAGTGCAACTCCACCAAAGCATGGTAAGCATGAAACATGGCATACAATCACATATTTTATAGCTTTGAAATGACATGCAAGATGGTCCCGAATCATGCAAACACCTCACACAATGCATGCTAGATGGCCCAAATACCGAAACTAGTGAAGTGGATTACACTATAGGCATGCAAAGCAATACACAAATGACCAAACCAGCCCAAAACAGTCCCTATGCAGGCCCAAAACAGTAGGAAAATGGACTAAAATGGTGGCTCAAAAGGCACGGAAATGAAGCTCATGCAATGGTTCATAAATGAGGCATACATGCACAACCCTCAAATGCATTTAAGGAGTGGAAACCATGGGAACATGGCAACCTTACATGCTCTGAAATACCATGCACAATGACCCCAAAACATGCAAACACCTAAATATAAGCATGCAATAGGCTTCAAAACTCAAAGCTAGGCAAGGGTATTGAACTACAACCATGCATAGCAAACATCATTCGACCATGAGGCCCAAAAAAAGAGCTAAGGCAATCCAAAACATGCACAAAATCAGTTTAAGGCATGGCCAAAAGGTGCTAGAATCAAAGGCCAAAATAGCATGCAATGTAAGCTAGTAAGAAGATTTGCACTACAAGCATGTGAGGCAATCAAGAGGCCACTAAACCAGCATAAGACAGAGGTATGACATGCCAAATAAAGCCCAAAACCCACTGAAACATGGTCAATGCATGCAAGAATGACATGCTCCTTTGATAAGCTAAGAAGAGGGTTATTCTACACATGCAAGATGGACACCCAATATGGCAAAACAAACTCTGGACAGAGCCTATGAAGGTCCTAAAACTCACCAAAAATGGCCTGAAACATGGCTTGGAAGCATGCAAATAAGGGCTCCTTTGTTAGGCCAAATATGCTAGAAATCAAAACAAGGAGAGAGAGGGTCACCCCCCTCTAATTTTGGTACTCAAAACTACATCCCAACCACTGAAAATTCGCTGGATTTTAGTGGCTAAAGGGCCAAGCAAAGCGCAATACAAAAGCCTTAGGGCATGGCTCAAAACAAGGTGAAATGAAGCATGCGAGGGGGTAAATGACCCCCAACAGCAAAATGACCTTAAACAAACATGAAAAGGACCTCAAAGAAAAACTTTTTTCAGTTTACACTAAAGCTCAAATATGCTTGCAAGTATCGCTAAAAGATGGAGCAAAATAAAGCTTAAAAGAGGAAATAGTGTGTTACCCTTGTAGCTTCAGCAAAACCAGCAGCTTCTTGGACCAAAAACCAGCTCTTTGAGACCTCTCAAAACCCTCCAAGAACCTTAGATCAATGGTGGAGGTGTGTGGCTATGAGGTGTGGTGTTAAAGGCCAAGAACAAACACCCTTTCTAAGCCTAGAATGTAGAGATATATGTGCTTTTCCTTAGACAAAATTTTTTTCAACCTCTCTAAAGGAGAGGGAGGCCCTCTCTTATAGAGAACAAGAGGGTTCAAGCTTCTTGGAGAAGCTAGAGCAAAAGGTTCAAGCTTCTTGGAGAAGCTAGAGCAAAGGTTCAAGCTTCTTGGAAAAGCTAGAGCAAGGGTTCAAGCTTCTTGGAGAAGCTAGAACAAGCGTTCAAAAGGTTCAAGCTTCCTCAAGAAGCGAAAACGAAGGTTCAAAATGTTCGAGCTTCCTTAAGAAGCTAAAACAAGGGTTCAAAAGGTTCAAGCTTCCTCAAGAAGCTAAAACAAAGGTTCAAAAGGTTCAAGCTTCCTCAAGAAGCTAAAACGAAGGTTCAAAATGTTCAAGCTTCCTTAAGAAGCTAAAACGAAGGGTTCAAAAGGTTTAAGCTCTCCAAAAACCGTGCCAAATGGAGAAAGTTAAGCGGTCCTGAACCGAGGCACACGGCCGACGGCTCCGAAAATCGAAAATTGGTCTCCAAACGGGAACAGTGGTCTACGACCATGAAAAGTAGCCTACGGCCACTGAGAGATGGTCTACGAGACCTCTCCCTCCCTTCGGGAAGAGAAAATAGAACCTGGTTCGCAAACCGAGGCAAAACACAAAAGAGTCCCGAAATCCGGAGGCAAGGCTCTCAGCCGAGACTCTGAAACCTCCGAACGAGCACAACATGCACCATCACCGAGCGCTCAATCGATGACGTCTGAGTCTTAAGGTCGGTCAAAAATGGGGTGTCTACAGTTGCCCCTCTTTGACAGAACTCGAAAGTCATAAGTGACGGGAGTGAATGTCAAAGCCCAGAGACGACCCATTTTTGACAAGGCCGAAGACTCAGACAAACAGGCAAGATAACAAAGAGATGTGCCCGCAGGCAGGGGCAAAATGCAAATGACATGCACAAAGCCGAGCATAACTTATGATTATGCAAAGAGGGTTGTAATGAAACAATTATGCACAATAAATGCAATATTTCAAGCGAATGCTACGCAAGCAAGTAAACATGAACCAAATTACATCTTATGCAGAAAGGATGTAAGAAAAAAAAATACAATCTCAACCGTGCACCACGCAGGAAAGACTAAGAGCGACCATTAGGGACACCCGAGGTCTCAGACAAGATTCCGATGCGTTACACGCGAAAGGAAAAAGAGTGGCACAAGCATTGGAACATGTTTCGAATGCTCTTAACCAAAAGGGAGAAACATAGGGACGTATTGTGAAGCCCTGAACAAAATGTTTTCTCTTTAAAAACCTAATGTTAAATCAGTTTCTTAAAGCCCCTCAGTTATGAGAATTATTTCGAATCTTGTTTTTTTTTTTTTTTTTTTTTTTTGGTGTTTTATCAAAACAGGAATATCCTTAATAGTGGCCATTTATATTCCAACTAGTGTCTATTCATAGTCTAACTAGGGTTCATTTAATTCAAGTTAGTGTTCATTTAATATCATTTAATATCAATTAGAGTTGACTTCCAAAAAAAAAAATATCAATTAGAGTTAGTGTTCATTTAATATCAATTAGTGTTCATTTAAATCTCAAAGTAGTGGTTCATTTATAACCTAACTAGTGGGCAGGGTCCTTTCATTTTTCAAGTAGTGGTTCCTTCCTATCCTAACTGGTAGGCTATAATGACAACCTTTCAATACCAACTACACCAAGGTTGCCTATAAATATCACCAAACAACACTCTCACACTTCCACATTCGACCTAAGGAGAGGAGAGAGAACAAGAGAGGAATTTTGAGAGGAAGAGGAAGGGAGAAGAGAGCCATCTTGTTCAAAGCTTAGCAGGTAAGCCATAACACAACCTTCTCTTTCATTTTCCCTTTTTCAAATGCATGTTCTTAGGGTTCTAGATAATGTTTTAGATCTGTTATTTATTGGTTACTTGTGTTAAAAATGCTAAGAGTTGAGTATTGATTCTATCTCTTTTGTATTTTCCCATCTCGGTACAAAACCATCTTTTTCTCCATATCAATCTCTCAACTTGCCAAGGACACACCTTCAAGCAAACTTTCTGAGTTAAATATATGCTGGTTAGCATGTTTTCTTCACAAAAAAAATGAAAACTTTCCTTTGGTGGAACCCTTTTCTTATAAATCTTCTTGTTTTGGACATCTACCTTAGAAACTGTTTTTACAGCCCGCTTTCAAAAATTCCAGAAAAATGTATAAAATTATTCTTGACCTCTATTTTACGTCAAAATTTTCCTTAAGGAGTTAGCTTTCAAATAAAATTGGTTTCATTGAAAAACATTAAGCGGTTTGCAAGAAAATCAAATTTTCGTAACGATCGACGAGTCTGGACAGAATCTGGACAGCGCTAGAATGTTTTCTAAATAACTAAAATCTGGAAAAGCAAACCCATTTCTGAAAAATGTTCTAGAAACTAGATCAAATTCTCTACGAATCATAGGAAGACCGAGTCCGGTGAAGGATCTAAACTAGCCTTTTCATTTTAATCTTTATGTGATATTAAATCTGGAAATATTTGTTATGTATAGATGTTTTATGTCCTTGTATTCACGAAAATGTGTTATGATCATATCTTGGCAAGATATTTTATGTGTTATGTTATGTTATTTATCTTTCTTATCTTAAGGATGCATGTTTATGTGGTTATTATTATCTTGTAAGTTAGACTAACCTTGACTTAAAACATTTAACTCAACGGGAAACCTAATTGGGAGGGTATTGGGTTTTCGAGCACTTGAGTAATGGAAAGATGAGAAAATGTGTTATATGGTTGTTGGGATGCGTCCCTAATTGGAAGTTAAAGTCTTGCGCAAGTGGTTTTCGGAACCCTTGAACGGAGCGGTTGTATTCGGACCCTAGGTGGTTTGGTGTGAGGAGGGTTTTGGGCAAGGCCCTATTTCACCGTCTCTTTTGAGGCCCTGCGGTTGGCGCTACGCGGTATATAACCGATGGTAGGCATCTGAGGTTAGTTCTGCAACAATGCAGCAAAAGAGGGGGCATACCGAATAATCCGAGTCCGATTCTTGGGGTTGGGAAGACGAAATCTCTTTGGGTGATTTCTAGTTTACTAACAGTTAACTTGTAACCATTTATTTATTTATTTGTTGTGTTGTGTATCATGCTCTACTACGTGATGTTATATTTGTGATTGTGTATTGAACTCGGGAAAAAGGGCTGGGGTGTGTGTGTGTTTACTGGGCATTAAAAGCTCACGGCATGTTATGCCAGGTGCCGAAGAGAAACATATAGCTAGAGACGACGAGCCTGAAACATTCGAAGACCTTTGGCTATCTTAGAAAAGTTAAAAATTTCTCTTTGATATTTTGTAAGACTCGTATGAAGATTTAAATTTTCTTTGGGATGTAATGTAATGGAACAAGCTTTTGAAATTAATATTATTATGGTTGTTATGTATTGGTATTCTATATAATTAGACGTATACACCTTAACAGTGACTCTCCCTTGGAGACATTCAATAGTATAGTATCGGGGCATTACACGTATCCCAGTGTTTCGGAAAGGTATAAGCATTGGAACGTATTCCGAATGCTCTTAACCAAAGGGGGAGAAACATAGGGACGCATCCCGGTGTTTCGGAAAGGTATGAGCATTGGAACGTATTCCAAATGCTTTTAACCAAAGAGGGAGAAACATAGGGACGTATCCCGGTGTTTCGGAAAGGTATAAGCATTGGAACGTATTCCAAATGCTCTTAACCAAAGAGAGAAAAACATAGGGACGTATCCCGGTGTTTCGGAATAAGAAGAAGAAACATAAGGACGTATCCCGGTGCTTCGGAAAGGTATGAGCATTGGAACGCATTCCAAATGCTCTTAACCAAAGAGGGAGAAACATAGGGACGTATCCCGGTGTTTCGGAAAGGTATAAGCATTAGAACGTATTCCAAATGCTCTTAAGAGGGAGAAACATAGGGACGTATCCTGGTGTTTCGGAAAGGTATAAGCATTGGAACGTATTCCAAATGATCTTAACCAAAGAGGGAGAAACATAGGGACGTATCCCGGTGTTTCGGAAAGGTATAAGCATTGGAACGTATTCCAAATGCTCTTAACCAAAGAGAGAGAAACATAGGGATGTATCCCGGTGTTTCGGAAAGGTATAAGCATTGGAATATATTCCAAATGCTCTTAACCAAAGAGGGAGAAACATAGGGACGTATCCCGGTGTTTCGGAAAGGAGGAGAAACATAGGGACGTATCCCGGTGTTTCGGAAAGGAGGAGAAACATAGGGACGTATCCCGGTGCTTCGGAATAAGAAGGAGAGTGCATAACAATGCAAGAGGAAAGTGCGTGACAACGCAAGTGAAGAGGTGTGCATGACAATGCACCCTAAGATGAATTCCAAACGCGCTGAAATCGTGTGAGGAAATGGACACTCAAACCACGCTAAAATCGTGAGATGAGGGACCGAAAACAACCGCCCTGGTGCGCGCACAACGCAACCTGAGATAAAATGCGTCCAGGGCCGCGTTTCACGCATCCTGAGATAGCCCCGGAGGACAATGATCCTAAACGCTGCACAGCGTGAACGGATAAACGATACAACACAAGATGCAAATAAATGCAAGAAGTGAGATGATACAGTACATGCTACAAGCAATGTAGAGCATGATGTTTAGGTAATGCAATAAACAAACAAAGCGGCACTTTAGAAAGCACCTCATGGAGTGAGTGGCGGTAAACCGCTCTACTCTGACGGGGATCTCCCATTGTGTTCTTCGAACTCTTACCTTCAACTCACAGTACAAAGGTGCTGAAAACGCTGACAAAGGGTAACTCCTGCATGTAGAAACCACAAATGCCATTTTCTTCTTGATCATACTCACAGCTTTCCTTCATTATAAAGCCAAGGTAACTCTGACGGGGAATGGTACTCAAGGAGAGCACTTCTGATTGCCACTCTGGCATTGAAACAATCAACACAATATTCTGTTCACTTTGAACACACAGCTCGTATCAGCACACTGCTTATTCTGAACACACAGCTCATAACACAGTACTCGGTTTATTTGGCACACAGCTCATACAGCACACTGCTCACTCTGAACACGCAGCTCTGTTCACTTGGTACACAACTCATAACACCGCTCAATATGAACACGCAGATCATAACTAAGTATTTGGTTTATTCGGCATGCGCAGCTCACACAAGACACTGCTCATTCTGAACATATGGGATGCAATGACGGAACTTGTAGAAGTTGAAACAAACTCAGATGCTCCAAAATTTTCCTTTTTTCTTTTGCTTTGCAGTATGGAACCCATGTAGCTTCAGATAGGTCCTGGTTTTACTGTTCTGACATGACCTGGGTTGAATCCTGCGGTTTTATGAAAGAACAAATCTTGTTTTGCACAAATGTGGAGAATGACACGGTACTCTGAGCACAAAACGATTTTTTTTGAAATTGTAATGAGAAAAGGGTTCTCAACTGGGTATTGAGCCAACGACTGAACAAAGTGCACCACGACTCAATAAAGGAAAAGAAAAGGGTAAACAGCCTAAACACGTCGAGACACACTCGAAACGACTCAAAAACGAGAATCGAGACAAACAAAACAAAAGACACAACACTCAGACGTGTTACAAAGGCGAGAGACCTCTAAGTTCACGAGAAGCCAGTTTCTTCAGGTATTATTTCCCACCCTTTCTCATTTGTGATTCTCACATCACTCGGCCCTCAGGCTCTATTTTTCTGAAAAAGCCCTTTCCTCACTTTTTCTCTCAGGGCACATCTCTCTATTCTTCAATCTCTCATTTTTTATCCCTTCCCTGGGTGTTTAATGGATAAGCAGGAAGTTGTGGGCTCTTGCCCCTAGTAATCTACCAGATTCTCATTCTTGTTCACAACAGTGAGTTCCTCCCACAGAGGGGCTGCGTTACAACTGGGTGTGTAGCAAATCTGCAGCTGACATCGGTTAACGATACTCTGCTAGGGAGTTTGGACGTGATCAGATCTGTCCAGATGAGGGAGTGGAATATCTTGATCCTTTCCAATTCGTGCTTCGCACTTGGCTCGATACCTTGCTGCTTGGAGGATGAGAGAGCTTTTCGGCCCTTTGTTGTTAGCTTCAGTGGTGCCTTTTCTAGCAGATAGAGTGCCCTCTTCTGGCAAGTATGATGACAATGGGGAAAAGACAGAACACCTGACTCAACTGTGCCCCTAGTTCATCATTTTGACCATTTTTTTGGTTTTCTACTAAAACAATTTTAACCGACATGAGAGTTAGATTAACATGCTTTTTCGATTTTCTGATTTAAAATCATGCAAGTTAGGCTTGTGAGCACTAAAAAATTTTCTTTTTCGGGTCCAAGAAATGGTCCAGTTTTGGAAAAATGAAATACTTTTCAAGAAAATTAATCAACCTCAGTAAAAATTCTCAAAAATTGTTTTTGCAAACGGCCACTGCTCAACGAGCACGGAACCTACTCTTGAGATGCACAACCTCAGATCCGAAGGAAAATTGCCCCTTTGTCTAAAGGACACTGCATGGCAACGGAAAGTTGCCCCTTGTTTGAATGGCAACGGGAAGTTGCCCCTTTTTTGAATAGTACCGCAGCACTACACGGCAACGGAAAGTTGCCCCTTTTTTGAATAGTACCGCAGCACATGGCAACTAGTCCTCACAGTGACAATTACGACCAAATTCTCAGATACAGAGAAGACAAAGATAACCAGAACCATCACATGGACACAATCGAATTTGAAGTGTTTTACGGCTGGACTTCAGAATGAAGTTGCCTACGTATCCCAAAGATGGGAATCAAGCCTTACGTAGTTCGGGGTTAAGGTACACTCGGGTATTAACCTCTCCTTTTGCGCTCTAACTTTTGCCAAGGCCGCCCTTCTGGATTTTCAACCTTGCGAGCTTTGTTTTTCTTTTCTTTTCATTGTTTTCTTTTTAGAATTTTTTATTTCTTTTTCTTCATTTCTTTTTTCATTCTTTGCATTTTTTTTTCTTTTCTTTTCTTTTCTTCTTTGTTTCTTTTTTTTCTTTTCTTGCTCTAACTTTTGCCTGGGTCGCCCTTCTGGGTTTTCGACCCAGCAAGCCTCTCAAGGGTAAAAGTGTATCTTTGTCCATGTTGAATGATTTGAGATCTCGAAGCCATCTGAATCCAGGAGAATGGCTGATGTTCGCTGACGATGTAGAAGTCCATCCAATGGGGGCTGAATTTGCCCCTAGTGTTGTGGATAGGAACTCAGTCATTCTTCAACAATATTTTCTTCTTTCCTCCCTTCTGGGATTTGGCATTCTTGCCGATCTTCGTTAGCTTGAGAAACGTCTCTGCTCTTCGAGCACATTTGAAATCCTTTTGCCCCTAGTTCGAAGGGTGCTTCTGATCTGGCTCCGCAAGCTTCTTTTGATCACATCTGATCTTCTTGATTTGACTTTCTTTCCTCTTGTTCGAGGGCTGCTTCAAATTTGGCCACATAGGCCTCAAATTGTGGTTGACCGTTGAGCATTCTGAATCAAGGTTCAAGGTTTGAAAGCAAATGATCGAGTCTTGAGGCTGAGAGCGATCCTAAGCTGTACAATCACAAGAGCGATTCCACACTGGTCTTCGCAGGACCGCGCAAAACATTTTTTGAAATCTTTTAAGAAAAGCGACAAATCGCTCGCGCTGAAGATAGTGTAGAACCAATCTGGATCAAGCCAGGATCCTTCTCAGTACTCATACTAACAAACATGATTTCATTCATTAAGGGCTTAGCACGCCTCTCTTTATCTCAGTTGATCAAATTTTTGCAAATCCCGAGGAATTCCTTCCTCTTTGTTTTCATCACAATGTTAAAAAAGTTTTGAAAAACTTAGGTCAATGCAATAATTTCAAGGCACAGAAAAGCAGGTGAAAAGCATTGTTGTTTCATTCAAGACTTCTGGCACAACTGGCGCAAGGTAGAAGCAAACACAAGAGCGTGGAAATCACTACTGTTTCATTCAGATCTGTTGGTGCAACTAGCTCCACGGCAGAAACAGACTCAAAAAGAAAGCAAAAAGACAAATGCAAAACAAAATAGTGATGCCCGAGGTAACATCCCCGGAATCACCCGACTCTAACAAAACAGGACCGACTCGATACAACAAGACGGACCCAACTGACTCAGTATGAAAAGACTGACTCTATACAACGGGACAGACTCTAAACGACATAACCAAACTGACTCAATACCCGGGTCAGAAAGTACAAAAACCAGCATTCACAAATGCTCAAAACAGTGCGTGCCATACGCTACATCTGGAGTAAACTGAGTGCCGCCCGCAGGTGGTTCATCCCCTGATCACATCACATTATCCTCCACAAGTTCACTGATCCAGTGCTGATAGACTTTGCTAGACTGGTGCGGCGATGACCTTGTTGTCAATCAAATTTTGTATCTCGTGGCGAAGACGGACGCAATTGTCGGTGTCATGACCGGTTTGTTGATGGAAAGCATAGTACTTAGCCGGGTCATGCTTTGGAGGGAGAAGATCAGGTAGAGGCTGTTGTTCTAACGGTTTCAGATGTCCTTTCCTGAGTAGGACGCCCAGAGCTTTAGACAAAGGCATATAAAGTGGGGTGAAAACCCTCTTGCCTCGGGGTAGATAGTTTGAAGTTCGGGGGTTTGGATTGGATGTAACAACAAAGGGGGGTGGCTATTTTCGAAGTGGTGGCGACCATGCCCACTTCAGAAGATCTTGCAGCTGCCTCACCACTGGTGGTTGCATTCGAATTGCAGGAAAACGCCCTCCTAGGCTGCTTCTTCTCCTGGTCAATGAGGCCCTGCTTCATAGCGTCCTCGATTTGCACCCCAATCTCATGTAAATCTGCAAAGGTGGGTAGGGGGAGAACGATCATCTTTTGCATGAGCTTGGGCTGGAGGTTGCGCACAACCATCCGAATCTGATCTTTGTCAACAGGCCTGATGGTCATCATCGAGGCCTTAGCCCTCCACCGGGTTACAAAATCGGAGAAACTCTCATTTGGCTCCTGCCTAGTCATCTTAAGATTGTGGGTTGTAATCTCAATCTGCGTGTTATAGGAGTATTGAGCTATGAAGGCCTCAGCCATCTCTTCCCAGTTCTGTTTCACAGAGTTCCCCAGTTTCGCATACCAGATTGCAGCTATCCCAGACATGGTTCGGCCGAATAGTGACAGCTTCTGGGCTGTGGTCAAGCCCATTGGCCTCAGTATATCAGAAAACAGGTGGAGGTGCACCATTGGGTCTCCAGAACCATCGAAGCGGTCGATATGTGGCATCTTGAACCGGTCCGGCAGAGTCACGGCCGAATTGGTGAACCCATCCTCTATATCCGGAATGGAGTGAGCTCCTTGAGACTTCTTGAACAGCTTTTCAAGCTTGCTCACTTTTAACACAGTAGGTTCCACTTCGAACTCAAAGGGGAAATCCGGTGGGTTGATCTGTGCCTTGGATAGTTGAGGTAGGATTGGGGGTGGAGGTGCCCCCGTTGGGATGTCCGTATCTTCCTGGACGTGTATTGTCTCCTCAAGTATGGGAACTCTTGGTGGGGGAGGAACCTGATGTGAAGCAGATGCTCCGGTTTGCTGCTGCAGCCTGGCAATTAACTCTGCCTGTTGGGCCATGACCTCATCCTGCTGTTTGGCAAATTCTGCTTGACGAGCAGCGTCCTGCTGCATGGTTTTCATACTCTCTTGGAGCTGACGCATCATCTCTTCCATTCCTGCCATAGAGTGCTGGTTTATCTGAACAACCGGTATATCTATCCCTGTAGTAGAAATTGAGACCTCAGCCTGATTGTTCACTGGTGGGATGGATAAGGGCCACTGATCTGGTAACTGCTGAACTGGTGATCTGTGCCTGACTGGCCCTTTTACCCTGCCTCTGGCAAAGGAACACTGATTGCCCTTGAACTGAATCTCTGACCTGACAAAGTCTGTCAGCACAAGTCCGATGAACCTCGGGGGATATTAGAGCCTTCTGAAGCTACAGTTCCAAGACTACCCCTAGCAAAAGAGAAAACAGAGAGCATCTCAGCCTGATTTCACTAGAACAGATATGAGCATAGCTGAATGATTGCACTCATTACTAATTTCTGCCCCAAAATTCTGCCAGTAAACTGATACCCTTGGGTGAACTGATCCTCCAAAAATACTGATGTTGATACCTGCAGGCCTGATACCCAGACTTGCAAACTGATACATGCATTCCTATAGAAACGCACTCTAAAAAACACATAGCAAGCAAGTGAGAGCCAAAACACCCCTATGTTGGGGTAGGGTTTCCCTGTCCTATTTTGTCAAGAGCTAGGGTTTCACTACGCACGCAGCGGTTTCAAGCAACCTATAATCGGGTGAGTAACCTGTCCTAGTTTGGAATGGTCACTACGGATTCCGAATATGCACTAGGTCAAATGGTCAAAAAGGGTGCCCTGGTAAAAATCGGGGTTTGTGTTCCCATCGTGGCAGAGCCCGTAACCGGTCAGCCTTATGGCACGCTTCTCAAAGCGAGCCTCCGACAAACCGTTTAGGAATAGCAAATGGCAAACATGGTGTCCTAGGCGCACTAATGCAAATGCAATGCAAAGAGACACATAAGTGTAGTCAAAACAAGATATCATGAGTTCGAGTCAAGTTCTCTAAATCCCCAACAGAGTCGCCAGAAACTATAGACGTCCCCGAACGTCCCAAGAGGAAATCCCGTTTTGTTCATTTGGGCTCACTACAGTTCGGACTCAAAGTCACGGTTCTGAATCTGATCTCGCAAAGTGCAATGCAAGACCGATAAATCACCAAAGAGTCCAAATCCGGCAAATCGTTTTGAAAAACTGATTTTTAGAAAGAAGTGCCAAACATGGACTGCTTTGCCAGATACAGAGTCGCCCCATAAATATTTTATTTTGGGGGGATTTGGGAAACCCTGACTCGTGCCTAAGGCCACGTGTCCGTCATCACCAAAGTTGCCTCGGCTCGGGAACTTGGGTACGATTGGGGAAGGTCACTTCGTAAGCACCCCTGCTCGCCCGATCAAAGATCGGCCTCTACTAACCATAATATCGAGTTTTGAAAACATTATGTGCTCTTATTCCGGTTATTAGCCTAGAATTACTATGTGATGCGCACAGCAATACAAGTATAGACTAGATTGCCTAAGTTGGAACAAAGCATCGCATATCCGTTGGTTTTGAAAATGGATTGAAGTTTGCTACTCGCAAGTAGGCTAAAACACGGGTTTCGATGAATTATTCCAATTCAAGCAACCCAGCCTTCACCCACAGGCATTCAGGCAGTTATATCACATAAGCACATAGCCTCATGGTAAGCATGCTATCATGGCAGTCACTCACACGCATGCAAGGATGCTAAAGCATAAACACTTACCGAGTACTCCGAGCCAAAACAAAAACTAGTTAGTAATCAATGCATGATCCTAGTTCATGTTAAGATGGCTAATACAACACATGCAAAATGCAACTAGAGATAGGCTCGGCTATTCTAAAATGGCATATGAGATGCAACTACTGATACATGTATTCAACTTAGAATTGAAATACGATGCAGTTTGTATGATGTGCCGAGCTCGGTGCATGCAAGACAGATGAATGATGCACGCATGCAAACATAAGTATGCTAATTGAAACATGCCCTAATCTAACCATCATAAGCTGGTAAATAAAAGGGAGAAAGAAGTGAGGGTTGGAAGACATACATCACACACACGCACACTTATTACAACATTGCCCTCTCTCGGAGGGTCCGAATGAATAGTACAGAATAAACTAGCTAATCTAAGCTAATTAAACTAATTATTACACAACATTAATTAATTAACGAATTAACTAAGTAAGTAAGGAAACTAGCATACAAATTAAACAAAATGGACTGCCTCAGCTCTGTTCCGAATGATAGGGATGCATGCATGCTCAAGTCGCCTTGTCAGGAAATCCATCGCGATGCCCCGATTTGCCTTTGTTTGCAACTGGTCCCAGAACACTGTACAAAGCTCCAGAAGGCTGCTGACCAGTTTTTGCCGCTGATTTCCAGTTTGCTGCAACAGAGAGCGAGAAAGGGGCATGGCAAAGTATTTTTAACATATGTGTGCACGACCACTCTCCCCATCATTGCACAAGTTCCGGGGAGTGTAGTCCTGGATCCTCATGCCACCAATCACGCATCTCGATGCATGATGGCCAAGGAGTCGGATTGCACGACTCGATGTAAAATGAATGCACATATAAACACAACAAGGCCTAAACTCCATCATGGGTAATCCGGAGTGTCGGCGACCGAGAATCGAGGTACGTTTCGTCACTTGGAATACGAAACGTCCCTCGTTTCCCGTACTAAATCCTATTCCAAACACAATGCAATATACATGGCATACACAATACGACTAGCATGCAACCCTAAACGCAATGCAACCTAATCATGCTAGCATGTGAGGGATGATATGCAAACATGCAACTAGCATACACAATGTTATGAACTAAGAACGACATACTCAATGCACATGAACTATATGGCATACGCAATGCACATACGAAGATGGACATGCACGAAGACATGGGCAAGGCATACACAATGCGACGATCAAGCATGCGACAACATGGATATGGCATACATAATGCAAGATGGACTTAAACTAAAATGAATGGGCCTCAGCCACACTCAAATCAGTGGCCATACATGATGAAAATGAAGCAACAACACAAATGCAAACATGCACAAATGCAAGGGACCAAACCTAAGGCACAAAGTGCAACTCCACCAAAGCATGGTAAGCATGAAATATGGCATACAATCACATATTTTACAGCTTTGAAATGACATGCAAGATGGTCCCGAATCATGCAAACACCTCACACAATGCATGCTAGATGGCCCAAATACCGAAACTAGTGAAGTGGATTACACTATAGGCATGCAAAGCAATACACAAATGACCAAACCAGCCCCAAATAGTCCCTATGCAGGCCCAAAACAGTAGGAAAATGGACTAAAATGGTGGCTCAAAAGGCACGGAAATGAAGCTCATGCAATGGTCCATAAATGAGGCATACATGCACAACCCTCAAATGCATTTAAGGAGTGGAAAACATGGGAACATGGCAACCTTACATGCTCTGAAATACCATGCACAATGACCCCAAAACATGCAAACACCTCAATATAAGCATGCAATAGGCTTCAAAACTCAAAGCTAGGCAAGGGTATTGAGCTACAACCATGCATAGCAAACATCATTCGACCATGAGGCCCAAAAAAAGAGCTAAGACAGTCCAAAACATGCACAAAATCAGTTTAAGGCATGGCCAAAAAGTGCTAGAATCAAAGGCCAAAATAACATGCAATGTAAGCTAGTAAAGAAGATTTGCACTACAAGCATGTGAGGCAATCAAAAGGCCACTAAACCAGCATAAGACAGAGGTATGACATGCCAAATAAAGCCCAAAACCCACTGAAACATGGTCAACGCATGCAAGAATGACATGCTCCTTTGATAAGCTAAGAAGAGGGTTATTCTACACATGCAAGATGGACATCCAATATGGCAAAACAAACTCTGGACAGAGCCTATGAAGGTCCTAAAACTCACTAACAATGGCCTGAAACATGGCTTGGAAGCATGCAAATAAGGGCTCCTTTGTTAGGCCAAATATGCTAGAAATCAAAACAAGGAGAGAGAGGGTCACCCCCCTCTGATTTTGGCACTCAAAACTACATCCCAACCACTAAAAATCCACTAGATTTCAGTGGCTAAAGAGCCAAGCAAAGCTCAATACAAAAGCCTTAGGGCATGGCTCAAAACAAGGTGAAATGAAGCATGCGAGGGGGTAAATGACCCCTAACAGCAAAATGACCTTAAACAAACATGAAAAGGACCTCAAAGAAAAACGTTTTTCAGTTTACACCAAAGCTCAAATATGCTTTCAAGTATGGCTAAAAGATGGAGCAAAATAAAGCTTAAAAGAGGGAATAGTGTGTTACCCTTGTAGCTTCAGCAAAACCTGCAGCTTCTTGGACCAAAAACCAACTCTTTGAGACCTCTCAAGACCCTCCAAGAACCTTAGGTCAATGGTGGAGGTGTGTGGCTATGAGGTGTGGTGTTAAAGGCCAAGAACAAACACCCTTTCTAAGCCTAGAATGTAGAGATATAGAGAGATATATGTGTTTTTCCTTAGACAAAATTTTTTTCAACCTCTCTAAAGGAGAGGGAGGCCCTCTCTTATAGAGAAACAAGGGGGTTCAATCTTCTTGGAGAAGCTAGAGCAAGGGTTCAAGCTTCTTGGAGAAGTTAGAACAAGGGTTCAAGCTTCTTGGAGAAGCTAGAACAAGGGTTCAAAAGGTTCAAGCTTCCTCAAGAAGCTAAAACGAAGGTTCAAAAGTTTCGAGCTTCCTTAAGAAGCTAAAACAAGGGTTCAAAAGGTTCAAGCTTCCTCAAGAAGCTAAAATGATGGTTCAAAATGTTCAAGCTTCCTTAAGAAGCTAAAACGAAGGGTTCAAAAGGTTCAAGCTCTCCAAAAACCGTGCCAACAGAGAAAGTTAAGCGGTCCCGAACCGAGGCGCACGGCCGACGGCTCTGAAAATCGGAAACTAGTCTCCAAACGGGAACAGTGGTCTACGACCACGAAAAGTAGCCTACAGCCACTAAGAGATGGTCTACGAGACCTCTCCCTCCCTTCGGGAAGAGAAAACAAAACCTGATTCGCAAACCGAGGCAAAGCACAAAAGAGTCCCGAAATCCGGAGGGAAGGCTCTCAGCCGAGACCCCGAAACCTCCGGACGAGCACAACATGCACCATCACCGAGCGCTCAATCGATGACGTCTGAGTCTTAAGGTCGGTCAAAAATGGGGTGTCTACACAATGTGTGAAATAGGAATTGAACACATGTAAGTAAAGCATACGTGACAACGCATGCAATGTGTGAAGCAAGAATTGAACACATGTAAGTAAAGCGTACGTGACAACTCATGTAATGTGTGTAATAAGAGAAACTCGAACACATATAAGTAAAGCACACGCAACAACGTGTACAATGTGTGAAGCAGGAATGGCGTGCGTGACAACGCAAGCAAAGAAAGTGCATAACAATGCAAGAGAGGTATAACTTTAATAGCATGCTTGAAACAAAACGCTGAGTAAAGAAGTGCAAGCCTCAAAGAGGGCAACTCAAATGTGACCTCCAATTAACCTCTTGGAGGGGTTACAACGTACACAAAAGGATACACCTTGCTCTTGGCGAATAACAACAAGCCACACGTCGAAGACTTGAATCGAAGTTCCCGCGAAGACGTTTTGTGCCGAAAAGTGCACTTTTCTTGTACTTTCTCGAGAGCCGAGGACTCCAATCATCACCAAAATTCACAGGGAGAACCAAGGGACCTGGGAGACCACTTTGGAGGGCCACCGACCACCTAGCAGTGCCACCGACCAGTGCTTGTTCGAGGGGTCGTCGGCCAGCCATAAAATCTGGTCGGCCGACCACATTGCTAAATCCGGGGCAGTTTTGTCTTTTCATGCTTGGATCTTTAAATATACACATCCCAAACACTTTTCCTCACACACCCACTACCGAAATCAGCCCCCCTTCCTTCCTAGACCATTTTCCCCTTCAGATCTGCACTTTATACGCGTTTTCCAACGCTCCACGCAAAGTTGTTTCGCGAAAACTTTCGATTTTCTTCACTTTGAACCGATTAAAATTTGATTTCGGAGCTTCTTTCTCTATTTTCACCACTTGAGGTATGTTTGTCTCGAAGTTTGGCATATTTTCTCGGGAGTTGACTTTTGTTGACTTTTTCCTTTCCCGAGAGTTGACTTTTGTTGACTTTTTGCTATTTTGGCTCGTTTTGGTCATTTTTGCTCATTTTTGCAGATTTCTTTGAATGACGGATCATTTTCATCATGGTGGAGGTCCTCCAGGTGCCAGGGATGAGCCAGACATCATGTCCTTGCCTCCAAGAGTTCGGCCTTTCGATCCCGAGAGGTATCGTCCTCAGGAGCACGTCCTACCTCCGACCACTTTCTATCACTTCACTAACTTTGATCGACGAGCACCCGCGGATCTGCTACAACGGGAGCCAAAGTCTCATCTCTCTCATCAGGCACGAGAGGTATATACTTGACTTTAGTTTTCTGTGATGTATTTTAACTGCTCATTCTGAACACATTGACATACACAGTATTTCTGCTCACAGCGTCCAAATCATTTGGCATACAGCTCTCAATATAACACTTCATTCACGTGGCACATAGCACATAACACTGCTCATTCTAAACACATAGTCTATAACACAGCATTCTGTTTACTCTGAACACACAACTCATTTGGGCACACGGCACATTTGGGCGCACAGCTCACTTTGGCACACAGCATATTTCGGAACACAAATCATTTTCGGGCACATAGCTCATATTGAACACGCAGTCCATTTACTTCATTTGCACGCAGTGCATACTGAACATACAGTCCATTTACTTCATTTGCACGCAGCTCATACTGAACATACAGTCCACTTACTTCATTTGCATGCAGCTCATACTGAACATTCAGTCCACTTACTTCATTTGCACGTAGCTCATTCATCTCATTCTGAAAACTAAATACATCTGTTAATTCTGAATGCAGGTGTCTTCTCGTTCTACGCGAGGTTATGGCTCGATCGTCGCTAGGGAGTGGTACGCGGAGCTCCCAGATACCATTCGCCATATCGTGGACGAGGCGGGATTTGGGCCTTTCTGCGCGGGGCTATCACGTTAGCCAGCGAGCAGGACCCTGATGGGGGCACTTGTGGAGAGATTGTGGGACACCACCAACTCGTTCCACTTTTCAGCTACTGGGGACATGATGATGACCCCATTTGACTTTGCCATGCTGACTGGCCTTGATGTAGCCGGACGACCGGTCCCCTATGATGCAAACGTAGGTGAGTGAGAGGCAGCTTGGATCTATCTGCTGGGAGTCCGCCCGCTGATCGACAGATCATCCGGTAGAGTCAGGTACACCTGGTTCCCCGCACAGTACAGGGGGACTATGCCCGAGACTATCGAGGAGATATAGCAGTACGCTCGAGGGTTTTTGATGTTCCTCCTTGGGACCACTTTGTTTTCCGACAGGGGGAACATTGTTGGACTTTATCTGCTTAGTGCTTTGGTAGACCTATCACAGGTCAGCCAATATAATTGGGGTGGTGCCACCCTCGCTACCCTTTACTGATATATGAGCGCGACCTCCCGCGAGCGAGGGAACATAGTAGGCGGCTGCTAGAGAGCCTGAGAGGTACATTCTGCCCTTTTGATTCACATCTCCACTTTTCATTATCTGTACACTGCACACGTCATACCTTACATTCTGTGTTCTTCATTCTACACTCAGCATTCTGTATTCTCTGTATACATTCTGTATTCTGACAGCCATTGTCCTGCTCTTCATAGTTGTGGGTTTATGCATACTTCCCGACGCTAGCCCCAGAGCTGGAGGTGGAGGCACCTCTGAAGATCCCCTACTCTAGCAGATTCGAGGGTGGGTGTCGGCCGAGGGCTCGGGAGACTCTGCCCTACCTTCGGCAGTTCTTGGACATGGTACGGGCAACCGAGGTATTCTAGAATTCTCAGTTCTTCCGATTTTCGGCCTTGGTTCATCTTGCATATTTATGTCATCTAATTAGTTTATGCACTCGTTACCCGCAGATCACTTGACAGCCCTGGGCATCTTTGGGAGGAGATATCCGTTTCCGATTCCCCAGGGGGTGGGCCTCTTCTCAATATAGGACTTTATTTGAGGGGCCAGTTGGCAGGGCCTGGTTTCTGGGGGATCGCTTCATGCGTCAGACGATGGGCGTCCCTGATCAAAGTATCCCCTCAGCACCTCCAGAGGTCATGCGGTCCACTGAGGGACTCACTCCCGAGGATGTCGATATCGCTATGTTGGGTACTGACGTAGCTCTGTTGCTGGAGGAGGGGAAATACGCGACCTATCGCCATACGTACTTGATGCCCCCGTTGACAGGTATCCGTACTCTTGCGAGGAGGGCTGCTGATGTGCCTTCCTTGAGTCACGCCCGAGTTAGAGACATTCCTTCGACTAGCAGGGCTGGCACATCGAGAGGTGGGGCTGGACTAATTCCCCCGATTCCTCCGACTTATCAGCACGCTGGGTGGCCAGATCTTCCGACCGAGTTGACAGGCTGGCGGTATGGGTCATCCTACCCGATTCCATTGGAGCCTCCATTGGCTGATCATCGATATGTCAGAGACCCTGACTTGCCACCGGTATGCTTTACAGTTTTGATTTATCACTCAGATATTTGGACATTCATTCATTCACTGATAACTTGCACTTGCATCTGCAGCCTTCCAGCGAGTATACTGAGGGGTTGCTCGGGTTGGTGGCCTCACTCGAGGGCATGGTCCTGCGGAGAGAGATGCAGCTGCTCATCGCTGGTGTTTCGGTACTTTTCAATTTTCTTACATTTATCATACTTCTGATGACATGCTAAATTTGACCATTTCACTGCATTGGTTGACTATATGTGTAGAGCACATCTGACACACACCATATTCATACACCGTATCCGTATACACCCACTCTATGTAGCTTTCTTGTCTCTGCATCTGGTATACATATTGGCTAATATATTCAAATTGTCTTCTTTTTCAGATGCCACCGCTACAGGCTGGGCCATCCCGGCCTTCTCGAGGAGCTGGGAGAGGGGATTCGACTCGCAGCTGAAGCAGGCGTAGAGCACCTATCAGAGATAATCCGGAGTCCAGCGAGGAGGAGGAGTCTGCACATCCTCAGTCAGAGACATCCGTGGATAGAGAGGATGACTCTGGTTCTGGTTCTGAGAGCGGAGGTGATGCGAGGAGGATTCTGAGGATGGTGGCTCCGATTCAGATGGTGATGGCGCAGAGGTCGCTCAGCCGAAGAGGACGAAGAGGGCCTCTCAGTCTTGCACTTGATAGCACTGATGCAGATGTTCTTGCTTTATTTTCTTTTTTTGTTTTACTAGTAGTTGTAGCACATCAGCTTTAGGCAGTTTTATTTTCTTTAAAACTTGTACCTTGTTGTAAAATGTTGTAACAAAAGAAACTATGATGGAATGAAATAGCTTTTTGTTCAAAAAGTGTTGTATTTTGTATTCTTAGCATTGCATCACATCATTTTGCACAAAAAATGAGATTGAATGGAAATTGAGCACCGTGTATATTGCCAAGTCAGGTAGTGAACCAACACAACAAACTAAACAACTTAACTTACTAAGAAACAACAAAACCTTAGCAAGTTTACAACTCGATAAGCAAAACACGACAATGTTGATTAAACAAAAAGTAACAACTCGATGCACAAAAACTCGACAACTCAATAAGCAAACTTAACAACTCGATAAACAAAATTTAACAACTTGATAAGCAAAACTCAACAGCAACTCGATAAGCAAACGCATTTCTGACAAACCGGGCGACGGAATGCATCCAAAACAGAGGTAAACACGGACCTTCAACACTCCCAACGCATGGAAAGGCTAGGAGCTCTCTTCTAGAGGCTAGGAAAAGGCCAAAACCCAATTTTCCTCCATCGCCGACGACCAAAGAAGGCTGGCCGACCAGTTTTCTGCCCTGGAGACCAGTTGTGTGGTCGGCCGACCAGAAAAATTGGCTGGCCGACCAGAAAAAGTGGTCGGTCGACCAATTGGCCCGGCGACCTCCAGATTTTTGACACGTGTCTCCCGAACAGTGCCTTATCCTCCATAAAAGTTCCAGCTTCATGGTTCTTTCATATCATCTCAGTTTTGCATCAAAATGGAGGCATTTCTCATCCAAAATCTCACAACTTGGATTGCTACTTTAGACGGCTCGGAAAAGTTGAACTTCCAGGGCTTCGGCATAACTGCACTATTCACGCTGAGTCGCATTCCGCTGCATCTTCCATTCCTCCATGCCGCGGCAAGGTTTTGGAATCCGGTAACACATGTCTTTAGCTTTGGCAGGCAAGAGGTGTGTCCTACTTTCGAAGATTTCCAAGCTTTGATGGAATCCGAACGTGACGAAGAAATCTTGCCCCAGCTTCGCTTCGGCCACGCTCAAGTCCTAGGACGAATGTGTGGGCTTACTATGCACGACACTTGGCCTTTGATCCGCGACGGGGAATTGGACATCCTCGGCTTGATTCATCGTTTTTCCGATGCCGGTGACCGCAGTGATCACCACTGGCAAGGTTTTCGACGTCATGCCCTTTGTTTGTGCATGCTATCTCACTTTTTGCTTGCCCCAGGCTTCAGCGGATCTAGCATTTGTCTGATCGAAGTTGCTCAAGGCTTGAAAGATGGAAAGAGCTGCATTGCCATGACATTGGCCGAGACATTGATGGGCTTGGATGCTTTCCATCGCCGAGAGACGACCAGATTCGCGGGGAGTCCACTACTGCTGTAGGTAATGTTCCCACCCTTGATCACATATATATTGCTCACATCGCTCGGCCCTCAGGCTCGATTTTTCTCTCAAAACCCTTTTCTCACTTTTCTCTCAACGTACAGCTCTCTATTCTTTATTCTCTCATTGTCCATCCCTCCCCAAGTGTGGTTGATGGACAAGTTACAGGTTGTGGACTCTTGCCCAACATACTCAGCTCGCAGCTACTTCTTCCGACGTCGCCTAGTCGTGCTCTTGATGAGGGATGGTTGTTTGACTGGATGTGCAATTTGTCCACAAACCGAATTGCTTGGCGCTGTCCTTGGCTCAATCTACCGGCAATGAGCTATAGCATGTCCTGGCAGCCTGGGATTCAATTGATTGGCCTAACACACTGCGTGTTCTACTTTCCTTTCCGCTTCCAGCGCCAGTTTGGCCATGATCAGATTTTCCCGGCAGAGGGGATAGAATACCCAGCTGCATTTCCGGTTCGAGGCGCGCAGCTTGCTCGGTATGCTGCGGCATGGAGGATAAGAGAGCTTTTGGCCCCTGCTCCCACTTTCAGTTGCACTTTGTCTGATGAGTGCATAGATTGGCTTAATGAAGAGGCGCAGATTGGGCCCAGCTTGGCTTCAGAAGCTTCAACTAGCTCTGGGAGGGGGCGCATGAACACCTGACTTATCTATGCCCTGAGTTTATTGCTTTAATCAGTACTTTCAAGTTTTTCTTTATGAATGTAATAAAAAGCAACTTCAATTTGTATTCAAGAGCAAGAGAACTCTGTACTAAAATCAATGTAATTGAAGGTTGTGGGTACTGAAATTTTCCGTATTGGTCCAAAAATGGTCTAAGTTGTAAAAAGATTAATTTGAGCAAAATCAACTTTTATTAAAACTTTTCAAAACCATTTTCGATACGGATCAGAACTGGACACGCCTAAGATCTGTTACTGAGATATACAACCCCGGATCCTAGCAACTGGAAAGTTGCCCCTAGTCTGAATAGCACTGCATTGGAGATCACAACTGAAGCTCTTGAATACTGAATAGACAAAGATGACCGAGATGGTCAAATGGACAAAGTTGATCGGGGAAAAGTTTATGGCTAGACTTCAGGATGAAGTTGCCTACGTATCCCAAAGATGGGAATCAAGCCTTACGTAGTTCGGCTAAGGTTCACTCGAGTATTCACGCTCTCCTTTTACACTCTAACTTTTGCCAAGGCCGCCATTTGCGGGTTTTCAACCTTGTGAGCTCAGTTTTTATAATTTCAAATTTTTCATGCTCTAACTTTTGCCTAGGTCGCCCTTTCGGGTTTTCAGCCTAGCGAGCCTCTCAGGGGTAATATTTCTTCAACTTGTCCATGTTGATCAGTTGGGAAAACTCTAGGCCATCTAGGTCCATCAGAACGACAGCTCCAGCCGACCAGATAGACTTGATGATGTAAGGGCTCGTCCAATTAGGTCTAAACTTGCCCTAGGGTCGTGGATGGGAGCCCGGTTGTCTTTGAGCACCAAATCTCCTTCTTTCAAATTCCTGGACTTAACCTTCTTGTTGAAAGCCCTGGCAATTCTGCGCTGATAACCTTGAACATGGTACAGTGCTTTCAGTCTTCTTTCATCAAAGAGCATGAGTTCTTCAAATCTGCTCTGCTGCCAATCTGCTTCAGCTATCTGACACTCAGCTAATACCCGGAACCTCAATTTCAATAGGTAGAATGGCCTCCATCCCATAAACTAACGAATACGGAGTCGCCCCAGTGGAAGTTCTAATTGACGTCCGATAGCCCCACAGAGCAAATGGCAACTTATCTGGCCAGTCCCGGTAGGTTTCCACCGTCTTCTGCAAAATGTGTTTGATGTTCTTGTTGGCGGCCTCAACTGCTCCGTTGGTCTGCGGCCGATATGTGGATGACTTATGAAAAGCCACGTTGTATTTTTCCAGCAAGTCGATCACTTCTTTCTTGAAATGGGAACCATTATCTGAAATGATCTCGTTCGGGACCCCGTAGCAACAGATGATGTTGTTCCTGATGAACTTTGCAACATGTGAAGCCTTCAACACCGCATAAGATTGGGCCTCAACCCACTTTGTGAAATAGTCTATTGCTACCAGGATGAACTCATGCCCATTAGACCCCTTCGGAGTGACAGCCCCGATCACATCAATCCCCCAGACTGAAAATGGCCATGGCGAAGTCATGTTGTATAGCTTCGATGGCGGAATGTTCATGTGATTTGCATGGATCTGACATTTGTGGCACCGCCGGACAAAGCCGATACAATCCTCCTCCATGGTGGACCAGTAGTAACCCTGTCTAAGGATTTTTCGAGCTAGCATCACCCCGTTCATGTGCGCTCCGCACTCTCCTCCATGGATGGCCTCCATCAGGTGCTTTGATTCTTCGGCTTCAACACACAGCTTATGCATCCCCAGATGACCTCTCTTGTACAATTTTCCCTCGCAGACGATGAACTGAGCAGCCATTCTCCTAATTGCCCTCTTATCTTTAGCGTTTGCCCCTGGTGGGTATGCTTCTTTCTCCAGGAAATTCCATACATCATGATACCAAGGATTCTCATCTTGAACCTCATCTATGGCAGCAATCAACTCATAAGCCGGCACAAACTTCTGGTCAATGATGATCGGACGCATCCGGACTCCAAAAGAGATGTTTATCATGGAAGATAGAGTTGCTAGTGAATCTGCGAACCTGCTGTTTTCTTTTAGTAGATGAGCGAAGTTCAGCTTCTCAAACCGAGGAATCAGCAGGTCCAAGGTCTGGTGGTACATTCTCATCTTTTCTTCTTTGACTTTCCAATCTCCCTTAGCTTGGGATACAACAAGGTTCGAGTCCCCGATGACGTCCAACCGTTTTACCCCTAGTTCTAGGGCTGCTTCTAGTCCAGCAATGCACGCCTCGTACTCTACTTCATTGTTCGATACTTTGAATCGGAGTTTGAATGCTAAAGGTATGCAGGAATTGTCGGGTGCTATCAGCAACACCCCTATCCCATATCCATATTGGTTTGACGCCCTGTCAAAGTACATCGTCCAAAATTCTTCTTCAACATGCAGAATGGCCTCATCTGGAAATAGGTACTCAACTGCTTCATCCCCCTCGACTGGGTGGTCGGCTAGGAACTCCGCTACCGCTCTCCCCTTTACTGACTTGCGCGTCACATATTTCAGATCAAATTCGGAAAGCAGAAGCAACCAGCGAGCTAGCCTACCCATAAGTGCTGGTTTCTCAAAAAGATATTTAATGGGATCTAATCTAGAAACCAACATTACGAAGTGAGCTAACAGGTATTGCCGCAGCTTCCTGGTAGCCCATACCAAGGCCAGACAAGCCTTCTCGAGCGGAGTGTAGCGGGTCTCGTAATCCAACATCTTCTTACTCAGATAGTAGATAGTTTTCTCCATTTTATCCTCTAATTCCTGCGCAAGCATGCAGCCCATCGTAGTTTCAGTCACTGAAAGGTACAAAATCAAAGGTTTTCCTGGCTCAGGCGGTGACAACACGGGTGGGTTCTGTAAGTATTCCTTGATCTGTTCAAAAGCAGCTTGGCATCGGCCGTCCCATTGGAACTTCTTTCCTTTCTTCAGGAGACCAAAAAGTGGTTCACAAGTCAAGGTTAATTTTGAGATAAACCGTCTTATGAATTGCACTTTACCTAGAAAGCCTCTCACCTCCTTTTCAGTCCTTGGTGGTGGCATTTCTAAGATGGCCTTGATTTTGGAAAGGTCGACCTCGATACCTCTCTGTGTAATCAAGAACCCCAGCATTTTCCCTGCTGTAACACCAAATGTACACTTCTGAGGATTCAGCCACAACCGAAATTCTCTGATCCGTTGAAAAAACTTTTGCAAGGTGGTGTAGTGGCCCTCTCTTTCTTTGGACTTGATAATCATATCGTCCACGTACACCTCAACCTCTTTATGGATCATGTCATGCAATATCCTGGTTGCGGCCCGTTGATATGTAGATCCAGCGTTCTTCAACCCAAATGGCATCACCCTATAGCAGTAAGTCCCCCACGGAGTGGTGAAAGCAGTCTTCTCCCGGTCTTCAGGTGCCATCACTATCTGATTGTAGCCCGAGAATCCATCCATGAACGAAAGCAAAGCATGCCCCGCTGTGAAGTCTACTAACTCGTCGATATGCGGCAAAGGAAAGTCGTCTTTCGAACTGGCTCTATTCAAATCCCTGAAATCCACGCATACCCGGATCCTGCCATCCTTCTTCGGCACCGGAACGATGTTGGCCAACCAAGTTGGGTACTCAGATACCAGCAGGAACCCTGCGTCAATTTGCTTGGTGACCTCTTCTTTAATTTTGAGAGCCCAGTCCGAGCGGATCCTTCTGAGTTTCTGTTTAACGGGTCGGGCCTCTGGGTCAAGAGGGATCCGATGCTGTACAATCTCAGGATCGATTCCAGGCATGTCTTCGTAGAACCACGCGAAAACATCTTTGAAATCTTTTAATAAAGCGACTAAGCGCTTGCGCTCCTCCGAAGACAACGTGGACCCGATCTGGACCAGCCGCGGGTCCTCCTCAGTACCCACATTAACTGTAGTGATTTCATCAACCAGGGGTTTAACAAATCTCTCCTGCTCTTGATCAATTAGACGTTGTAAAATCGGAGGAATTTCTTCCTCATCGTTTTCATCAAAATTTTGAAAGTCCTGATTAATACAATAAATCAAAGGCACAGAAAAGTACTCAGAAACGACAGCCATTCCATTCTCATTAAGCACATCCAAATCGTCTGATTCCTCTATTACAACAGACTCAAAAGAGAAAGAAAAAGACGACCTAGATAGGTCTATGGTATCCGGGTTATCACCTCCAGGAATACCGAACTCAGACTCAGACGAGCTGGAACCTGATTCCGACTCACAAGACTCGGTGGAATCAGATTCCGGCTCACTACCTGACCCGGTGCTACTTGACAAAAATCCCTCATCGTACTGCCAGATGAGAGAGGGTGCGATGGATGCATGCAAAATGTTTGAAGATAAGCTCGCAGCTGTTTCATTCCCGATCATGGACACCGAGAAGTTATCGCCCAAGCACTTCTGTACGATCGGAGGATCTAAAAGTAGACAAGCCAGTGCTACCCCCATTTCAAACTCGGTGCTCTCGGAATCCACTTCCTTACACTATTCAACCTTGGCTGATGGGCCTGTCTGCTCCTCGGCAACATCATCCCCGTATAATTGCAGGTCGAAGAAGATCTCAAATCCCGGTAGGCGCCTCTTCTCCGCATTCAGCCATGGCTCTGGGAAGCGACAAAATGGAAAGTCCTCCCCCTCCCGAACAAAGCGTCCATTTAGAGTACCCTGGATGGGTCGGTGCATTAACTCATAAGGTTTCCCCGCTTGCTTTGCTCTGGCTCTCCCAGCCATTTCTTTGCCCTTTCTCACCCGGTCCTCTTTGGTGGGCAGATAACCCAAGCCAAAGGTATGCGGGTTGTGTGGCACTCCGGCCGATACTGCAATGCCCTTCTGGCCACTCTTTCCTAGTCCCATCCCAGGGATGTGCTGGAGCTTGTTCATGAGGTACACAGACTGAGCACTAACATACAAGCCCTCATCAACAGCGAAGATGTTCTGAACGACCCGGGCCTCGGCTAGGGTGAACCCTGATAAGAAGACATCCTCCGTGCCGTGCTCGATTTCCAAAACCGGTGTAGACCCCTCTGGCGGCGGGTGGATCGATGAATTCCCAAAAACTATAGCTACCCCTTTCCCGTAGGGGTATTTCAACATCTGATGTAGGGTGGAAGAGACCGCCTTCACCTGGTGCAGCCACGGCCACCCTAGGAGTAAATTAAAGGTTGCGGGAACGTCCAAGACATGAAAGTCAATCTCGTGTTGCCCTAGACCAACCTTAGTCTGAATTTGCACTGTCCCCATCACCTCTCTGCTTGTATTGTCATAGGCTCTTATCACCTGGGCAGTTGGCACAAAGTCTGCGGGTTTCAACCCAATTACATATGCCGTCCTTGACGGGCATACGTTAACGGCGGATCTCGTGTCGACAATAACTACCGGTATCCACTTGTTTCTACACTCCACAGAGATGTAGAGTGGCTTGTTATGATTTGCACCCTCAGGTGGCAATTATTTGTCAGAAAAGGTCAACGTCGGGGAACCTCCTCCCGAAAAGACCAGTCCTACCAGCTGCTCAGGCGTGGTGTCTATTGAAAGTTTGGCTTTGTCTATTGCTGATAGGACAGCCTGCCTATACACACGTGAAGTCATAAGCAGTCCCTAGATGGAGATGTCTGCTTGTATCTTTTTCAACTGTTTCAGCACGGCCTCTTCTTCAAGTAGCTTCTCTTTCTGCTTTTCCGCCTCCTTGTCCTTCCCGGACGCCTCTGGCTGATCTAGGTATCGGGGCTTGAAATACCGCCCACTACTAGTCATATGGTCAACTTTGCCAATGTACCAGGTATCATCCGATTGATTGCTCCCCCAATCCTCATCTGTGTGGGCAAGACATAGATCATCATCCTCCCACCACATTCCATTAGCAGCCGACAGACACCTGTCCGGCTCCGTTGTAATTGTTCCCGTGCCCACAGCACCTTCCGTTCCTGTGCACACAGCACGTTCCGTCCCCACAGGGGCCTTGGCTTTTCTGGCCCTCTCAGAATCCTTGACCCTTTCTTGCTCAGATTGCTTCCGCGCAGCTTGCTGTTCAACAACCCCTGTATTCGAACTGCCCAGATCCCGAGCAAAATTCTTAGCACCGGTGCTCTCCGGCGATGTATTCTAATCCCCGGCCCTTCCGGCCACAATTGATGTCCTTGCCCCTGACGGGCCCTTTTCCAGCTGAGATTCTTCAACAATATCTGGTTGGTCATCAAGCTACCCTGTGACTTCTACTGACTCCTCAAAATCGAACCATTTAACTATCATGATCCCCGGATCTCTTTCGTTGAAAATCTGAAGGTCAGCAATGTCCCCTTCCAGAACCGCTAAGTCATCTATCCTCTGATCAAGTCCATCCCTCTGGAGTACACAAATTTCTGCCCCCGCTGGCAATTCCACATTTGGCCTAATCTGACCTGCTGAAGCAATGTAGCCACTCGGATTGTACACTTCCTCAGCAAAGCTCCCCAATTCCTCAGTCCCTGAATCCACTGTACCATTTTCCTCCGAAATCATCCCTACTTTGTCTTCAACGGCCACCACCATTGGTTCGGGTTAGGTTCGGGAGATGTCCAACATGCACAAGTCAGTGCTGTCAGGAAGGAACACCTCTGGCTTGGGTAGGTGGGAAGAAGTGATATATATGCTGGGGTCGTATGACATGACCCCTATCTGGATAAAGTTGATGCGTTTGGGAGGTGGAGCTTGGTTATTCGGTGGGAGAGGGTTGGTTGTGACATTGGGTTTCTCTGGAGGCACAATCACCCTATTATCAATGAGATCTTGAATCTCATGACGTAGTCGGAAGCATTGGTCAGTGTCATGACCATGCTGTTGGTGAAAGGCGCAGTATTTTGCTGGGTTATGGGAGGGGGGAAGCTTTTTTGGCAATGGCCGCGGCTCTAGGGGCTTCAAGTGCCCTTTCCTGGTCAAGACTCCTAAAGCTTTGGACAAGGACATGTATAGTGGAGCGAAAGTTCTTTGGCTTTTGGGTGCGTATCTGGCTATTTGCGAATTACTACCGGACGCACCGGTGAATGGCGTAGCTGCAAGGGTTCTTGGGGGATTGGTGGTGACCATGCTCACTTCTGAAGCTCTAGCAGTTGCAGCACTGCTTGTGCTTGCATTTGTAATGCGATTGAAAGTTCTCCTGTGCTGCTCTCTATCATTGTCAATCATGCCCTGTTTCAAAGCATCCTCGATCTGTACTCCCATCTCATGTAAATCTGAAAAGGTGGGGAAGGGGAGAACGATCATCTTTTGCATGAGCTTGGGCTGGAGGTTGCGCACAACCATCCGAATTTGATCTTTGTCAGTGGGCCTAATGATCATCATTGAGGCCTTGGCCTCCACCGAGTCACAAAATCGGAGAAACTCTCCCTTTGCCTCCTGCTTAGTCGTCTCGAGATCACGGTTGTAATCTCGATTTGTGTATTATAGGAGTATTGAGTGACAAAAGCCTTCGCCATCTCATCCCAATTCCTCTTAACGTCGTTTCTAATTTTGCATACCAGATGGCCGCTACACCCGACAAAGTCCGGCCGAACAAAGAAAGCTTCTGCAACCTAGTGAGGCCCATCGCCTTAGTATGTCTAAAAACAGCCACAGGTGCACCATAGGATCACCGGATCCATCAAATCGGTCAATATGTGGCATCTTAAATCTGTCGCGGCAGCGTCATGGCTGCGTCGGTATACCCATCCTCGATGTCCGGGATAGACTTCACACCCTGAGATTTCTTGAACAGCTTTTCAAGCTTGCTCACTTTTAATGCCGTGGGGTCCACCTCGAATTCGAAGGGAGAATCCAGTAGATTGATAGGAGTGGGTGCCTTGGATAGTTGAGGTAGAATCGAGGGCGGAGCCGGCTGTGATGACCCTAACCCGCCCCTATGGGTTAAGGACATAATCGGCCAGTAATCCTGAGATTACGTACGGCCTCAAACCAAAATAGACATAACTCGTCGAGTAAAGGGGCCAAATGGAAGCAAAAATTTTTAAACTTTGTCCATAGATCCGTGCTTATATGCGCATCAAACAAACCATACATACATACGTTAATAACCCACAACAACTACAGTACCATAAAATCCTTTACAGACAGGATCATCTAACTGACCCAACCCATAACAGCCTATATACGAAATATACACAAAGTCCTTGCCAACAAGACAAAATGTAGATACATAACAAAATGGCAAGGATGGGTCCTCGTGCGTGAGACGCAAGGCTGACTCTCCAAAACTCATGTTGTTCCTGACAGGGCTTCACTGGGGCCGGGTTTGGACTTCTTTTGGCTCACCTACAAACACATGAATGAGCGCGAGCGATAGCCCAGTGAATAATATCAAATATAACAGTTACATAACAATGTTGTACAACAACATGCTCCAAACGGCCTTGGGCCCAATTCATACCTTTACTTATCATATATACACTTATACAAAATTTAGATCTAGCGACTGTACTTTTAACATACTGGCCTTTGATCCATTCAGATTTCCTTTCTTGTCAAAACGGCCTTCGGCCCATTCGTTGGCCCATTCATTCTTGTCAAAACGCCTTCGGCCCATTCATTCTTGTCAAAATGGCCTCCGGCCCATTCATTCTTGTCAAAATGGCCTTCGGCCCATTTGTTCATGTCAAAACGGCCTTTCGGCCCATACATTCGTGTCAAAACGGCCTTCGGCCCATACATTTCTGTCAAAACGGCCTTCGGCCCACTCATTCATGTCAAAACGACCTTTGGTCCATTCATTTATTCATATCAAACATTTGTCCATAATTCAAACTGGCAACTCATAAGGCTCATAATGAAATAAGCAATTGGACAAATGACAAATTTCAGATATCGATATTACTCACAGTGATTCGGCCTGTGGATTTGCCCCTGCAGCTTGACCTTACACATTTCATGAATACAAAAGGGTCACTAACAGTTCAATCCGTTCTTTAATTCACATGTTCCTCATTAGGCTTTATCTCTATCTCATTAACTCATTTACGATGCTTAACATATGCCTAAGAGTGCTTATACGTGAAAGAGAACGGAAAACAGAACACAGAATGCAGAAATAGAATTTCAGAAAACAGGGTCCCCGCTCGAGCGTGGACTTCCCCGCTCGAGCGGACCCTTAAGCCTGCAAAAGTGCTGGTTACCCTCAAATTCCCGCTCGAGCGTGAACTCAACCGCTCGAGCGAACTACCCGTCTACATAGCTCCTCGCTCAAGCGTCAATTTCCCCCGCTCGAGCGGGCACCATGTCTGCAAAAACTTCTTGGAGCACGATTTTCCCGCTCAAGCGGCACTTCCCCCCGCTTGAGCGGACATCAAAAATCTGGGTTTTCCAAATTGAGTTCTTGAGCTCCAAATCGATTTTCAACCAACAAAACATGCAAGTTATGGCTCAAATTTCACATATGCTTGTGCTAACATGTTATAAACACCAAATCACAACATTTAGAAGCTTAATTTCATAAATTAAACCCATGCATGGCTCATTCTCCACCAAATCTGTTATTAACATAGCAAATTCAAACATTCAAGCCCATATCTTCATAATTTGCACATGCATGTGATGAATTGGCCACATCTCAGCTTAGATGCACAATTGGTGATCAAAACATGAGTTTCAACTACAATTTACATGGATCATACCCCTTGAGCTCAAAACATGCAATATTCAAGACAATTTCACACATGCATGCATATATGGGTCTTCATTACAACAAATTCAACTCAATTTCCTTATGATTCAAACAAATCCATGCTCTAGACCCTCTTTCAAACTTGAATTCACAAAATGATAGTTAAAATTTACATGAACTACTCACCAAGGAGTTTAAGCTTCACAATCTATGGCAATTCTTGTGTTATCTTCAAGGCACTCAAGGATCAAGAGCAAAAACTTAGATTTCTCTCCTCTCCCTCTCTCTAATAGCCGACCCTCCTCTTTTTCTCTTAGAGTTGATCAGCCAAAATCAATGTAAAGGGAAGGAATTGGTTTTAATAAGGCTTATAATAGCCCCACTCACAATTATTTCAACATAAAATAATTGGGTACTCAATTCACCAATTTAATCAATTTAATCTGACCAGAATCAATTTCTAATTAAATTTTACCGTAGGCTCTAAAAATTATGCCAATCACGATGGCATAATCAATTTCGGGTTCTGTGGCCGATAAGGCCCCTCAATTTAATTTCCGAAGCAGATTATTCAAACAGATATTCCTACGGTGAACAGATAGAATTTCAAAGTCACATATATTCACATAATGGCATACAAAATCATATCAAACATATAATCACATGCGTATTAGGGACCAATTAGCGTAATACAAAACAGGGGTATCACACCCGGCCCTGTCGGGATGTCTATATCCTCCTGGACATTCTGGACATTTGCCGTCTCCCCGAGTATTGGAACTCTTGGTGGGGGAGGAGCTTGGTGTGAAGCTGATGCTCCGGCTTGCTGCTGTAGCCGGGTAATTAGCTCTGCATGTTGGGCCATGACGACGGCCTGCTGTTTGGCAAATTCTGCTTGACGAGCAGCGTCCTCCTGCATGGTTCTCATGCTCTCCTGGAGCTGACGCATCATTTCTTCCATTCCTGCCATGCTGCCCTGATCTATCTAAACTACCGATATGTCTATCTCCGGAGTAGCCTCGGGAATCCCAACCTGATTGTTCAAAGACCACTGATCTAGCAATCTCGGTACTGATACAATGCGTCTTCTCAACCTCCGCCTGACAACCGGGGGTAAGGAATGGAACACTGGTTGTCCGTCTACCAGATCCTCATATCGATGAGTCGACGACCTCTAGTCCAGAGTGCTTGGGAAATATTTGCTTGGTCGGAAGCAATTGTGCTAAACTACCTAGCAAATAGATAAATAAAGCATAATAAGGAAATAAACAACCAGAAACAGACAGCATAACGGCTTAAATAAACACAACACATAGTCGGCATGACAACACACAGTTGGCACGTGTAAGCTGAATATACTATTCTCACATACTGGTCATTGTTTCCCAAATCACTGCCCCAAATCTGAATATGATACCCGCGGATATACTGATTCTCAAAACACTGGTGCCCACAGGCCTGATGCCCAAACTTGCAAACTGATACATGCATTCCTATAGAGGCCAACTCTAAAGCACATAACAAACAAGTAAAAGCCCAAAACACCCCCAGGTTGGGGGAGGGTTTCCCTGTCCTAGTTTCGCCAAGAACTAAGGTTTCACTACGCACGTAGCGGTTTCAAATAACCTATAATCGGGTGAGCAACCTGTCCTAGTTTGGAATGGTCACTACGGATTCTGAATATGCACTAGGTCGAATGGTCAAAAGGGGTGCCCCGGTAACAACCGGGGTTTGTGTTCCCATCGTGGCAGAGCCCGTAACCGGTCAGCCTTATGGCACGCTTCTCAAAGCGAGCCTCTGGCAAACCGTTCAGGAATAGCAGATAGCAAACACGGTATCCTAGGCGCACCAATACAAATGCAATGCAAAGAGACACATAAGTGTAATCAAAACAAGATATCATGAGTTCAAGTCAAGTTCTCTAACTCCCCAGTGGAGTCGCCAAAAACTGTAGATGTCCCGAACGTCCCGGGAAAATTCCGTTTTGTTCATTAGGCTCACTACAGTTTGGACTCAAATGTCACGGTTCTGAATCTGATCTCGCAAATTGCAATGCAAGACCGATAAATCACCAAAGAGTCCAAATCCGGCAAATCGTTTTGAAAAACTGATTTTTAGAAAGAAGTGCCAAACATGGGTTGCTTTGCCAGATACAGAGTCGCCACATAAATATTTTATTTTGGGGAAATTTAGGAAACCCTGACTCGTGCCTAAGGCCACGTGTCCGTCATCACCAAAGTTGCCTTGGCTCGGGAACTTGGGTACGATTGGGGAAGGTCATGCAATGAGCACCCCTGCTCACCCGATCAAAGATCGGCCACTACTAAACATGATATCTTGTTTTTTGAAAACACATGCGTTCTTTATTCCGATTATTAGCCTAGAATTACTAATGTGATGCGCACAGCATACAAATATAGACTAGATCGCCTAAGTTGGAACAAAACATCTCATATTTGTTTGAAAATGGTTTGAAGGTGCTACTCGCAAGTAGGCTAAGACGGGGATTTGCCACCCTCGGGTGGGCTTAGAAAACATGATTTTGCCACCTCAAGTGGGCTTAAAACTCGCATTCAATGAATTGTTCCAACTCAAGTAATCCAACCTTCACCCACAGACATTCAGGCAGTTATATCACATAAGTAGTTAGCCTCATAGCAAGCATGCTATCATGGCAATCACTCACACACATGCAAGGATGCTAAAGCATAAACACTTACAGTGTACTCCAAGCCAAAACAAAAGCTACATTAGAAATCAATGCATGATCCTAGCTATGTTAAGAATGCCTAATGCAACACATACAAAATGCAACTAGAAGTAGGCTCAGCTAGTCTAAAATGGCATATGAGATGTTACAGATAACATGTATTCAAATTGGAATTGAAATACAATGCAGTTGGTATGATGCGCCGAGCCCGGTGCATGCAAGACAAATGAATGGATGTAAACATGTGAGCATAAGTATGCTAATTGAAACGTGCCCTAATCTAACCATCATAAGCTGGTAAATAAATGGGAGAAAGAAGTGGGGGTTGGAAGACATACATCACACGCACGCACACTTATTACAACATTGCCCTCTCTCGGAGGGTCCGAATAGATAATACAGAACCAAAATGAATAACAGCTACAGCTAATTATTACACAACTCTAATTAATCAACAAATTACCTAAGTAAGCAAATAAACTAGCATGCAAATGGACTGCCCCAGCTCTGTTTTGGATGACAAAGAATGCATGCGTACTCGAGTCGTCTTGTCGGGAAATCCGTCGCGATGTCTCGTCTCGCCTTTGTTTGCAATTGATTTCAAAAACTTGCATGAAGCTCCAGAGAGATGAAACTCCACCCTGGAAGACTGTGGGAAGGCTGCCGACCAGCTATAGGCATTGGAGACCACCTACCGACCACCCTTGGTGGTGAAAACCAGAAAAGGTGGTCGGCCTGCCAGAAAACCTAGTCGGCCGACCAGTTTCTTCTCCTGGTTTCTGCATTTTCTGCAACAAAGGCAAGAGATAGAGAAAGCAAGGTATTTGCAACACATGTGTGCATGACCACTCTCCCCATCATTGCATAAGCTCTAGGGAGTGTAGTCCTCAATCCTCGGGCCACCAATCATGCATCTCAATGCATCATGGCCGAGGAGTCGAATTACACGACTCGATGTGAAATGAATGCACATATAAACACCTAAAACCAACAACTCTATCATGGATAGTCAAGAGTGTCGACGACGGGGAATTGAGGCACATTTCGTCACTTTGAGTACGAAACGCCCCTCGTTTCCTCTGTTTGGACTAACTCCTACTCCAAACACAATGCAACACATAAGGCATACACAATGTGACCTCAAGTATGCAATCTAATGCAATACAACTTAAACATGCGAATCATGCAAAGGATGATAATGCAAGCATGCAACTAACATACGCAATGTCATGGACTAAATGGCATACAAAATGCGCAATGGACTAGCATACACAATGCACATGGGAACAAACATACACAATGGGATGAACAAGGCATGCACAATGCAATGATCCATCATGCGACAACATGGCACACTCAGTGCTATGAACTACAATGGCATACTTAATGCAAAATGGACTTAAACCGAAATGGATGGGCCTCAGCCACACCCAAATCAGTGGCCAAAGATGATGAAAACAAGGCCCAAAACTCATGCAAATATGCACAATGCAAGGGCTCCAAGCCTAGGGCACAAGATGCAACTCTCCAAGAGTATGGCAAGGATGAAATATGGCATACAATGACACATGTTCCAGCTCTGAAATGGCACGTGAAATGACTCCAAAACATGCAACAACTCATGCAATGCATGTTGATAGGCTTAAGCACCAAAGACTAGTGAAGCACATTATACTATAGGCATACAAAGCGATGCTCAAATGACCAAACCAATCCCAAACAGTCCCTGTACAGGCCCAAAACAGTGGCAAAATGTGTTGGGATGGTGGCTCGGAATGCATTTAAATGAAGGTCATGCAATGGCTCACAAACGAGGCATAATAATGCAACTCTCAAGGAAACTTAAAGCATGGAAAATATGGGAGTATGTCACAAGTATAAGCTCTGAAATAACATTCCCAATGATGCCAACACATGCAAATACTGCAAGTTAGGCATGCAAGAGTGCTCAAAACTCAAAGCTAGTCGAAGCTATTACACAAGTATGCATCGCAAGCATTGTTTGACCATGAGGCCTCAAAACAGAGCTAAGGCAGCCCAAAATATGAACAAAATCAGTTTGGAGCATGGCCAAAATGTGCTAGAATGGAGGGCCAAAACAACATGCAATGTGAGCTAGTGAACATGGGTTACACTACAAGCATATGAAGCACTCAAGAGGCCACTAAACCAGAAAAAGTCAGAGGCATGACATGCCAAATAAAGCCCAAAAACCCACTGAAACATGATCAATGCATGCAAGAATGACATTCTCCTTTGATAGGCTATGCAAAGGATTGTTCTACACATGCAAGAGGCAAACAAAATGTGACCAAACCAGCCATAGAAAGAGTCTAGGCAGGTCCTAAAAGTCACTAAAAAGGGGCTGAACCAAGGCTAGGAAGTGTGGAAATATGGGTTCCTTTGAAAGGCCAAAAATGCCAACAAACAAGGCCAAAAGAAAGAGGGTCCCCCCTCTCTGATTTTGGCCCTCAAAACTATATGCCAACCACTGAAAATCCGCTAGATTTCAATAGCTAAAAGACCAAGCAAAGGTCAATAGAAAGGCCTCATGGCATGGCTCAAAACAAGGCTAAATAGAGCATGCAATAGGGTAGATGACTCCCAACACCAAAATAGCCTCACACAAACATCAAAAACACTTAAATATGAACCTTTTTTCAGTTGACAACAAAGCTCAAATAAGCATGCAAATGAGGCTATGAGAAGGATCAAAATAGTGCTTAAAAGAGGGAAAAGTGATTACCCTTGAAGCTCAGCAAAACCAGCTAACTTTGGGACCAAAAACCAGACCTTTAACCTCTGAAAATGACCTCCAAGGACCTCAAAGCAATGGTGGAAGTGTATGGCTATGAGGTGTAGTGTAAAAGCGTCAAGAACCATGCACTTTTGGAGCCAAAATGTAGAGATATAGAGAGATATAAGCTTGGAGCCTTAGACCAAAAATCTGAACCTCTCTCAAGGAGAGGGAGGCCCTCTCTTATAGAAAAACAAGAGGGTTCAAGCTTCTTGGAGAAGTTAAACAAGGCCCAAGATCCTCCATACGTGTATGGAGGATCCAGTCTGTGCCTTCCAGCTGGCACAACTGCCAACAACTCACAGAGACAAAGCTGGGGGAGGCAAGCCGACCAATTCAGGTGGTCGGCCGACCACTTCCCCTGGTCGGCCGACCAGGTCAAAAGGGTCAACTCAAAAAAGGGTGGTCGACCAGCCCATTTGATGGTCTCCCAACCGAATGCAAGCTAGTGGTATGGTGGGAGACCAGTAAATGTGGCTCAAAGACTAAGGAGACCAGCTTCCTGACAAGAAAACCGACTGGCGGGGAGCAAAAGTGGTCTCTAACGAGAAAAGGTGGTCTCCCACCCTTGTACCACCTCCCAAACAATGAAAACAAGGTCCATGCCAAAAAAGAACCAAGATGGATGCAAAACAAGGGTTCAGGGGTCAAAACGCGCAGCCGGGTGCCCCGAAAACAGGCTGTTAAGCAAAGAAAGTGGCGTGCGACCACAAAGGTGGTCTCCCGGGCCATAGTGTCCCTCTAGACAGAGGAAACAAGGTGTGTACCAAAAATCGTGCCAAACGGAGAATGTTAAGCGGTCCCGAACCGAGGCGCGCGGCCAACGGCTCTGAAAATCGGAAACTGGTCTCCAAACGGGAACAGTAGCCTGCGACCACGAAAAGTAGTCTATGACCACTGAGAGATGGTCTACAAGACCTCTCCCTCCCTTCGGGAAGAGAAAACAAGACCTGGTTCGCAAACCGAGTCAAGGCACAAAAAGGGTCCCGAGGTCCGGGGATAAGGCTCTCAGCCGAAACTCCGAAACTTCAGAACGAGCACAACATGCACCATCACCGAGCGCTCAATCAATGACGTCTGAGACTTAAGGTCGGTCAAAAATGGGGTATCTACAGGGACTATTTGCGGTGGTGGAGGGAGAATAGGTAAGTCGCGCTGGAGCAAAGCGTTGATTAGGGCTTGGTTTTGTTCGGTTAGCTGGTTGATGCTATCGGTGAGTTCTGTGAAATATGGAGTTGGGTTATTTGGGTTGGAGGACTCGGCCTCAAGGTTACCAGCATTGTGTTGTGAAGCCATGGACCTAGTCGTAACCATCTACCATGGTGCAAGAGATGGGTGATATTCGGAGATTTCTCCGATGACAACGAACACAATTGTCTACCAGAGATGTTTCCCACAGACGGTGCCAACTGATAATGCAATAACTTCAATGAGGGATGAGTCGGACTGATCTACGTTTCTAATGGGTCTGCTGGCCTTGGTGTCTTTAAAGTGTGCCTGCAAAAAGGTCCAAAGGGGGAAGTAGTCCCTCAACGGACACTCCGACGATTAAGTTAGGTAAGGGTGGATTGATCTTAGAGAGAGAGAAAGAGAGGGAAGGGGATGAAAAACTTAACCTTTGACGTCTCTCGAAAGCTTCCTTATATCCTTTGCTTATCATTTCCTTGTCTATTCCCAGCCGTCTTGTTGGCCGAAAGTCTATGGCCTAGTTAATATCGTTCATGGTGATTCTACATACTCCGACGTAAGGGGTCTTGCCGCATTTAATGTTATAGTGGCCTCATTAAATGGCTGATGTGTGGGTGCAATATCTTTACAGGATCTTTGTCTGCTTACGTGGTTAATTCCCTACCTGACAAGTATTTGGATGTTTTAGGTTCTGGCCTAGTGTTGTCTTCTCAAAGTTACTGGGCTTTAATACCTAGGCAGTGATCTGGGCCTTAGCCGTGGGCTTGGCCACCCTTGGGTGCCCATCAGTATCATTTTATGTGCATAAGAAAAATTATATAAACTAATAATTTTAATAATTTTTTTCTTATTCACAATGATATAACAAATGTGTAATTTTTTAAATAAGATTTGTTTATTTGTACACCGTTATTCAATACATGGGCTATGTTTGATATTTTGGTTTTGGGATAAAATAGTCACAAAAAGATAAAATAGATTAAAAAATCAATAAGATAAAATGTCACATCCAAACTATAATCATTTTATTTTTTCTCTCAAAAAAATCAAAAAGTCTATCCTAAATAAAATAGCCAAAAAATCAAAAAGCAACCCCATCCTCAACGAAGACATAAGCTATTGTAAGATTTTTTGTTTTCATTTTTTCCCTTGCCTTAATCCTAGGAGTGTTTGCCAGTCAAACATCCACTAATCCATCTTTGATGGATCGAGAGTTTGCGAACCATCGTAAATTTTCAAAATCAACAAATTAGTTGAATAAATAATAATTAAAAAAAAAAAGAATATTAATGACCATAAAACTTTGGGAAAATTAGTCAAAGGTCCCTCTCCCATTTTTAATAATGGAAGAGATCCATAATATTATTTTGTGATATCTAAGGTCCCTCAACCCCACACCCATATATCACAGAGAAATTTGCCTCTCTCTAATCAACTCACCGATCTCGATCTCATGATCATCATGTTGCTGACTCCGGCGAATCGATGACGGAAGAATGGAATCGCAGCGAATCGAAAGCGCCAAAACGAAGGCTCAGTGTTGATGAGGTTCGCCATTACTATAAAGCTCTCTCTCTAAGCTGTTTTCAAGGTTTATAATCCTTAACTTCAAGAATCTCCATATCTGACTCCTCAGTGCCATTTCTTTGAGCACAAAGCTTCTCATTATAATCATCAAGTAAGGAAACCCGCATCTTCCTTTTCACTTCCTCCTTATCTACAACAGTAACATATTGATCAATTACTTCATATTTCCTAGTAACAGGAGGAACAAGTCTTGATTTGGTCATTCGAGCACCCCATTCACGTTCATCAGTCAGAGAATCAAACCCATCATCTGTAATTAAGTATTTATTCCCTCTTGACCCCCTTAATCCACTTTCTGGTTGGAAATCAAAGTCACTTATTGAGTCCGAGGCACTCTCACTCTCTAGGCCACTGTAATGGTGAATATACAGGCATTCCAAATGAAGAACAATGAATTGCTTTGTCTTTGTAAAGTCTAGTTTCAAAAATTAACAATTTTATTTAGAGAAAATTAAATTTTCTCTGGTTTGAACCCAGAGTAATTCTTTACAGGTAATGAGGCAAATTTCTATGGGAATTTCTCTGGTTTGGAGAGAATTTCTCTAGTTTAGAGAGAATTTTTTTGGTTTGGACAAAATTTCTCCGGAACCAGAATTTCTTTAGTTTGGACATAATTTATCTAGAACCAGAATTTCTCTGGTTTGAACCAAAATATCTTGCTTTGTATACACCTTAGAACCATACAAAGCCTACAAACATAATGACTCTTGTACTTAGGTTATAGAAACCATATATTGTAATAAGCGGGGCACATTTGACTGCTATCGATTCTTCTTACCATACCATATATGGGAACTCACTGAAAAAGGACATTTGTCCTTAATGTCGTCACTGTCTCTTTTTATCGGAAATTCTTGTTATGATTTTTAACAAATTGAGATAATTACAGGCCATAAAGAATGAAATTTCAGGGAAATTTGAGCTTGCCCTTTTGACAATCCTACAGTGTGCACATAATCCTGCAAAGTACTTTGCAAAGGTATTTATCCAGTCTTAAGTTTTTCTTTTCTTGTTAATGTAATTAGGACTTGATTAAGGCCGAATTGTACATCATTGAGGCCGTTAATTAGAATCTCTTAACTTCACTTGCTGGTCAAACTGTATACTTTATGTGTGTTGAATGTCAATCAGGTTGTACATAGTCGGAGCATAAAATGGGCAAAAAGACAGAATTTGGAGAGAGTTGACTTTCCCGCACGTGTGTTGACTTTTCCCGCACGTGCGTTGACTTTTTCTGAGAAAATGTGCCCAACGTTTTAAACCTATTTGGAAGAGATCAGAAGTATAAAAAGGCAAGGAAAAGGCTGGAATAGGGTTCTGAACTTGTTTTGACCAAAAGAGAGAGGCTAGGGTTTGAAAGGGAAAAGGAACTTGAAGCTTCAAGCATGTCTCCCATGGTGGTTTCTTCTCCATCTACCTCCTTCTACTCCTCCATGAGTGGCTAGTCTCCTTTTCTAGGGTTTTGATGAAACCCTAGCCATGTAATTAGTTTTTCTTTTTGATTTTTAATTATGTAAAGGTTTGTACATTTGTATGGTATGTTAGAAGTTTCTTTTATATAATTTTCATTATTTTTTTAAGTATTCGGCTTTCTGTGATTGTTGAATGTCTTCCATACAAGAGTTTTCTATTTCTTTCACATTCAATGTATGAGACGAACCATACTACGAGGGACGAGTCGTGTCACTACCTTAGTTTAGAGTGAACGATTCGTACTACTTGAGATGATTCGTGCTTGTACATTGAATGTGATGATCTTCTTGTTAAATGCTTTGAGCTTGTAGTTGCGAAGTATTAATCCGTTCAAACCATAGCATAATTGATTTCAATTGGAAACCCTTTTTACATGACTAGTGGTGGACTCTTTATCCTAGGTTTTTCCCCAAATCAGTAAACTCAATTTTATTTATAGTTGATAATTTGATTGCTTAGTTTAATTTATTTGTTATTAAATTAGGTTATGAACAATCAATCTTTTTTATCAAAATTAATTTAGGAATTTAACAATTAAATTAGTTTAATTTCACAATTGTCCATATGGATCGATACCTGGACTTGCCATTATTCTAAAAGAATTTGGTGTAGTTTAGTGTTTAATTTTGATGTGTTCAACGACCCATCAAGACTTCTTAGGATGCATATATATATGGCTGGGATTGTGACTTCCCAATTTCTTTGTTCTTCAACAATACTTCTATGCAACGCCACTAGTGCATAATGTTTTCTCAATTTCAGTTTTGGTCAAGACAATATGCAATATATCTTTACTTTTTGTGATGGGATTGTAGTTCTCACAACATATGGAGTACAGAATTTTCTTTTTTTTTTTAAACATATAAAGGCTCTTTTGTTTTGATTGTTGTATTTGTTTTTTTATTTTTTTTAAATTTTCCTTCCATATATATATATATTAACTCATATGATCCATCATGGGGATTCAAGTTCAATCCATTTTTTGATCGGATTCAAGTTCAATCCATTGATAACTACTCTAGAACGTTATAGGTATTACATAAGGCGATGAAAGGATTAGGAACCGACAACACAACACTTATAAGGGTTATTATGACAAGAACCGAGATTGATATGCAATACATTAAAGCCGACTACCAGAAGAAATAAAGGTAATGAGGAAAATTCTCTATAGGTAATGATGATATCTATCATTGTTGACATGATATCAATAATGATAAACTAGAGTTTGAACCCAAGTGTTGCACATCAATAATGATAAACAAGAGTCTGAACCCAAGTGTTGCAAACTCTCTACATGCTTGAACCCAAAGTAATTCTCTACAGGTAATGAGACAAATTTCTCTAGGAATTTCTCTGGTTTGGATAGAATTTCTCTAGAACCAAAATTTCTCTGGAGAGAATTTTTCTGGAGAGAATTTCTCTGGTTTGGACAAAATTTCTATAGAACCAGAATTTCTCTAGTTTGGACAGAATTTCTCTGGAACCAAAATTTCTCTGGTTTGAGCAGAATTTCTCTGGAACCAGAATTTTTCTGTGGAAGTCCAGAGAAATTCTCTGGATCGATTCGAGGGACCTTAGACATTATGAAAATATTGAATGTCCTTTATGCTATAAAGTCTTAATATTAAGGAACCTAAAAAAAAATTCCCTAAAACTTTTATATTTTTACAATTTCAAATAAAACATTATTTATTTATTCAAAATCCCAACACAAAATTTAATAATTTTAAACTAAAAAGTAAGTATTTATTCCAAATTTCAATATTTTCTTAGGGCATGCAGGTTTTTACCGTAGGTTCATCAAAGACTTTAGTAAGATATCACGTCCTTTGTGTAGTTTGCTGGTTAAGGACGCGCCTTTTATCTTTGATGAGGCATGCTTAAAGGCATTTGAAACACTGAGAATGGCCCTGACCACTGCCCCAATCATGAAATCCCCAGATTGGTCGCTTCCCTTTGAAATCATGTGTGATGCCTCCGATTATGCTGTAGGGGCTGTGTTGGGCCAAAGGGTCAATAAGGCACCATTTGCTATATACTATGCTAGTCACACTCTCTCGGATGCACAATTGAATTACACTACCACCGAGAAAGAGTTGCTAGCTGTGGTCTTTGCCTTAGACAAATTCTGGCCTTATCTCCTAGGTTCCAAGGTCATAGTCTTCACTGATCATGCCGCTTTGCGGCATTTACTATCTAAGAAAGAGACCAAACCTAGGTTGATTAGATGAATTTTGTTGCTTCAGGAATTTGACTTAGAGATCCGTGATAAGAAAGGATCTGAGAATGTGGTGGCGGATCATCTCTCCCAAATCCTCGTTGAGTATACTAGTGACCCTCTTATTTTGCGTGATTCGTTTCCGGACGAACAACTCTTTGAGCTGTCACAAGCGAGCCCCCCGTGGTTTGCACATATTGTGAATTACTTGGCCATTGGGAAAATTCCGCAGAATTGGTCTAAGCAAGACAAAGACCGATTCTTTTCGCAGGTCAGGTATTACTTTTGGAAGGATCCGGAGTTGTTTAAATATTGCTCCGACCAAGTGATCCGACGGTGTGTGCCGAAGAGTGAGGTGCATAGCATTCTTACATTTTGTCATTCTTCTGCATGTGGCGATCATTTTAGTGGGCATAAAACGACCGCCAAGATTTTACAGTGCGGGTTTTATTGGCCCACAATTTTTAAAGATGCCCATCAATTTTGTAGAACTTGTTTGCGCTGTCAGCAAATGGGTTCGATGTCTCGGCGTGACATGATGCCAATGTCCCCTATTCTTGTGGTAGAAATATTTGATGTTTGGGGGATTGATTTTATGGGCCCTTTCTCGTCGTCATTCGGGTTTGAGTACATTCTCTTGGCAGTAGATTATGTGTCTACGTAGGTGGAGGCAATAGCTACTCGAACAAACGATCATAGAGTGGTAATCAAATTCTTGCATGAAAACATCTTTAGTCATTTTGGGTTTCCTAGAGCCATAATAAGTGATCAGGGTACGCATTTTTGTAACCGGTTCTTTGAGTCAGTAGTCAAGAAATACTCTATCACTCATAAAGTTGGCACTCCATACCACCCTCAAACTAGTGGCCAAGTAGAAGTCTCAAATAGGGAGGTAAAGTACATAATAGAGAATACGGTGAGGCCAGATAGGAAAGATTGGTCACAACGGTTAATTGATGCATTATGGGCTTACCGCACTACTTATAAGACATCCATTGGGATGTCACCATAGAGAGCGGTGTTTGGCAAAGCTTGCCATCTCTCGGTTGAACTTGAGCACCGAGCATTGTGGGCCATAAAGAAGTTTAACTTCGATATGGCCGCGGCTGGGCTCAACCAAAAATTACAACTCAATGAGCTGGAGGAAATCCGGAATGATGCATATGAGAGTTCGAGAGTTTTTAAAGCTCGGACTAAAGAATTCCATGATAAGCACATTAATAGAAAATCCTTTGAACCCGGCCAAAAAGTATGGCTTTTTAATTCAAAATTGAGACTCTTTCCGAGTAAGCTAAGATCAAGATGGGATGGCCCCTTTGTAGTTGTGGAGGCATTTATTCATAATGCCGTTGAGGTGCGAGATCCAAAGGCTGGCCACACTTTCAAAGTGAATGGCCAAAGATTGAAACCATATATAGAGGGGATTGGGAATGGGGATATGATTGAGTTCGTTGCTTTGATGGACCCATTTTACTATGATTGATAGATTGATTTCTTGTTCTCTTTTCTTTCCCTTCTATGCTATTCTATTTTTCTTTGTTCTCGTTATGCTTCATTTGCGTCTAGGAGACTTTAAATCCTCTAAAGGTGTAATTCCTTTGGTGTTAGTCGTGCCCGAACGGCATCTGACGGTCTGGTATAGCCACCTAACCGTGTTTGTAGTGAGTTCCTAGGAGACCAATTGAGACGGTGGAAACTAGAGTTCGAATGGCAAAGCCTAGAACACAAAGGTTTGGGATTTCCGAGACTAGAGTTTGGTTTAAATACTCAGGGGTGTGGAGATTGCTTCAAAACTACCATGACTTGAACTCTGTATGGCAGCCCCATAGGTTAAGGTAGCTTTATGTGCCTCGATTCTGGATACCGAATCAACCTAGTCTGTCACCCTGTTGGAGAATAGGGAAAGTTACAAACATAGTTAGGGAGAAAAGTAGTACCCGTGGTTTTCGCGTGAAGATTATACCTTTAGTGGGCATTCCGTTATTTTCTTATGTGCTATATTTATTTCGGATGTCAATTGAAGGTAGAAATGGTTAAGTATACTTTGGGCTGTACTAGCCCGAAAGCTATAAACTACGCTGGGTTTTATTACCTGGGGGATTTTGAAGTGGCAACTTTATGTCATAACTCTGGTGCCTTTTGTTAGGTGTTGGGAGTTAGTTTTCCATTTTCTTGAAGCATGTACGCTTGCGAGTGCTTCTTATTTTTGTTAAACTATGCTGTTGCAATGTAGCAGCATGCGTATGGGTGGAAGAGACCCTCCCTAGCCTGGGTAAGACCTTGATTTATGCTTTGTGGTTTATGGGAAATCAAGTATTCAACCACATCTAGAAATGCTTAGTTCTTCCACACAAAAAAAAAAAAAAACGGGGTTATACTTGTTCAATTAAAAAAAAAAAAATTTTGTGTTGTACTTGTTGTAAAAAAAAAAAAAAAAATCCCGCACGTGCAGCACTATTCACGCACATGCGGCAAAATGTGTAAATCAAAAATTTTCACACTGCTTTAAAAGCAGGTGCGAAGAGTCGTGCGTCCACCAAACCGCACGTGCGGCTTGACTCCCGTACGTGCGGAACGCCATTTTCAAAAAAAAAGTCCGAGAGAGAAAAATCGCCGCACGTGCGGGCTGGACCCCCGCACGTGCGGGAAATTTGTCAAACCTCAAGTTGCACACTGCTTAATAAGCAGGTGCGTGGGTTGGTGCGGGGTGTACTGCCGCACGTGCGGCGTACACTCCCGCACGTGCGGAAATTTTCGTTAAAAAAAAAATTATTTGTTTTGTTTTGTTTTATTTTTATTATTTTTAATTTCATTTTTTAAAATTATTATTTCATTTTTTAAAATTATTTACTTATTTCAAAATAAATAAATAAGTAAATAAATTTTAAAAATAAATAAATAAATATACAATTATTTTATTTTACAAATATATATATCTATAAAAAATTAATTTATATTTTAGTTATTTATTTATTTATTTATTTTTATTTTCTATTTAAAAGAAAAAAAAATAGTCTGATTTCTTTGTCAACTTCTTTTAGTTATTTTATTTTTATTTTTATTTTATTTTTTTTATTCAAAAAAAAAAGAGAAAAAGTTGACTTTATCAGCATCTAACACAACCACTAACAATCACTCTCAGATTTTCTTTCTTCATCTCTCTCTCTCTCTCACAACCCCACAAACCCACTGAGAGGGAGTTTTTTATGTGCATTAGGGTCGAGCTGGGCCAAGGCGTGGTAATGGACCATTTTATGGGCCGTAGTGAAAAGGGCTTAGTAAGTAGACCACAGTCCAGGTGTTAGCTCGGTCCAAGTGTGGAAGGGACCTAGCAAGTGTTAGCTCGGTCCAAGCGAGATCACGGTTACCACGGTCAGAGTGGAGATAGTTAGCTCGGTCAGAGTACTCGGAGCCGAGGTATGATGGCTTCACATGGTGGACCTCGCTCTGGTTAGTGCGGTGGTAGCTTGCTAAGGTTAGTTCGGTCTCAATGGGCACAACCGAGGTACAAATAGTTAAAGGAATGAACGAGCTAAGGCATAGCTCGGTCTAAGTTGTTATTTCAGCATGGCAATACTAGCTTGGTCGTTTGGTCGTACCACCGAGTTAGGACCATCTCACTTGGTTTATGCAATGAGGGGGGTGTGAAAGGATGAGCATTATCCTTGAGGAGCATGATTCCTAGGAGGACTATACATTGAGGAATAAGAGTCCTGGTAGGATTGTGCCACGCGAAACCTAAAAAAGCTCACAACATCACCTATGGAGAGGTAACACAACTTTGATTCCTGAATTCACAGAGCTTTGGTCTATTGTCTTTTGTGCTGACTTAGGCATCAGAGGGGTTTCCGGCACACACCCGCCGGTTAGCTCACGTTTGTGTTTTCAGGTGACAAAGCGACGACGTTTGGAGGAGTGCAAGCTTGATCAACAGGATCATACGAGAAGAATTATTTCGTGCTCGTATAATTGGCGCCGTCTGTGGGAATCACAGAAAAAACAAAACCTCTTGATCAAAGTTTTCCTCGCTAGATTAGAAGCAATGGCGCACAATGAAGATTTGCCGCAGTCCGCCATTGACGGACAAACCCCAGAGGGAGGTGGAAGGCGTAAAGGTTTGCCTTCCATCCCTCCCATGGTAGATTTAGAGCCCCAGCGACAGAACCCCCAGAGGGATGCAAGGGGGAGGCGGGGTAACAGCCCCCGTCGCTCATCAAGTCCTGATAGACAGAGGCGGAGGATCGACCCTCAAGTTTTGGAGGATCGGGTAAAGGAGCAAGACGAGCTAATCAGGAAGATGGCGGCAGACATGGAATTGATGAAGCGCCAGATAAAAGAAAAGGGGGTGGCGACAGGAGAGGGGCGCAAAAGAAATACGCCTCCTCGCCACTCGGAAGACCGTGGTAGGCATACCACACCATCACAAGCAGAGAGTAGGAGCCTTAGATCGGGCGATACTCAAACAAGGACATCCAGAACTCGTTACTCCAGATCTGAGAGAACGAGGACTGAGAGGTCATATACTGAGGGAAGCACCTATCGGCCCTCACGCACGCACCAGACATCATCCAGGCAGACGGAGTTGCCTAGATCGTCCGATTTGCGAACGGTGCTTGAGGAAAGGGCCCGATGGAAGGAGGATGCCAAGGCACGTGACCCGCGCAGAGTTTCAGCCCTTCAGCGGTTGGCTCCTCGGACACATGGAAGCGTCGAGGTAGGAATGTCAATACCGCACCTTACTTACGAACCAACGGACAAAGCATTGGCAAGGTTACATAGCTCGCCGTTTGTTCCGGTGATTGAGAATGCGCCTTTACCTTTAGGCTTCCTCCAGCCCAAGTTTATGACTTACGAGGGGAAGACGGACCCCTACATGCACCTAAGCCACTTTCGCTAGGTTATGGCAGTATACCGACGGAACGAGGCTTTAATGTGCCTCCTATTCCCATCCAGCCTTGGCGACCTAGGTTTAACCTGGTTCGAAAGGCTACCAGAAGGCAGCATCGCCTCCTGGGCGCAATTAGCGGAGGCGTTCGTGACTAGGTTCTGAACAAATACCAAAACGCCAGTGGAGATCGATCAGCTACTTTCCATTGACAAGGGCGACAAGGAGACACTGAGATCCTACAACAGTCGCTACTGGGAGACCTTCAATCAGATAGGAGATTGCCCTACCAATCTTGCCATCGCGTAGTACAAAAGAGGGCTACCAGTCGAAAACAAGTTGAGGGACTCAATTACCATGACGCCACCCCTCACAATGGAGGCTTTGATGGAAAGGGTGCACCAGTATATTCGGGTGGAGGAGGACGGCACCCATGGTCAAGCAAAATCTAGCGCAACCGCAGTACCAAACAAAAAACCTACAGCAAAAATGAACACGGTAGGACGACCAAGCAGGAATGGGCGAGGCAGGCGGGCCAACAGGGAGGACTCAGACGAAAGGTGGTTAAGAGTCCGCACTGCCATCACCATGGTGTTCAAAAAACTGATCTACCGAATTCTCAGTGAAATACGCACTGAAAATTGGGACAGGCACAAAAGGACTATGACGAGAGGTCCCGGTGCACCTTCCATGATGAAAAGGGGCACCGCACTGAAAATTGCACGCCATTGAGGCAGCATTTGGAGGAGCTAGTGGCGGCTAGGCATCTGGACAAATATATAGAAGAAGGGACACAACCAGCCCCCCAGAACCACAACATCCCAGACGGAATGCCAGTCGACACTCCACATCAAGGCGTGATTAACGTAACACATGGAGTATTTAAACCCGAGCGGATATGTGAGCTCAGAGGAACAATCAAAAAGGCTGAGCACTTCAGGGAGGTATTAAGTGCACAGCCTACCATCAAGAAGGGAAGAACAGAGGCCACGAATGTCATATCCTTTTCAGACAAAGACTTGGCAAGGATATATTGCCCTCACAATGATGCTCTAGTTGTCACTCTACGCGTCAAAAATTTCGACGTCAAACGGATTTTGATTGACCAAGGGAGCTCATGTGAGATTATGTATTACGAAACCTTTAAACAACTAAAACTAGAGGACAAAGACTTGGCACCTGCCGTATCTCCCTTAATCAGATTTAACTCAATGCCCGAATGGCTAGTAGGCAAGATAATTCTCCCCGTCAGAGCAGGAAGCATGACGAAACAGATGGAATTCTGGATATTGAAAGTCCCATCCACTTACAACATAATCTTGGGAAGGGGCATGGTTGCACGCCATGCGATTGGTAGTATCAACCTACCATCAAGTACTACGATTCCCCAACGAAGCCAGAGTAATTGAAGAGGTCTTTGGAGACCAAAATTATGTCCCAACAATGCTTCATCACAGTAAATGGCAGCCGCGCTACCAAAGGGTATGTACAGATGGTAGAAGAACCCGAGAGCAATGAACTGTTCGCGGATGTTGGCAAGGCCGCTGAACAGAAGGCAGTGGAGGACTTGGTACAGGTAAGAATAGATGAAAAAGACCCAAACAAGTTCTTTTTGCTCGGCTCGTCTCTGTCCAGCACTGAGAGAATTAAGGTGGTAGAATTCCTAACCTCTAACATCGAAGTGTTCGCCTGGACGCCGTATGACATGCCGGGCATTGACCCAAATTTCATCTGTCACCAATTGAATGTCCATCCAACTGCCAGACCGGTTATCCAGTGCACTCGCAGATCAGCACTCCACCACGCCGAGATAGTGGCGGAAGAATTGGGGAACCTCCTAGAGGCAGGAGCTATCAAAGAAGTGCACTATCCAAAGTGGATATCCGAGACGGTGGTGGTGCCTAAGAAGAATGGAAAATGGCGTGTCTGCATGGACTACAAAACAGTCAACAAGGCATGCCCAAAAGATAGCTTTCCCCTACCCAGGATAGACCAACTGGTATATTTGACGGCAGGCCATAATCGACTTAGCTTTCTTGATGTGTACAGAGGTTACCATCAGATTGCCATGTATGAGCCCGACCAGGAGGTCACATTTTTTATGACGCCCAGAGGTTTGTATTGCTATAAGGTCATGCCCTTTGGCCTAAAGAACGCAGGGGCAACATTCCAGCGGATGGTCACCAAGATGTTTGAACCATTATTAGGCAGAACAATGGAAGCTTACATAGATGATATGGTGGTCAAGAGCAAGGATGAGAAGGACTATCTCAGGGACCTAGATGAAATGTTCCAGATCCTGAAGAAGAACAAGTTGCGCCTTAATGCTTCCAAGTGCGTGTTCAGCATAGGATCAGGCAAATTCCTAGGCTTCCTGGTGACCAACCAAGGTATAGAGGCAGATCCCTCTTAGATCAAAGCAATCCAAGATCTAGAGAGACCCAACTCAGCAAAAGAAGTGCAGCATCTCACTGGCATGGCAGCTGCGCTCAACCAGTTCATAAGTCGGTCGTCAGACAGATGCCGACCATTCTTTCAAGCACTAAAAGGCAAGTTTGAGTGGGATGAAGAATGCGACCGCGCCCTAGAGAACTTGAAAGAATACATGTCTTCTCCACCATTGCTAGTAACCCCAATACCTGGAGAAGAACTCTTTTTGTACCTGGCCGTTTCACAACACGCAGTCAGCGCGGTGTTGGTCAGGGCGGAAGGAATCCAACACTTGCCCATCTTTTATGTCAGCAAGACATTGCTGGGCGCAGAAACTAGGTACTTACCATTGGAAAAGTCGGCCTCAGCCTTGATGATGGCATCAAGGAAGCTATCTCACTACTTCCATGCCCACACCATAGTCGTCCTCACGGCTTTTCCTTTAAAAGCTTTGTTTGAGAGGGCAAACTTTTCTGGGCGAATCTTGAAATGGGCAGTGGAGTTGGGGCAGTACGAGATCAAGTTTCAACCCAGAATCGCAATAAAAGCCTAAGCTTTGGCAGACTTTGTGGCTGAGTTCACGCCAGGTAGCCACCACATCTGCCCAGTTGATTTGACTAGAACAACCGAAATAGGGACGGAAAGTGTTGTAGTAAATACGCAACCCCTAATACAAGATACTCAGCCACATTGTGAACCACACAGGCCTGAAGACAAGCACGAAGAGGCAGACCATGCTACACCAGACCCCAAAGACTCATCAACAAACAAGAACTTGGTACAGTCAGATAGTAAGGGGCAAACAGAAGGTGTGGACTTAGAAGAAAACATCAGTAACACTCACGACCCAAAGACATCATCCGACCCCTCAACCTGCTAGAAGCTATTCATTGGAGAGATGTGGAAGCTCTTTATGGATGGAGCATCTAACAGGCACGGTGCAGGACTCGGCATAGTCCTCATCTCACCAGACGGCCTAGTAGTGGAACAAGCAGTCAACCTTGGCTTCCCAGCATCAAACAACGAGGCGAAGTACGAAGCACTTTTAGCAGGCCTGAAATCAGCACTCTATATGAAGGCAACCGAGGTAATGGTTTACAGTGACTCTCAACTAGTTGTAAACCAAATTTCAGGCGACTATGAGGCGAAGGATGAGAGGATGGCTAAGTACCAAGAGTTAGTGAGGAAGGAGATCATGAAGTTTGAAGTAGTGCGGATAGAGCAGATCGGCAGGAAAGAAAACAGTAGAGCAGACAAACTAGCAGGCCTCGCTTCAATGGCAGATATATCCAGCCCACATCCATTACTGATCAACTTCCTGCCAAGGCCAAGTATTGAAGAGCCCGAAGAAGCCGAAGTATGTTGCACCGAACTAGGCCCTTCTTGGATGGATCCCATTATAGTGTTCTTAAAGGACGGCGTCCTACCCGAAGAGAAGAAAGAAGCCAACAAGATTAGAGCGAAGTCGCAGCAATTTTGGCTCTCCCCATCAATGGCCTTGTACAAGAAATCCTTCACGGGACCTTACTTGAAATGCATCCATCCTAGTAAAGTAAAAGCATTCTTGTTCAAGATATACGAAGACGTATGTGGCAGCCACCAAGGGGGAAGATCATTAGCCTACAGAGCAATCTCGCAAGGATACTGGTGGCCTTACATGCAAGCAGATGTAGAGAAGTATGTCAAGAAGTGCGAGAAATGCCAGAAGTTCGCACACCAGATACATCAGCCGCCTAGAGAGCTTCTTCTATTAACTAGCATGTGACCCTTTGCGATGTGGGGCTTGGACATAGTAGGACCGCTTTCAACGGCACCCGGCAACAGGAAGTTCTTTCTCGCAGCAACAGACTATTTCACAAAGTGGGTGGAGGCAGAAGAACTCGCATCAATAAAGGAGAAGGATGTGAAGAAATTCATCTGGCAGAATATCATCACCCGATTCAGCATACCTAAGGCTCTGATATCTGACAACGGTACTCAGTTCGATGGCAAAATTTTTAGAGGCTTTTGTGAAGAGTACAAGATAGAGTTCTACAACTCCACACCAGCATACCACCAAGCCAATGGCCAGGCTGAAGCATCAAACAAAGTCGTCCTGGGTGGATTGAAGAAAAGGTTAGAGAAAGCAAAAGGAAAGTGGGCTGAGGAGCTTCCTCATGTCTTATGGGCCTACCGCACCACACCTCGACAATCAACTGGAGAAACACCATTCTCCTTAGCCTATGGCATAGAGGCAGTAATCCCATTAGAAATTGGCCTCCCCACCATCAAAAGAGAAAATTTTGACCCAGAATTGAATAGAGAAGCCATCGCGTTGGAACTCGACCTTGCGGAAGAAAGAAGAGAAAGAGCACTGGTTCACATCGCCTCATACCAGCAAGAGTTATCCATAAAATATAAAAAGACAGTGCATCCAAGGCAATTCAAGATTGGAGATTGGGTACTGCGCAAAGTGATGGGAAACACCCTGGTCCCCGGAGATGGCAAGTTAGGACCTAATTGGGAAGGACCATACAAAGTGGTTGGATTAGCGAGGAAAGGGGCATACCACTTGGAGGATGAAGATAGCAAGGTCATTCCCAGGCCATGGAACACTGCCAATCTCAAACTATTTTATTTTTAGCTTTTCTTTTAAGTACATGTAATTTTTCCTTTTTTTTTTTAATAAAACAAGTAGTTTCTTTTCAGCACAATTGTTTTATGCTGTAAAAGTCGTTTTAGTGAGCTAGGGGCATTGTAAGCAGAGTTGGCCAGAATAACCAACTTTGCGCCCTCTTCAGCTACGATTAGGATCTAGGTTGAAGAAGTTGGCTGGAAAAACTAACACCTCTCCTAAGCCCAGGATAAGGATCCATGCTGCAGGACGTTTGGCTGGAAAAACCAAACACTTCACTCTAAGTTGGTCGAAATAACCAACTTTGAGCTCTCTTCAGCTAAGATAAGGATCTGGGCTGAAGAAATTGGCTGGAAAAACCAACACCTCTCCTAAGCCCAGGATAAGGATCCAGGCTGCAGGACGTTTGGTTGGAAAAACCAAACACTTCACTCTAAGTTGGCTGGAATAACCAACTTTGACCTCTCTTCAGCCAAGATAAGGATATGAGCTGAAGAGGTTGGCTGGAAAAACCAACACCTCTCCTAAGCCCAGGATAAGGATCCAGGCTGCAGGACGTTTGGCTGGAAAAACCAAACACTTCACTCTAAGTTGGCCGGAATAACCAACTTTGAACTCTCTTCAGCCGAGGTAAGGATCTAGGCTAAAGAGTAGTTGGCTGGAAAAACCAACTCTTAGTACTCTTCAGCAGAGATAAGGATCCAGGCTGAAGAGTGGTGGGCTGGAATAACCAACATCTAGTACTATTCAGCCGAGATAAGGATCTAGGCTGAAGAGTGGTTGGCTGGAATAACCAAGGTAGATTTCAAGTTTAAGACCGAGATTGGTATCTCGGCTAGAAAATGTTATACTTCATTGATTTTGAAGAGTTAGAAAATAAATGCATGGAGTAAACCGAACAAACAGTTAGAGGAAAACAAAAGAAGATTTCATTGATAGTGCGAAGCAGAAGTACAAAAGATGAGGCCACAGCCCGGTTACAAAAGCTTTCAAAGATAGCATGCAAAGGAGAAAAATCAAGAGAAAAGGTCGTCCAGGTTAGCGTCCACAACAACTCGGTCTTCACCCAGAGGTAGCTTGGTTGTGGCAAGCACATCTAGGTTAAGCTCGGTTGATGGTGCTACGACAGTTGCAACAGGTGAAGGTGGGATGGAGACCACTGGAGTGGGAGAGGTAGATTGACGACCGGACTGGGTGTTGTCCTCAGGAGCGGGATCTTCATCCTCTCCTTCTTGAAGAAATTTTTGTTGAATGGCAGCAGCGTACTCCGCCATATAGCCCGGTATGAAATGCGAAGGAGGGTTGAGGAAAACCTCGGTCTCTGGACCATGACCAAGCTCCGCCATAGCCGCCTTCCACCCACACTTGAAGAATATATCTTTGGCAGCTTCGCATTGCTTGATGTAAGTGGCCTCCCCTTCCCTGTAACCTCGGTCTTCAGCGTCTTCCACGCTCTTCTCCAACCGGGTGATCTCAGCATCCTTCTTTCTCTCGAGCTTGGCTAGCTCACGCAAATATTTGTCTTTCATCACGGCCAGAGCCTTTTGCTTATCAGCGTCAGCCGAGGTAACTTGACTGGTCAGGCGAACCACCTCGGCCTATAGCTCGACCATTTGCTTCTTTACCTCATCCAGCTCGGCCGATTTGGCACTAGCCTCTGCTATGGCTTGCCTTGTAGTTTTTCGAAGCTCCAACACGCGCTTGTGAGTGACGTGGTTTTTCTGCATGGCCTGCAAAAGGGTGGTAAGAAACCTTTTAGTAAAACCGAGCAAAAAGATGCAAAATTTGGAAAGACAAGCAAAGGGGCAACTTACCAGCACCATTGATTTGGTTGCCGAGCGAATGGCCTTCAGCTCCGTGAGATGGTCGTGATGCTCCATGTCGGCTGGAAGACAAACGCTCTTGGCAAGATTGAATGCCAACAAATGGTCTTTTTCCGCGACCACCGAGTCAGAGTCACGGATAGCATTGTTTTGGAAAGTGATCTTGGGCACCCACTTGGAGGAGCTAGCTCGGTCAGAGCACTCCGGGTTTGGGCTTGGTGGTGTGGATTGGGGAAGGATGGTTTCATCTTCGTCGACAAGGCGTGGCTTGGTTATGAAAGTCCGAGCACGCTTGCTTGGGCGGGATGATGAAGGCTGATGGGAAGGTAAGGCTACCACGGTCTGCTGAGTCTGACCAGTTGGTGGTACCTCGGGATGGTTTGTCTCGGTGATGAGGGCCCTTACAGCTCTCTTTTTTGCCATCTCTTACTCCGCTGTTAAGGGAATGAGGTTGATTTGTGGTAGGGAAGGATCAGGCTCAGGAGAGGGCTCCAGCAAGAAGTCTGTCACCCTGGTCTTTCGCCTGCTGCTGTATCTATACGTCGGCTCAAAATTGAGTAGCTCGGCCCAACTTCGATCGGGATATCTTAGCGTGACGCAGAGGGTGGCATGGTTTGGGTAACTATACTACGGCTTTAGAAAGTTCAAATCTGCATAAAAGAAAAAGACAATGGTTAGTACTGTTCAAAACTTACAAACGGAGTAAAGAATGCACAAACTAAGCCGAGGTAATTATACCGGCTACTCCTTTGTTCCAGTTAATCCGGTCTCCTGGTATTTGGGCTTCGTGATCTTCAAAGTTACCAGAGACCCAGAAGAAGTCGTCATCGTTTACATCTTTGTCTGGGGTGTTCTTTATTATCTTTTCTCGGTGTCTTCTTATTCTTAAATAACAGACCCAGCCATCTTCGTTCTGGCCAAGAGAATACTGGTGAAATAGCTCGGCTAAACCGAGATTAATGCCAAGCCGGCGGTTTAGCTCGGCGATGCCATTTATTATCCTATATGAATTGGTGCTAAGCTGGGTAGGGCAAAGATTGGTTTGTCTGAGGAATTCACAAAGGAGAGGCTGTACAGGGAACCGGAGTCCAATTTCTACAATAGAAAGAAGGGTGAAGGGAACAAAGCCCAGTTTACCCCAGGGTGTGGTGTCTAGTTCGGCTAAGCTAAGGTGGACATCATCAAGGATATGGTAGTCCCTTCGGAACTCGGCCATAGCCCCTAGAGAGTTTACTAAAAACCTATACTTTCCCATGTGGCCTTAAATTAACTAAAGTGTTAGCTCGACGTTGAGAAGACCTTCGGTATCTCGGTTGAAGCGTGCAAAAGAGTGCCTGGCCAACCTAAGTCTGCAAAGTGAGAAAGAAATGTGTTAAGCACAAATCGTTGGAATGTGCTACAAGAAACTAGAACGAAATAAATGGAGTCCTAACCGGGCTATAAGAGATGCTATCCGTCCTTAGCTCGGTTAAAGCGAAGGTGTAGACACCCTATTTTTGACCGTCCTCAAGACTTGGACGTCACCGCTTGAACACCCGGTGATTATCCATGTTTGTGTTTGTTTTGAGTTCCCGGAGGCCCCGGCTGCGCGCCGTGCCTCAGGATCTCTCAACCGGCTTGTTTTGTGCTTGGTTGTGCACCAAGTACTTGTGTGTTTTTGCATTTGAGGGTAGGGGAAGGCTTGTTAGCCATCCCTAAAGCCCACCGGCTGCCCCACACCTCCACCGGCACTCCCTAGTGGCCATCGGCACTCTTTTATCCAAATCCTTGGCCGGTCGGCACTATATGTTGCCGACCGGCAGTGTTTTGTGCCGATGACTGTTTTGGCTGGCCGGTGACCCTTCTGAACCCCCCTGAGGATGGTGCATGCTAGCTGTGCCAGCTGGATTACACCATCTCTCCTCCCCGTGCATAGGATTGGCCCATATGCACCTTTGACCCCCCCCAAAGCTTCTAGAAGCTTGAACCCTTTTGGCCAAGCTTCTTGGAGAAGCTTGGCCAGCTGTTTTGGCTTCTCCAAGAAGCCTTGCACCCCCTTGGTCCCTTGACCCCTTTCCTCTTGCTTAGCCATTAAGCTTAGAGCCTTTTGTTGCCTATATAAGCAAGCCTTCTCTCCCTTTGATAGAGGTTAGACATTTTAAGGGCAAAACCAGAGCTTATACATATATTTCTCTGATATACATCCATATATATCTATATCTCCCTCTCTCTCCTCTTGTGTGTGTGTTTTTGGACCAAAAAGTGTGATTTCACCTTACTTTTGCACCATTACACACACTACTACACCTTAATCCGAGATTGGGAGGCTTGGAGGTTTGTTTTGTGTGATCTTGGACTGGTTTTGATCACTAGAGGAGGGCTGCTCCACCTGTTCTTCATTGGATCTTCAAGGGTAAACTTTTTGCTTTAGTTTCCCCATTCTTGCAACTAGTTTCTACCCCTCTTGTCTTGTGTTTTGAGCTTTGTGTTTAACATAAAAAAAAAACCTTGTTTTTACTTGCTCAAGAACATTCATTAAGGTCACTTTTGTATTTGAGTGAAGCCTCACTCTTTTAGGCCTTGTTTTGGTCCTTTTGTGCCTTTTTTTTGGAGCATTGTCTAACTTCAGTGTTTTTGGTCTTCTCACCACTGAAAACCAGTGGGTTTTCAGTGGTGAGGGAGGTGTTTTGAAGTCTCATGTAGGGGAGGGACACCCCTCTCCCCTTTGTCCATCTTTGGCTTTCATTCTTGGCTCATGAGGTAGCATGTGTGCATGCTTGCATTTGGCTTCATTTCAGAACTTTTTGGGGTGTTTTAAGTCATGTTATACCTCTGTCTAAGGTTGGTTTCGTGGCCCTTAACATGCTTCCCATACTTGCTTTGTAATGTTCCATTTTGCTTAGAGACATGCCATGTGTTTAGCCTCATGTATCTCCATGTTTTTAGCTTAGCATCTTGAAGATGTTGGTCTTGATTTGTCATGTTTTAGGGCTGTGAGCCACTGATTTTGCCATGTATAGTGTGCTTGACATGGTTGTTTTGTATTCTAGGCTTGTAAGCCTCATGCATTTTGGTTCCTAGCATGTTCAACATTGATCATCCTCATGATTTGGCATCATTTGTGACCCTATTTCAGTCCATAAATCATGTGTGTATGTTTACATATGTGACCATTTTCATGCTTCAAGGGTGTCCCCTTTTATGTCTAGGAATTGGCATTGTGTATGCTTGCATGATTAATACATTTTGGGGCTGCCATATGTGGGTTTCGGGTGTCATTTTGCATGATAGAAGTCTGTTTTTGGTTGTTAGATGCATGCCATGAGTGGCCTTGATAATGGTAGTAAGGTACTCTCTTTGGTGCCCTTGGTTTTGGGCCTATTGCCTTGCATGCTTGCATGAGTTTTGGTCATCATTTTGGGCATGTTTTGCCACTGTTTTAGGGAGGTTTGAGGGTTGTCCCATTGTAGCTTAGTCTACCATTGCATGTTTAGTATATGTGTGTTGCATGCTTAGTCAACATGGTCTTGACATAAGACAATCCTATTGCCTTAAGGTGTTCATGTTTGTATCACACTTTGCATTGTGCATGCTTAGTATTGTATACTTCCCATGATGTGTTACATAGCATTTTGCATGCCTTACACTTTTGTGTCATGTTGCATTGTTGATGCATGCTTGCATGGATTGCATTTCATTACTTGGTTTGGGGTGTCAAACCAAGTGTGGGAAATGAGGGGTGTTTGTACTCCAAGTGACAAAACACACCTCAATTCCCATGTCACTAAGGCCCTTGACTTTGGCGTGATAGGGACTTAGTTATCATTGTTGTGTTGCATGCATTTTTACATTGAAATGCAACCTTGGTATCTTAGGCTATCATGCACCAAGGTGTACAATTGATAGCCCTAGAACCAAGAGCCATGTTTCCTTGAGTCCCATTCATGATAGGAAGCATTGGCCATGCATAAATATGCTCAAAAATCCAATACCATGCACTGTTGCCTGCTGTTGCTGTCAAACTGTCTTCTGCAGGAATTTTGTGCCGACCGGCAGGAAAGAGTGCCGACCGGCACTGTATTGCTGACCGATAGACTATTTTGCAGCCGGTGGCCACCACAAGTAGCCGGTGGTAGTTTCCTCCAGCCGGTGGCACTCAGCAGAACACAAGGAAGCTTTCCTTGGACTTTGGTATTTTTTGGAGAGACGGGGCAGTAAAAACAGAGGTGGCAGTGGCACGGTGTAGGCTTTTGGGCAAGTTGGATCGAACATGCATCATTCACACACCCCGAGGCAGGGCTGAGGCCCCTTTCTTTTATGTTAACATTTAATTTGATAATTAGAAATTTCTGTAATAATTAATTTATTCTGTATTTGGACTGTATTATTTTTGGACTGTATATTTTTTTTTGGTCCCTCCGTGTGAGGACATAATTGTAATAAGTGTGTGTGGGTGTGTGCATGTCTTCCAACCTCCATTTCTTTCTTCCCTTTTATTTACTTGCTTTGATGGTTAGTAATAGGGCACGTTTATTTTAGCATACCTTATGCAATGCATGCGTGCATCCATGCATTTGTTGACATACATCAGGCTTGGCACATCATACAAACTGCATCGTACTTTCAATTCCAAATTGAATGCGTGATAGTTGTAGCATTTCACATGCCATGTCTAGGATAGCCGAGCCTGCCTAGTTTACATCTTTGCATGTGTTGCATTAGACATTCCAGTATGCTTAGGTCCATGCATGGATTTCTAACGAGCTTCTGTTTTGGCTTGGAGTACTAGGTGAGCTTTTATGCTTTAGCATATCGCATGAGTGTGAATGTTGCCATAATAGCATGATCACCATGAGGCTAGCTGCTTATGTGATATAACTGCTTGAATGTCTGTGGATGGAGGTCAGATTACCTAAATTGGGACAATGCATTAAAAACTGTGAGTTTTAAGCCCACTAGTTAGTGGCAAAACCATCTTTTCTAAAGCCCACTTGAGGGTGGCAAAACCTGCATTTTAGCCTACTTGCGAGTAGCAAACCGCTTTCAAAACAAACATGTAGCGTTTTGTTCCAACTTAGGCGATTTGGTCTATACTTGTTTGCTGTGCGCATAACATAGTAATTCTAGGCTAATAATTGGAATAAGAGCATGTAACGTTTTCAAAATTGGATATCACGGTTAGTAGAGGCCGGTCTTCGGACCGGGCGAAAGGGGGTGCTCATAGCTGACCTTCCCCGATCGTACCCAAGCTCCCGAGCCAAGACCACTTTGGCGATGACGGACACGTGGCCTTTGGCACCGAGTCAGGGTTTCCTAAATTTCCCATTTTAAAAAATATTTAGGTGGCGACTCTGTAATCTGGCAAAGCAGTCCATGTTTGGCACTTCTTTTCAAAAATCAGTTTTTCTTCAAAACAATTTGCCAGAGTTGGACTCTTTGGTTCAGATTAAAAACCGTGACACGAATCGAGTCCGAACTGTAGTGGAGCCCAAGGGCGCGTCTACAGTTTCTGGTGACTCTGCTGGGGAGTTTAGAGAGTTTGACTCGAACTCGTGATATCCTGTTTTGACTACACATATGTGTTTCTTTGCATTGCATGTGCATTGGTGCGCCTAGGACACCGTGTTGGCCATCTGCTATTCCTGAGCGGTTTGCCGGAGGCTTGTCTTGTCAAGGCATGTCCGTAAGGCTGACCGGTTGCGGGCTCTGCCAGTATGGGAACACAAACCCCGGTTTTACCGGGGCACCCTTTTCGACCATTCGACCTAGTGCATATCGAAATCCGTAGTGACCATTCCAAACTAGGACAGGTTGCTCACCCGATATTAGGTTGTTTGAAACCGCTGCGTGCGTAGTGAAACCCTAGCTCCTGACAAAATAGGACAGGGAAACCCTACCCCAACCTAAGGGTGTATTGGCTCTCATTTATCTGCTATGTGCTTTTCGAGTGTATCTGTACAGGGAATGCGCATAATCAGTTTGCAGGTTTTGGTATCCGGCCTGAGGGCACCAGTCACAGTATTTTGGGGAATCAGTTATCTGTGGGTACCAGATTCAGACTTGGGGGCAATGATTCAGAAACAGTGATCAAGTATTTGAGGAACAGTGTATCCAATTCACTAGCAGTGTGTTATGACATCCAACCGTGTGTTGTATATTATTTTATACTGTTATACTGTCCGATTGTCTGTTTGTTTATACGCTTTATTTATCTTTTTACTAGGTAGTTGAGCACGATTGCTACCGACCCGATAGATATCCCCCAAGCACCCTGGATTAGAGGACGTCGACTCCTTCGATCTAAGGATCTGATAGACGGACAACCAGTGTACTACTCACTACCCCCGGTTACTAGACGGAGGTCAGTCAGGCAGAGGACATCAGTACAGCAGTCAGTTCAGAGGGCCTTATCTACCCCACCTGTGTTCAGTAGGGATCAGGATTCTGTGTCACCAACAGAGAAAGAAAATATACCGACAACTCAACCAGAGCAGGATAGTATGGCTAGTTTGGAAGAGATGGTGCGCCACCTCCAAGAGAGTATGAAAACAATGCAGCAGGATGCCGTCCGTCAGGCAGAATTCTCCAGGCAACAGGCTACAGTTGTGAGGGAACAGGCAGAGACAATTGCCAGACTAGAACAGCAAACCGGAGCATCTGCTTCGCATCAAGTTCCCCCCCACCAGGAGTTCCAAACCTTGGGGAGACAGCCAATGTTCAGAATGATACAGAACTGCCCACGGGACCACCCCCACCTCTAGCCCCGCCTCAAATCCAACCCCAGCTATCAAAGACGCCCACCAACCTACTGGACTCTCCCTTTGAATTCGAGACTGATTCTACCGCACTGAAACTGAGCAAGCTTGAAAAGCTGTTCAAGAGATCCCAAGGGGTCAAGACTATCCCCGATATTGAAGATGGTTATACCGACGCAGCTGTGACGCTGCCCGACAGATTCAAAATGCCTCATATTGATCGGTTCGACGGGACCGGGGACCCCATGGTGCACTTAAGATTGTTTTCAGATGTCCTAAGGCCAATGGGCCTCAGTAGGCTTCAGAAGTTGTCTTTGTTTGGCCGGACCCTGTCAGGTGTGGCGGCTATATGGTACGCCAAGTTGGAGGATGACGTCAAGAGGAATTGGGATGAAATGGCTGAGGCCTTCATCGCGCAGTACTCATACAACACACAGATTGAGATTACGACCCGTGATCTCGAGACGACTAGACAAGAGCCTAAGGAAAGTTTCTCAGAGTTTGTAACCAGATGGAGGGCCAAGGCTTCGATGATGACCTTGAGGCCTACAGACAAAGACCAAATTCGGATGATTGTGCGCAATCTCCAACCGAAGTTGATGCAAAAGATGATAGTACTCCCCTTTCCCACTTTTTCTGACCTGCATGAAATGGGGGTGCAGATTGAGGATGCCTTAAAGCAAGGCTTGATCGATAACGACCGGGAGCAACCCCGACGAACTTTCAATCGTGGTGGCAATGCAGGCCCGAGTGGCATTACGACTGCAAGAGCTCAGGAAGTGAGCATGGTCACCACTAACCCCCCTCCAAGAAATACAGCAGCTTCACCATTCTCCGGTGCGTCCGGAAGCAACCCGCAAACAACCAAATACCCACCCAGAAACACCAGAACCTTCGCCCCACTTTATATGCCCCTATCCAAAGCTCTGGGGGTTTTGATCAAAAAAGGGCATCTGAAGCCCCTGGAGCCGCGGCCCCTACCAGAAAAACTCCCTCCTACCCATAACCCAGCCAAGTATTGTGCATTTCATCAACAGCACGGCCATGATACCGACCTGTGTTTCCGGTTACGTCATGAGATTCAAGATCTCATCGATAACGGGGTGATTCTGCCTCCGGAGAAACCCAACGTTACTACAAACCCTCTCCCCGCACATAGCCAAGCTCCGCCGCCCAAAAGACTCAATTTTATCCATACCGGGGCCGTGTCCTACGACCCTAGCATTTATATCACACCTACCCACCTGCCTAAACTAGAGGTGTTCCTCCCTGATTGCACCGACCTATGCATGATAGACATCTCCAAAAGCCAGCCCAAGCCAGTAGTGGTGACTGTCAAGAACAGGAGAGAGGAGATCCCAAAGGAAAAACAGGTTGTTGAGCCAGAGTCTGCGGAATCTGGGGGTTGTACTAAAAAAGCATATGGTCCGGGTGACTATATTTCGTCAATAGGCCAAGATAGGCCCGGAGTGGAATTGCCAACGGAGGCAGAGTTATGTGTAATTCAAGGAGAGAGTCTAGGACCGGGAACAGATGGTGTAACAGCTATGGGGGAGGACCTTGCCGATCTCCAGTTTTACAGTGACCAAGACCCAGTGGATGCGGCAGTCGCATGGTTCGATTATGAGGATTCAGCAGAAGTTACCGGGTGGTTGGACGATCAACCCGATGTGATAGGAGAGTTTCAGTCAGAACAAGGCCCAGCAGGGGCGAGAATATCAGTAACGGCTGGGAGGGTCGAAGAGCAGAGTACCTCGCCGAAGAGCGCCGGTGTCAAGAATTTCGCTCGAGACTGGAGAATTTTGAGTACAGGGATTCTTGAATAGTCAGTCATGTCAGAACAAGTAAGTTTTGAAGATTCCGAGAGAATCAGGAAGGCAAAGGCCCATGTGGGAATTGAAACTGCTGTGTGCACAGGGACCGAGAATACTGCAGGTATGTGGACGGAAGGTGCTGCGAGTGCAAAAACAGTCATGCCAGAGCCGGACAGATGTTTATCAGCTGCTGATGGTATGTGGTGGGAGGATGAAGATTTATGCCTCGCCCATACAGACGAAGATTGGGGAAACAACCAACCTGATAACACTTGGTACCTTGGAGAGGTAGATCACATGACACGGAGTGGGCGGTATTTCAAACCTCCACACTTAGATCAGCCAGAGGCTTCTGGGAAGGATAGAGAGGCTAAAAAGCAAAAAGAAAAGCAACTTGAAGAGGAGACTGTGCTCAAACAGCTTAAAAAGATACAAGCAGACATCTCTATATGGGGACTGCTCATGGCATCACGGGTGCATAGAGAGGCTGTCTTATCAGCCATGGACAAAGCAAAGCTTTCAATAGAAACCACGCCAGAGCAGCTAGTAGGATTGGTCTTTCCGGGGGGAGCCACCCCGACGCTGACATTTTCCGACAAGGAATTGCCACCCGAGGGGACAGAGCATAACAAGCCCCTCTACATTTCTGTGGAATGTAGGGATAAATGGATACCGGTGGTACTTGTTGATACCGGATCCGCCATTAACGTCTGCCCGGCAAGAACGGCATACGCAATTGGTTTGAAAGCCACAGATTTTGTACCAACAGCCCAGGTTATCCGGGCATATGACAACACAAGTAGAGAAGTGATGAGAACCGTAAAAGTTCAGACAAAGGTCGGGCCGGGGCAGCATGAGATAGATTTCCATGTCTTGGAAGTGCCTGCGACTTTCAACTTGCTTTTGGGGCGGCCGTGGCTGCATCAGGTGAAGGCGGTGTCATCTACTTTGCATCAAATGGTGAAATACCCCTATGGAAAGGGAGTAGCCATTGTCTTTGGAAACTCATCAATCCACCCACCACCGGAGGTATCCACGCCTGTTCTAGAAATCGAGCATGGCATGGAAGATATGTTCATATCAGGGTTTACCCTAGCTGAGGCTCAAGTTGTACAAAACATCATGGCTGCTAACGAAGGGATCTATGTTAGTGCCCGAGCACTGTATCTCATGAACAAGCTCCAACATATCCCTGGGATGGGATTAGGAAAGAGCGGCCGCAAAGGCGTTGCAGCATTGGCCAGAGTGCCACACAATCCCCACACCTTCGACTTGGGTTATCTGCCCACTAAGGAAGATTGGGTGAGAAGGGGAAAAGAAATGGCTGGAAGAGCCAAAGCAAAACAAATGGGAAGACCTTTTGAGTTGATGCATTGGCCCATCCGGGGTACCCTAAACGGAGGCTTCGTCCAGGAAGGGGAGGACTTTCCGTTCTGTGGTTTTCCGGAGCCATGGTTGAACGCAGAGAAGAAGCGTGTGCCGGGTTTCGAAATCTTCTTTGACTTACAGATAGCTGGGGATGATGTTGCTGGAGAGCAGACAGACCCAACAGTTGAGGCTGAGCATAGCAACGAAACGGAGTCTGTGGATACAGAGTTTGAAATGGGGGTAGCACTGGCATGTCTACTTTCAGATCCTTCGATCGACCAGTTGTGCTTGGGGGATGACTGCTCGATGTCCATGATCGGAGATGAGATGGCTGCGAGCCAACCAGCAGCTATTTTGGATGCATCCATCGCACCCTCCCTCACCTGGCAGTACGAGGAAGGGTTTTTGTCGAGCAGCACCGGGTCAGGTAAGTGAGCCGGAATCTGATTCCACCGAGTCTTGTGAGTTGGAATCAGGTTCCAGCTCGTCTGAGTCTGAGTCCGGTATCCCTGGGGATCATAACCCGGATGCCACAGTCCTGTCCAGGTCGTCTTTTTCTTTCTCTTTTGAGTCTGTTGTAACAGAAGAATTGGACGGTTTGGAAGTACATAATGAGAATGAGGTGACTGTGGTTTCCGAGTACTTTTCTGTGCCTTTGGTTTATTGCTTAAATCAGGACTTTCAAAATTTTGATGAAAACGACGAGGACGAAATTCCTCCGGTTTTGCAACGACTAATTGAACAAGAGCAAGAGAGGTTTGTTAAACCCTTAATGGATGAAATCATTACCGTGAACATTGGTACTGAGAAGAACCCGCGGCTGGTCCAGATCGGGTCCACGTTGTCTTCGGAGGAACGCGAGCGCTTAGTCGCTTTATTAAAAGATTTCAAAGATGTTTTCGCGTGGTCCTACGAAGACATGCCTGGAATCGATCCTGAGATTGTACAGCACCGGATCCCTCTTGACCCCGAGGCCCGACCTGTCAAGCAGAAACTCAGGAGGATCCGCCCTGACTGGGCCATTAAGATCAAGGAAGAGGTCACCAAGCAGATTGACGCAGGCTTCCTGCTGGTATCCGAATACCCGACTTGGTTGGCCAACATTGTTCCAGTGCCGAAGAAGGATGGCAGAGTCCGGGTATGTGTGGACTTCAGGGATTTGAACAGAGCCAGTCCGAAGGATGACTTTCCCTTGCCACATATCGATGAGTTGGGAGATTTCACAGCGGGGCATGCTTTGCTCTCATTCATGGATGGCTTCTCAGGTTATAATCAGATAGTAATGGCACCCGAAGACCGGGAGAAGACTGCTTTTACCACCCCGTGGGGTACGTATTGCTACAGAGTAATGCCGTTTGGGCTGAAGAACGCCGGGGCTACATATCAACGGGCTGCAACCACAATATTACATGACATGATCCATAAAGAGGTCGAGGTGTATGTGGACGACATGATTGTCAAGTCCAAAGAAAGAGAGGGCCACTACACCGCCTTGCAAAAGTTTTTCCAAAGGATCAGGGAATTTAGGCTACGGCTGAATCCTCAAAAATGTACGTTTGGTGTTACAGCGGGAAAAATGCTGGGATTTTTTATTACACAAAGGGGCATCGAAGTCGACCCTTCCAAAATCAAGGCCATCTTAGAAATGCCACCACCAATGACTGAAAAGGAGGTGCGAGGCTTTCTGAGTAAAGTGCAATTCATAAGGCGGTTTATCTCAAAACTAACCTTAACTTGTGAACCACTTTTTGGTCTTCTGAAGAAAGGAAAGAAGTTCCATTGGGACGGCCGATGCCAAGCTGCATTTGAACAGATTAAAGAGTATCTACAGAATCCACCCGTGTTGTCACCACCAAAGCCAGGGAAGCCGTTGATATTGTATCTGTCAGTAACCGAGACTACAATGGGCTGCATGCTCGCACAAGAGTCGGAAGATAAAGTGGAAAGGGCCATCTACTATCTGAGCAAGAAGATGCTGGATTACGAGACCCGCTACACTCCGCTGGAGAAGGCTTGTTTGGCCTTGGTATGGGCTACCAGGAAGCTGCGGCACTACCTGTTAGCTCACTCTGTAATGCTGGTTTCACGACTTGATCCCATCAAATATCTTTTCGAGAAACCAGCACTTACGGGTAGGCTAGCTCGTTGGCTGCTGTTGCTCTCCGAATTTGATCTCAAGTATGTGACGCGCAAGTCTGTAAAATGAAGAGCGGTAGCAGAGTTCCTTGCCGACCACCCGGTTGAAGGGGATGAAGCGGTTGAGTACCTGTTCCCAGATGAAGCCATTTTGCACATCGAAGACGAAACTTGGACGATGTACTTTGACGGAGCATCAAATCAGTATGGGTATGGGATAGGGGTGTTGCTGATAGCGCCCGATGATTCCCGTATTCCTTTAGCATTCAAGCTCCGGTTCAAAGTCTCGAATAATGAGGCAGAATATGAGGCATGTATCGCCGGTCTAGAAGCTGCCCTAGAACTAGGGGCAAGGCGATTGGACGTCATTGGAGATTCGAACTTGGTTGTCTCTCAAGCGAAAGGAGACTGGAAAGTCAAGGAGGAGAAGATGATAATTTACCATCAGACCTTGGATTTGTTAATCCCTCGGTTTGAAAAGCTAAATTTCACTCACCTAGTGAGAGAGAACAACAGGTTTGCGGATTCGCTAGCAACTCTATCTTCCATGATAGACATCCCATCTGGGGTCCGGATGCGTCCAGTCATCATTGACCAGAAATTTGCACCTGCCTATGAGTCAATCTCTGCCATAGATGAAGTGCAGGATAACAACCCTTGGTATCACGATATATGGAACTTCTTGGAAAAGGAGGCATATCCACCAGGGGCAAATGCCAAGGACAAGAGGGCAATTAGAAGAATGGCTGTTCAGTTTATCATCTGCGGGGGTAAGTTGTACAAAAGAGGTCATCTGGGGATGCACAAGCTATGCGTGGAAACCGAAGAGTCGAAGCGCCTGATGGAGGCCATCCATGGAGGAGAATGTGGGACACATATGAATGGAGTGATGCTGGCACGAAAGATCCTCAGACAAGGCTACTACTGGTCTACCATGGAGGAGGATTGTATCGTCTTTGTTCGGCGATGCCACAAATGCCAGATTCACGCAAACCGTATGAACATCCCGCCATCAAGGCTGTACAGCAAGACATCGCCATGGCCGTTCTCAGTTTAGGGGATCGATGTGATTGGAGCTGTTACCCCGAAGGGGTCGAATGGGCATGAGTTTATCTTGGTAGCAATAGATTACTTTACGAAGTGGGTCGAGGCCCAATCTTATGCCGTGCTGAAGGCTTCGCATGTCGCAAAGTTCATCAGAAACAACATTATCTGCCGTTATGGAGTCCCAAATGAGATCATTTCAGACAATGGTTCTCACTTCAAGAAGGAGGTGATTGATTTGTTGAATGGCTTTTCATAAGTCATCCACGTATCGGCCGCAGACCAACGGAGCAGTTGAGGCCGCCAACAAAAACGTCAAACACATACTGCGGAAGATGGTGGAAACCTATCGGGACTGGCCAGATAAGTTGCCGTTTGCTTTGTGGGGCTACCGAACTTTAATTAGAACTTTTACCGGGGCAACTCCGTATTCCTTGGTATATGGGATGGAGGCCGTTCTACCCATAGAGATTGAGGTCCCGTCTTTACGAGTACTGGCTGAGTGTCAGATAGTTGAGGCAGATTGGCAGCAGAGCAGATTCGAGGAACTCATGCTCTTCGATGAAAGGAGATTAAAAGCACTGTACCATGTCCAAGGATATCAACGCAGAATCGCCCGGGCTTTTAACAAGAAAGTTAAGTTCAAGAATTTGAAGGAAAGAGATTTGGTGCTCAAGGACAACCGAGCTCCCATCCATGACCCAAGGGGCAAGTTCAGACCCAATTGGACTGGTCCCTATATCATTAAGTCTATCTGGTCAGGTGGAGCTGTGGTTCTGATGGACCTAGATGGCCTAGAGTTCTCCCAACCGATCAACATGGACAAATTGAAGAAATATTACCCCTGAGAGGCTCGCTAGGCCGAAAACCCGAAAGGGCGACCTAGGCAAAATTCAGAGCACAAAAAAAATTAGAAAATATAAAAACTGAGCTCGCAAGGTTGAAAACCCGCAAAGGGCGACCTTGGCAAAAGTTAGAGCGCAAAAGGAGAGTGAAAATACTCAAGTGAACCCAAGCCTGAACTACGTAAGGCTTGATTCCCATCTTTGGGATACGTAGGCAGCTTCATCCTGAAGTTCAGCCATAAATTCTTCCCTGATCAACTTTGTCCATTTGATCATCTCGGTCATCTTTGTCCATCAGCATTTGCCGCAATCTCCGGTATATTGTGTTTCAGACTAGGGGCAACTTTCCGTTGCCGTACAAGTGCCACGGTACCTTTCAGACAAGGGGCAACTTTCCAGTTGCTAGATCCGGGTTTGTACATCTCAGCGACAGATCTCAGGCGTGTCCAGTTCTGATCCATATCGAAAATAGTTTTGAAAAGTTTTAATGAAGATGACTTTGTTCAAATAAATCTTTTTACAACTAAGACCATTTCTGGACCAAAACGGAAAATTTTCAGTACCACAACCTTCAATTTCATTGATTTCAAATAGAGTTCTCTTGCTCTTGCATACAATTGAAGTTGCTTTTTATTACATTCATAAAGAAAACTTGAAAGTACTAATAAAGCAATAAATCCGGGGCATGGTCAAGTCAAATGTCCCTGCGCCCCCTCCCAGAGCTGGTCAAAGCCTCTGATGCCAAAGTAGGCCCCTCCTGTGCCTCTTCGTTAAGCCAATCTAAGCACTCATCAGACAAAGTGCAGCTGAAAGTGGGAGCGGGGGCCAGGAGTTCTCTCGTCCTCCATGCTGTGGCATATCGGGCCAGCTGTGCGCCTCGAATCGGGAATGTGGCCGGGTACTCTATCCCTTCCGGCGGGCAAGTCTGATTATGACCAAACTGGCGCAGGATACGGAATGGAAAGTAGAAGACACAGTGAGTCAAGCCAATCAATTGGATCCCGGGTTGACGGGTCATACTGTAACTCATCATTGGGAGATTGAGCCAAGGGCATCGCCACGCAATGCGGTATGCGGACAAACTGCACATCCATTCAAACCACCAACCCTCGTCAAGGGCATCAACTAGGCGTTGCCTGAAGAAGTAACCACGAGCCGAATATGCTGGGCAGGAGTCCACAACTCGCAGTTTATCCATCAACCACACCTGGGGAGGGATAGAAAATGAGAGAATAAAGAATAGAGAGATGTACGATGAGAGAAAAAGTGAGAAAAGGGTTTGTGCGAGAAAAACCGAGCCTGAGAGCCGAGTGATGTGAGCAAACATAAATGTGAGATTGGTTGGGAAACATTACCTGCAGTAATAATGGACTCCCTGCTAATCTGGTCGTCTCCCGACGATAAAAGGCGTCTAAGCCCAGCAATGTCTCAGCCAGAATCATGGCGATGCAGCTTTTGCCCTCCTTCAAGCCTCGAGCAACCTCAATCAACCGGACACTAGGCCCTTCGGAACCGGAGACGAACAAAAAATGAGATAGCATGCATAAACAGAGGGCGTGTCGCCGGAAGCCCTGCCAGTGATGGTCACTGCGGTCACCGATCTCAGAAAAACGGCAACCCAAGCTCGGAACATCTAGTATCCCATCGCAAATCAGAGAACGAGCATCGGGCATTGAGAGCCCACACATTTGTCCTAAGGCTTGGGCATAGCCAAAACAAAGTTGGGGCAGGATCTCCTCATTACGCCCGGATTCCATTAGAGCTTGGAAATCTTCAAAAGTGGGACACACCTCTTGCCCGCTGAAGCTAAAGACATGTGTTACCGGGTTCCAGAACCTTGCCGCGGCATGGAGGAATGGAAAATGCAGCGGGGTACGGCGCAAAGTGAATAGTGCGTTTATGCCGAAAGCCCGGAAATTCAGCTTTTCCGAGCCATCCAAGTTGTTAATCCAAGTTGCGAGGTTTTGGGCAAGAAATTCTTCCATTTGGAGTAAATCAGTGTGGAAATGAAGAGAACCACGAAGCTGAGACCCTTTTGAAGAGGATAGGGTTGAGTGGAGGACACATGTCAACATTCTGCTGGTGCAGACAGTCTACAGCCGACCGGCAGTAAATAGTGCCGACCGGCCATAATTTTGTGCCGACCGACCAAATTATGTGCCGATGACCATTCTCCTCGGCCGATGACCTTTGTGTCTAGCCGATGGTCTTCCCCCTGTGTTTTCTAAGCTGTTTATGCTGAATATTGGGGAATTCCACCACTTCCAGCACTCTCCGGTGATTGATTCCCGCCGAGTCGCGCGTATTTGTTTATCGAGTTGTTGTATATTTGCTTATCGAGTTGTATGTCACTCTCTTTAAGTCTTTGCTTTGTCTATCAAGTTGTACTTGCACTTGGCTAGTCTGTCGAGTCTTTGTTTTGCTTATCGAGTTGTAAGTCGGTTCACTACCTGGTTATTACGATGCGATACTTTGTTTTCAAAAAAACAGTTTCAATTTCATTCACATTGTTATGTGATGCCTTGCGATGCGATGCACACAATTGAAACACCTTTTGAACGAATAACTGTTTCATCTCCATCATATGTTTTGCAAAAACACATGCTTTTGAGAAATAAAACCTGCCTGAGGCAGTGCAATGTGCCTAAACTCCTAGTAAAAAGGAAAGTAAAGCAGAAGAGTAGCAGGGTAGCAGAGTGCTGGGTTTGACACCGGTAACCTCCCCCTTTCGATCATCGTACCCTTTTGCACCCTTGTTCGAGCCAACTATGTGGTTTGGCACCTTCACTACTCAAGGCAGTACAAGAAACTGCACTTTCAGAATGCAAGCGAACCTTCAAGTTGACCTCAGGCCATGACCTTTGTGAGCGATGCTCCGGTACATATAAAGGACGCTCCTTCCCGTATCCTTTTATGTCTTGTGAATTGCATGAATCATTTCAAACATACTGTGTTGCAGTACGTCGCATTTCAGCGTCATGTTTTACCATGTTCAATTTCAATTACCTTTTATACACATTGCTTGCATGCGTGCTCTGCTTTACTTACATGTGTTCAATTACCTTTTTATACACATTGCATTGTATGCGTGCTTTGCTTTACTGATATGTGTTCAAGTTTCTCTATATACACATTGCATTGTATGCGTGCTTTGCTTTACTGATATGTGTTCAAGTTTTTCTATATACACATTGCATTGTGTGCATGCTTTGCTTTACTGATATGTGTTCAAGTTTTTCTATATACACATTGCATTGTGTGCGTGCTTTGCTTTACTGATATGTGTTCAAGTTTCTCTATATACACATTGCATTGTGTGCGTGCTTTGCTTTACTGATATGTGTTCAAGTTTTTCTATATACACATTGCATTGTCTGCGTGCTTTGCTTTACTGATATGTGTTCAAGTTTTTCTATATACACATTGCATTGTATGCGTGCTTTGCTTTACTGATATGTGTTCAAGTTTTCTATATACACATTGCATTGTATGCGTGCTTTGCTTTACTGATATGTGTTCAAGTTTTACTATACACACATTGCATTGTATGCGTGCTTTGCTTTACTGATATGTGTTCGAGTTTCTCTATATACACATTGCATTGTATGCGTGCTTTGCTTTACTGATATGTGTTCAAGTTTTACTATACACATTGCATTGTATGCGTGCTTTGCTTTACTGATATGTGTTCAAGTTTCTCTATATACACATTGCATTGTATGCGTGCTTTGCTTTACTGATATGTGTTCGAGTTTCTCTATATACACATTGCTTTGTATGCGTGCATTGTTTTACTGACATGTGTTCAATTACAATCTTTTATACACATTGCATCGTATGCATGCGTTGCTTTACTACATGTGTTCAATTACAATTCTCTATACACATTGCTTTGTATGCGTGCATTGCTTTACTGACATGTGTTCAATTACAACCTTACTATACACATTGCTTTGTATGCGTGCATTGTTTTACTGACATGTGTTCAATTACAATCTTTTATACACATTGCATCGTATGCGTGCGTTGTTTTACTACATGTGTTCAATTACAATTCTCTATACACATTGCATTGTATGCGTGCTCTCCTTTACTATATGTGTTCAATTACAACCTTACTATACACATTGCTTTGTATGCGTGCATTGTTTTACTGACATGTGTTCAATTACAATCTTTTATACACATTGCATCGTATGCGTGTGTTGCTTTACTACATGTGTTCAATTACAATTCTCTATACACATTGCATTGTATGCGTGCTCTGCTTTACTATATGTGTTCAATTACAATTTTCTATACACATTGCATGCGTTGTCACGCACTTTCGATTGCACTGTTATGAATGTTGCTAACAATGTCATACCTGTTAAGTTTGCTTTCTTTTCAGGCACGATATTGTATGTACGGTTCATTTGAAGCTGGCGTGACCAGACGAACCGGACAGGTATTGTACTCTCCGCGTGAAACATAGCGAGAATCGCTTGATTCTCTCACATTCTCTCTGCCTTGTAGTGTAGTTGGTTTTGTCTTGGCTAGCTTAAAACTGTCGCATGTGTGCTTCGTTACAGCTTTTCTTCATAAGTTATGCTAGGCTTCTTGCATTTTCAGTTGCATTTTGCCCCTGCCTGTAGGCGCATATCTTGCTTATGTTTGTCCAAGTCTTCGGCCTTGTCAAAAATGGGTCGTCTTCGGGCTTTGACATTCACTCCCGTCATTGTTATGACTGCCGAGTTCTGTCAAAGAGGGGCAACTGTAGACACCCTATTTTTGACCGTCCTCAAGACTTGGACGTCACCGCTTGAACACCCGGTGATTATCTATGTTTGTGTTTGTTTTGAGTTCCCGGAGGCCCCGGCTGCGCGCCGTGCCTCAGGATCTCTCAACCGGCTTGTTTTGTGCTTGGTTGTGCACCAAGTACTTGTGTGTTTTTGCATTTGAGGGTAGGGGAAGGCTTGTTAGCCATCCCTAAAGCCCACCAACTGCCCCACACCTCCACCGGCACTCCCTAGTGGCCATCGGCACTCTTTTATCCAAATCCTTGGCCGGTCGGCACTATATGTTGCCGACCGGCAGTGTTTTGTGCCGATGACTGTTTTGGCTGGCCGGTGACCCTTCTGAACCCCCCTGAGGATGGTGCATGCCAGCTGTGCCAGCTGGATTACACCATCTCTCCTCCCCGTGCATAGGATTGGCCCATATGCACCTTTGACCCCCCCCCAAAGCTTCTAGAAGCTTGAATCCTTTTGGCCAAGCTTCTTGGAGAAGCTTGGCCAGCTGTTTTGGCTTCTCCAAGAAGCCTTGCACCCCCTTGGTCCCTTGACCCCTTTCCTCTTGCTTAGCCATTAAGCTTAGAGCCTTTTGTTGCCTATATAAGCAAGCCTTCTCTCCCTTTGATAGAGGTTAGACATTTTAAGGGCAAAACCAGAGCTTATACATATATTTCTCTGATATACATCCATATATATTATATCTCCCTCTCTCTCCTCTTGTGTGTGTGTTTTTGGACCAAAAAGTGTGATTTCACCTTACTTTTGCACCATTACACACACTACTACACCTTAATCCGAGATTGGGAGGCTTGGAGGTTTGTTTTGTGTGATCTTGGACTGGTTTTGATCACTAGAGGAGGGCTGCTCCACCTGTTCTTCATTGGATCTTCAAGGGTAAACTTTTTGCTTTAGTTTCCCCATTCTTGCAACTAGTTTCTACCCCTCTTGTCTTGTGTTTTGAGCTTTGTGTTTAACATAAAAAAAAACCTTGTTTTTACTTGCTCAAGAACATTCATTAAGGTCACTTTTGTATTTGAGTGAAGCCTCACTCTTTTAGGCCTTGTTTTGGTCCTTTTGTGCCTTTTTTTTGGAGCATTGTCTAACTTCAGTGTTTTTGGTCTTCTCAGTGGTGAGGGAGGTGTTTTGAAGTCTCATGTAGGGGAGGGACACCCCTCTCCCCTTTGTCCATCTTTGGCTTTCATTCTTGGCTCATGAGGTAGCATGTGTGCATGCTTGCATTTGGCTTCATTTCAGAACTTTTTGGGGTGTTTTAAGTCATGTTATACCTCTGTCTAAGGTTGGTTTCGTGGCCCTTAACATGCTTCCCATACTTGCTTTGTAATGTTCCATTTTGCTTAGAGACATGCCATGTGTTTAGCCTCATGTATCTCCATGTTTTTAGCTTAGCATCTTGAAGATGTTGGTCTTGATTTGTCATGTTTTAGGGCTGTGAGCCACTGATTTTGCCATGTATAGTGTGCTTGACATGGTTGTTTTGTATTCTAGGCTTGTAAGCCTCATGCATTTTGGTTCCTAGCATGTTCAACATTGATCATCCTCATGATTTGGCATCATTTGTGACCCTATTTCAGTCCATAAATCATGTGTGTATGTTTACATATGTGACCATTTTCATGCTTCAAGGGTGTCCCCTTTTATGTCTAGGAATTGGCATTGTGTATGCTTGCATGATTAATACATTTTGGGGCTGCCATATGTGGGTTTCGGGTGTCATTTTGCATGATAGAAGTCTGTTTTTGGTTGTTAGATGCATGCCATGAGTGGCCTTGATAATGGTAGTAAGGTACTCTCTTTGGTGCCCTTGGTTTTGGGCCTATTGCCTTGCATGCTTGCATGAGTTTTGGTCATCATTTTGGGCATGTTTTGCCACTGTTTTAGGGAGGTTTGAGGGTTGTCCCATTGTAGCTTAGTCTACCATTGCATGTTTAGTATATGTGTGTTGCATGCTTAGTCAACATGGTCTTGACATAAGACAATCCTATTGCCTTAAGGTGTTCATGTTTGTATCACACTTTGCATTGTGCATGCTTAGTATTGTATACTTCCCATGATGTGTTACATAGCATTTTGCATGCCTTACACTTTTGTGTCATGTTGCATTGTTGATGCATGCTTGCATGGATTGCATTTCATTACTTGGTTTGGGGTGTCAAACCAAGTGTGGGAAATGAGGGGTGTTTGTACTCCAAGTGACAAAACACACCTCAATTCCCATGTCACTAAGGCCCTTGACTTTGGCGTGATAGGGACTTAGTTATCATTGTTGTGTTGCATGCATTTTTACATTGAAATGCAACCTTGGTATCTTAGGCTATCATGCACCAAGGTGTACAATTGATAGCCCTAGAACCAAGAGCCATGTTTCCTTGAGTCCCATTCATGATAGGAAGCATTGGCCATGCATAAATATGTTCAAAAATCCAATACCATGCACTGTTGCCTGCTGTTGCTGTCAAACTGTCTTCTGCAGGAATTTTGTGCCGACCGGCAGGAAAGAGTGCCGACCGGCACTGTATTGCTGACCGATAGACTATTTTGCAGCCGGTGGCCACCACAAGTAGCCGGTGGTAGTTTCCTCCAGCTGGTGGCACTCAGCAGAACACAAGGAAGCTTTCCTGGGACTTTGGTATTTTTTGGAGAGACGGGGCAGTAAAAACAGAGGTGGCAGTGGCACGGTGTAGGCTTTTGGGCAAGTTGGATCGAACATGCATCATTCACGCACCCCGAGGCAGGGCTGAGGCCCCTTTCTTTTATGTTAACATTTAATTTGATAATTAGAAATTTCTGTAATAATTAATTTATTCTGTATTTGGACTGTATTATTTTTGGACTGTATATTTTTTTTTGGTCCCTCCGTGTGAGGACATAATTGTAATAAGTGTGTGTGGGTGTGTGCATGTCTTCCAACCTCCATTTCTTTCTTCCCTTTTATTTACTTGCTTTGATGGTTAGTAATAGGGCACGTTTATTTTAGCATACCTTATGCAATGCATGCGTGCATCCATGCATTTGTTGACATACATCAGGCTTTGCACATCATACAAACTGCATCGTACTTTCAATTCCAAATTGAATGCGTGATAGTTGTAGCATTTCACATGCCATGTCTAGGATAGCCGAGCCTGCCTAGTTTACATCTTTGCATGTGTTGCATTAGACATTCCAGTATGCTTAGGTCCATGCATGGATTTCTAACGAGCTTCTGTTTTGGCTTGGAGTACTAGGTGAGCTTTTATGCTTTAGCATATCGCATGAGTGTGAATGTTGCCATAATAGCATGATCACCATGAGGCTAGCTGCTTATGTGATATAACTGCTTGAATGCCTGTGGATGGAGGTCAGATTACCTAAATTGGGACAATGCATTAAAAACTGTGAGTTTTAAGCCCACTAGTTAGTGGCAAAACCATCTTTTCTAAAGCCCACTTGAGGGTGGCAAAACCTGCATTTTAGCCTACTTGCGAGTAGCAAACCGCTTTCAAAACAAACATGTAGTGTTTTGTTCCAACTTAGGCGATTTGGTCTATACTTGTTTGCTGTGCGCATAACATAGTAATTCTAGGCTAATAATTGGAATAAGAGCATGTAACGTTTTCAAAATTGGATATCACGGTTAGTAGAGGCCGGTCTTCGGACCGGGCGAAAGGGGGTGCTCATAGCTGACCTTCCCCGATCGTACCCAAGCTCCCGAGCCAAGACCACTTTGGCGATGACGGACACGTGGCCTTTGGCACCGAGTCAGGGTTTCCTAAATTTCCCATTTTAAAAAATATTTAGGTGGCGACTCTGTAATCTGGCAAAGCAGTCCATGTTTGGCACTTCTTTTCAAAAATCAGTTTTTCTTCAAAACAATTTGCCAGAGTTGGACTCTTTGGTTCAGATTAAGAACCGTGTCACGAATCGAGTCCGAACTGTAGTGGAGCCCAAGGGCGCGTCTACAGAAGGACGTTAGCTCGGTTTAGTGGAGTAAGAAATCCCTAGCCTGAGCGAAGCTTATGATGCATCATTCTTAGTTCGGTTTTGACTAAGTCATGAAGCTTGTTTAGCCCCAAGTTATAGCTCGGTCTTTGGTTAAGGTTTTCTGGTTCGGTAGAGTGCACACCTAGTACAGTTCCTTAGTACGGCGTTTTAGTTCGGTCCTTTAAAGAGTTATCTAGTTCGGCATGAAGTTTTGGTTCGGTTGTTGGAAAGGATATCCAGTGTGGCTGGGTGCACACCTAGAAGATTCCCTAGTTCGGTGGAACCTAAGCCTTAAGTCGCACAAACAGGTTCCTAGCTCGGTTGGAATTCTATTTTGGATCAAACGCGTTGTTCTTCAGATTATTTATGAATATAGTGGTTCTAGTGCGTGGTTTTTTCCAGAAAGATGGAAACCAAAGTAGTGTGTTTTGAAAAAACATATCGATATAATGCTGCATGCTACCAAAAAGTAAAATAAGGGGTAGAGATTCAGTTACTTACAGTTTGGAGACGAGAAGATGAGGATCGAAATCGCAACAAAAAGCTTTGCAGACGCGGTGATGAGGAAAAATGGAAACTCGGAAATTAGAGAGAGAAGGTGAATAGTTGTATGCTTGGTTTGAAGAGTAGGGTTTTTGTGAAAAGCGTGAGTTTGGGCGGGACTGTTCAAAATGTGTGAAATACGAAGACGGCTGGACAGTTGTACTCACCCAGTAGAGGCATGCCACGTGTCTATGCAATGGCAAGCGATTCAGATGACTGGGATTGAAGAGACATTTTTTTGGCCGAACCAATCGATAGCACGGCGAAGTTTTACTTCAGTGGAAAGGCCAAAGTTTTTTAGCTCGGCAGGTAATAGGTAATCCCAATCATGCTACACAAATAGAATTAAGGGGCAATTGAGAGGGAGTTTTTTATGTACATTAGGGCCGAGCTGGGCCAAGGCATGGTAATGGGCCATTCTATGGGCCGTAGTGAAAAGGGCTTAATAAGTAGACCACAGTCCAGGTGTTAGCTCGGTCCAAGTGTGGAAGGGACCTAGCAAGTGTTAGCTCGGTCCAAGCGAGATCACGGTTACCACGGTCGGAGTGGAGATAGTTAGCTCGGTCAGAGTATTCGGAGCCGAGGTATGATGGCTTCACATGGTGGACCTCACTCTGGTTAGCGCGGTGGTAGCTTGCTAAGGTTAGTTCGATCTCAATGGGCACAACCGAGGTACAAATAGTTAAAGGAATGAACAAGCTAAGGCATAGCTCGGTCTAAGTTGTTATTTCAGCATGGCAATACTAGCTCGGTCGTTTGGTCATACCACCGAGCTAGGACCATCTCACTTGGTTTATGCAGTGAGGAGGGTGTGAAAGGATGAGCATTATCCTTGAGGAGTATGATTCCTAGGAGGACTATACATGGAGGAATACGAGTCCTACTAGGATTGTGCCACACGAAACCTATAAAAGCTCACAACATCACCTATGGAGAGGTAACACAACTTTGATTCCTGAATTCACAGAGCTTTGGTCTATTGTCTTTTGTGCTGACTTAGGCATCGGAGGGGTTTCCGGCACACACCCACCGGTTAGCTCACGTTTATGTTTTCAGGTGACAAAGCGACGACGTTTGGAGGAGTGCAAGCTTGATCAATAGGATCATATGAGAAGAATTATTTCGTGCTCGTACACCCACCATCTTCTTCTTCTTCTTCTTCTTCTTCTTCTTCTTCTTCTTCTTCTTCCATTTTCTTCTTCTTTCTTCTTCCTCACCACCATCATCTCACCGCTGGCATCACTTCCCTCTCCGTCAGACGAATCTCCGACGACCACCATTTTTTCCGGCGAACCTCCATTTTTTTTTCTCTCTTTCTCCACTTTTTCAAGGTAATTTTTTTCTTTTATGTGTAGATTTGTGGATGTAGGAGTCAATTTGTGGAGTTTTTGATTTTGTTTTTATTTTTTTTTATTTTTTTTTTTTGTTGATCTAGTGTTCATCCTAAAAAAAAAACTTAGCCATGTTTGTTATTAGTTGTTTATTCTTTCTATTATTTTATTTTATTTTATTTATTTAGCCATGTTTATTTAGCCATGTAGTATACTAACTTAGTCATATTTATTTAGTTTGTTTATCTCAAAAAAAAAACAAACAAACAAACAAACAAACAAACAAACAAACAACAACAACAATTTGCATAGGAAGAAGATGAGAGCCGCACGTGCGCCATCTCCGACGCACGTGCGAGCCAAGTTAAAAAATAAATAAATAAATAAATAAATAAAACCCTCAGAAATCATGCTGCTAATACTAATACTAATTTAGTTTTTTTTTTATTTGCTATATTTGTTTAGTTTAAATTGTTTCGTTAGTGATTCTCATTAGTTTGATTAGTTCGTGGATTGTTTTGGTTTTATTTTTATTTTTATTTTTATTTGTTTAGTTAGTGATTTTATTTTTATTTTTTATTCTTCTATGATGTAATTGTTCATTTAATTATTAAGTAGTTTAGTTTTTATTTTATTTTCTGAATTTTTATTTTATTTTATTTTATTTTCTTCTCTTCTAAAAAAATAAAAAAAAAAACTGTTTAATTTAGGTTATTTTATTCTATACTTTAGTCTCTTTTGTAGTTTAGTTATTTTATAGTTTAATTTAGTTTATTTTATTTTATAGTTTAGTTAATTTAATTTAATGTCATTTTTATTCATTTATTTAATTATTTTCTTTTTGTAAAAAAAAAATTTGGGTGCGAATTGCATGTGGTGCATCAGTGGGCAGACTTGTGCTTTAATATTTTATTTGATTCTCATGCTGGTTTCACGGGTATATGTGTTTATTGTTGGTGTGTGCAGGATATAAGTCGATGTATTTCCGCTCGCCACCGCCACCACCACCACCATCACCACCATCCTCGCCACCACCACCGGGTGACTTGCCACGGCCGGAGTGGGCTTCACGCCCTCTTCACAAGCTCACGCAGTTCAACATTCCATTTTTTCAGCGTGAGACGGACACTACTTGGGCTGTTAAGCAGCTCCGACTCCAGCAACAGTTGGGCGTTTGCACTGTGATAGCGCCCACTTATCCTCGTTTGGTACGACTCTTCTACCAGAACCTGTATGAGTCACCCACCAAGGATGGACTGCTATCTACCATTGATGGTCATATTGTCCACATCACCTCATCCATGATTGCCACCGTGTTAGGGTTTTTCGCCAAGCCAGAATATCAGCCCTTCCCGGAAGTTGAGGATCAACAACCCATACATAGCCTCATCCAACAATACTTCCCGGGGGCCCACGGTGACAACAGTTTCACATGCTTGCGGCGGAGCAAGCTGTCTAGCCGCTTGTTATTCATTAATTCCGTGGTCCATAAGAATGTCCTTCCACTTGGGCATTGAGCTGAGCGCCGTTTGGAGTTTGTTCGAGTTTTACACGGTTATCAGCTTGGCTATCATGTCCCGCTTGAGCATATCATCTGGATACATTTGCGGAAATTTCTATGAGAGGCAGTTCAGCCTGATCATATGCAGAACCTGACTTGGCCACTGCCATTTGCCAATCTGTTGACACTTGTGTTTGAGCTGAACGGCCTCCCCATTGCTGAGAATGAGGAGATTGATAGAGGATATCCGACTTTCGGCCAACGGGAATGGCAGCATAGCATATCTCACATCCCACCACCGGTTGATGCCCCAGTTGATGAGGCCCAGGACCCCGTACACGACCATCCACCTCATCTTGTTCCCCCTGTGCCTCCCCAAGGGGACCCACTCTACATGACTCGCGCGGAGTACTTATAGCTTCAGCACTCTATGGATCAGGTCCAAAGTACTCTTCGTGATCACCACCAGAGTCTCATGGAGTTGCGCACGAATTTTCAAGCGCATCACGACTATTCTCAGGCGACCTTTGACCAGCTACACGCCCATGAGCTCGCCATCTAGCAATGGGTTCAGAATGAAGCCTTTGAGACGTGCTCTTTGATGCAAGGCTTGTTTGCCCAGCATTTCCCGCCACCACCGCCACCGGATTCTCCGTAGTACCCGCCTATATATTGCTTTCTCTTTTATTTTTATTTTTATTTTTCTTTTTAGTTCTTTCTTTTCTTCAAAAAAAAAAAAAGAAGAAAAAAAGTGTGAAGTGTGTATATGTTACTCTCTGCCTACCTGGATGTGCACCTACAATTCTGGTAATATTCTCTCATTTCTCTTTACTTTTCCATTGAGGACAATGTCATATTCAAGTTGGGGGATGAGGGTTATATTTTCTTTTGTGCATTTCTATTTGGCTCATAATTCATGCTTACACCTATTTCACTTAATTGCATTACTTCACTTGATGTGACTTTATGCTAGTAGGGTGATGATATTTGCATATGTTAATTGGAGAGCATAGTAGACTTGTATGAAAAGGGTTTATTGGGTAGATACTTGCATGCGATGTTTGCACGAGGAGAGTTGTCTGTGTTTGTGGTATTAGTACACTTGTCATGAGTATGCCTTAATTCACATGAACACACTATCATAGCGGTGATCTTTTTATTATAATCCCTGGTGTACATCATTGATAATAGCTAGAGTTGCAGAAAAGAATAAATGAGGAGCCAAGATTCTTAAAAAAAACAAAAACAAAAAAACAAAAACAAAAAAACAAAAACAAAAACAAAAAAAACAAAAAAAAACAAAAAAACAAACAAACAAACAAACAAACAAACACTTGACTTGTCTGGGTTCGTAGCCTTTTTAACTTAAGTTATTAAGCCCGTAGGGGTGTCTCTACACCTAATGCCCTAAAACCGTCTAGTTTGGGAGTCATTGGCCCAAAACTTGCTATATGGGTTAATTAGAAAGCTTAAGGGACTTGGACATTGCACAGTTAAGGAAAAATAAGAAGAATGCCTTGTTCGGATTCGTAGCCTTTTCAAGTCGAGTTATTAAGCCCGTAGGAGTGTCTTTACACCTGGTGCCCTAAAACCATTTGGTTTGGGAGTCATTGGCCCAATGCTTGTTACATGGGTTGATTAGAAAGCTTAATGGATCAGGACATTGCACAGTCATAAAAAAAATAAAAAAATAAAAAAATAAAAAAAAACACACTTTTGAGAATCTTGGCTGCAATAGGTTAGTTTTTCTGTATATGTTGAGTGTTATTATGAGTTACACTGGGCTATTATAGTAGACAGTTAACTAATATGGAGATTGCACTTTACACCAAGGGTACTCACGAATTGTCTACTAGCATGCACAAGTACAGGGGACTTTACTTTTGTATTAACTGAATTGTGGTTTTGACTCAATAGGCTCCTTCATGCTTGTCCACTGTGCCTTTAATGACTTATGATGTCTCAATATCACACTATAGTGGCACATAAGTTGATTGTTAGGTGGAGTAGTGTGGTTAATTGTTGTTGAGTATATATGAATATGTTAATGTTTGTGGGTATCATTTCTGGAAACCCTCACGAGACTTTACTCGTCCACTTGGGGTAATTTTGTGGTTTAAAGGCTTGTTGTATATGCTAAATGCAACCGTTTTCCCACGAAAGAGGAATTAGCTAGATTTTGTTTGATTTGATTTGCTTGAGGACTAGCAAGTCCTAAGTTAGGGGATGTGATTAAGGCCGAATTGTACACCATTGAGGCCGTTAATTAGAATCTCTTAAGTTCACTTGCTGGTCAAACTGTATACTTTATGTGTGTTGAATGTCAATCAGGTTGTACATAGTCGGAGCATAAAATGGGCAAAAAGACAGAATTTGGAGAGAGTTGACTTTTCCGCACGTGCGTTGACTTTTCCCGCACATGCGTTGACTTTTTTTGGGAAAATGTGCCCGACGTTTTAAACCTGTTTGGAAGAGATCAGAAGTATAAAAAGGCAAGGAAAAGGCTGGAATAGGGTTCTGAACTTGTTTTGACCAAAAGAGAGAGGCTAGGGTTTGAAAAGGAAAAGGAACTTGAAGCTTCAAGCATGTCTCCCATGGTGGTTTCTTCTCCATCTACCTCCTTCCACTCCTCCATAAGTGGCTAGTCTCCTTTTCTAGGGTTTTGATGAAACCCTAGCCATGTAATTAGCTTTTCTTTTTGATTTTTAATTATGTAAAGGTTTGTACATTTGTATGGTATGTTAGAAGTTTCTTTTATATAATTTTCATTATTTCTTCAAGTATTCGGCTTTCTGTGATTGTTGAATGTCTTCCATACAAGAGTTTTCTATTTCTTTCACATTCAATGTATGAGACGAACCATGCTACGAGGGACGAGTCGTGTCACTACCTTAGTTTAGAGTGAACGATTCGTACTACTTGAGATGGTTCGTGCTTGTACATTGAATGTGATGATCTTCTTGTTAAATGCTTTGAGCTTGTAGTTGCGAAGCATTAATCCGTTCAAACCATAGCATAATTGATTTCAATTGGAAACCCTTTTTACATGACTAGTGGTGGACTCTTTATCCTAGGTTTTTCCCCAAATCAGTAAACTCAATTTTATTTATAGTTGATAATTTGATTACTTAGTTTAATTTATTTGTTATTAAATTAGGTTATGAACAATCAATCTTTTTTATCAAAATTAATTTAGGAATTTAACAATTAAATTAGTTTAATTTCACAATTGTCCATGTGGATCGATACCTGGACTTGCCATTATTCTAAAAGAATTTGGTGTAGTTTAGTGTTTAATTTTGGTGTGTTCAACGACCCATCAAGACTTCTTAGGATGCATATATATATGGCTAGGATTGTGACTTCCCAATTTCTTTGTTCTTCAACAATACTTCTATGCAACGCCACTAGTGCATAATGTTTTCTCAATTTCATTTTTGGTCAAGACAATATGCAATATATCTTTACTTTTTGTGATGGGATTATAGTTCTCACAACATATGGAGTACATAATTTTATTTTATTTTTTTAAACATATAAAGGCTCTTTTATTTTGATTGTTGTGTTTGTTTTTTTTATTTTTTTTAAATTTTCCTTCTATATATATATATAAACTCATATGATCCATCATGGGGATTCAAGTTCAATCCATTTTTTGATCGGATTCAAGTTCAATCCATTGATAACTACTCTGAAACGTTATAGGTATTACATAAGGCGATGAAAGGATTAGGAACCGACAACACAACACTTATAAGGGTTATCATGACAAGAACTGAGATTGATATGCAATACATTAAAGCCGAATACCAGAAGAAATAAAGGTAATGAGGAAAATTCTCTATAGGTAATGATGATATCTATCATTATTGACATGATATCAATAATGATAAACCAGAGTTTGAACCCAAGTGTTGCATATCAATAATGATAAACAAGAGTCTGAACCCAAGTGTTGCAAACTCTCTACATGCTTGAACCCAGAGTAATTCTCTACAGGTAATGAGGCAAATTTCTCTGGTTTGGATAGAATTTCTCTAGAACCAAAATTTCTCTGGAGAGAATTTCTCTGGTTTGGACAAAATTTCTCTAGAACCAGAATTTCTCTAATTTGGACAGAATTTCTCTGGAACCAGAATTTCTCTGGTCTGAACAGAATTTCTCTGGAACCAGAATTTCTCTGTGGAAGTCCAGAGAAATTCTCTGGATCGATTCGAGGGACCTTAGACATTATGAAAATATTGAATGTCCTTTATGCTATAAAATCTTAATATTAAGGACCCTAAAAAAAAAATTCCCTAAAACTTTTATATTTTTACAATTTCAAATAAAACATTATTTATTTATTCAAAATCCCAACACAAAACTTATAAATTAATTGAATGTACAATGCTCAAAATCACATTTCATAAATTAATATATAGAATAATCAAAATTTAAAAAAATTATGTGAAAGAAAATGAAGAGTTGGTCTTATGATTAAACATATTAAGATTAGAGAAAGATTGCATGTGATTCAAACTCATTTAATTGAGTTTGAATTTGTTAGCATTGTGAATCAATTTGTCCCATGTTAATTATTTGAACTGTGCATCTCATATAACGAGCTAAAAAAAATATACATACAAAAATTGAATTAATCAGATATAAATAATTGCATGATCAAATAAAATATATAATACAAAAAATGAAATTTTATTCTTAAAACATGTATGCCGTATGGATAAAAATGATTTGATAATATGACAATTGGTATTGGATTGACTTGATTTTTTTCATAGATAATTTTCTCAATTGGTTGTACGAGATGAACATGTATGCCGTATGGATAAAAATGATTTGATAATATGACAATTGGTATTGGATTGACTTGATTTTTTTCATAGATAATTTTCTCAATTCGTTGTATGAGATGAACAGTTTAGTTCACCAAAATGAATCTCATTAATCTCATAATAGAACAACCTTACCGTGAAATTGATATCTTCAATTTTACCAAATCTAAACTCAATGTAATTTTGCTTGTGCTCACACACACTCACATATAAATGGCCACGGTTTCTCTTTAGTCCAAAATTGAATTGGACGATGCTGTTGGGCCATAGTGGGCTCGATTCTAGGCCCATCTGCATGATCAAAACCGTTTAATGTATAAAACTCTTTAACTATATCATCCCTTAAAAAAAAAAAAATTATATTAATCGAATTTTGATTGTCATTTGATCAACTTGCATTTGTTTCAATAGCAATTATGATTTTAAAAATAAATCACAGATACAAATGCAAGCTTATTAAGTGGCAATCGATATCCAATTGATATAATTTTTTACAGGGATGATATGCTCAACGAACTCTACATATTGAACAGTTTAAAATGTCAATATAAATCAAGAGTTAGACCCATTTGACAAGTTAGAATTAAATTAGTTCATTAAAAGATCAAATAAATTAAAAGATTAATAAGATAAAATATCACATTCAAATCATAATTATTTTATTTTTTCTCTTACAAAATTATAAAAAAGTTAAAAGCTCATCCTAATTGAAACTTTTTTCAAGTTTAAATAGTCAAAAAATTAAAAAAGTCAAATTAAAATAATTTTTCCCAAATGAAAGCAGAATAGTTATGTGATGAGTCTCATCATATGAGTCTCATCATAAAATATATATAATTTTATTTAAATTATTTCACTTATATTTTATTATCTAAACGATTATGTGTCTCTATAGAAAATAGTAGGAGGATATATTTTTTAAAGTGAGAAAAGGACGATTTTAAATTTTATTTTAAATCATAAATACATTTTTTGAGATTTGTGTAAAATATGATTCACTCTTTGTAGTTTTAGAAATTACATTTTACTCCTTGAAATTTTTAATTTCATAACAAATGGTTCATTTTATTAATAAATAATGAATTCAATTAAGAGTTTTTATTAGTGTCGGAAATATATTTTAATTAATAATTCATATAATTTTATTATTATATAAGAAGATAGTTATGAATTTTATTTTTTTAATTAATTTTGTTAAATAAAATATTTTGATAAAAGAATATTTATAATTTTTTAAATTATAAAAAATAATCCCTATTTTAATCTAATTTCGGGTGATGTATTTATAATTTATATTAAATTTTAATTCTAAAACTAGGAGAAATGTGCCTATATATAGAAATGGGAAAGGAAAACAAAGACAAGAACGAAAGGAGTGGTATATTCTATTGCAATAGTAGTAGGGAGATGGACTGTCCGTCTTCATTACCGGAAGGTCTTGTATCAGACATTCTTATCTATTTGAAATCTCCTCGCGATGTGTGTCGATCATCGGCGATCTCATGGGGATTCAAGTCCGCCGCCGATTTTTTTTTTTGATAAGTAAGTCATATTATAACCAAAAAAGATAGATGTACAATGAAGTTTAATACACATTCTTCGTAGGGAGAATAAACATAAACAGAGAAATAAACTACTCCCTCAAAAGAAAAACTAAACCTATAGACGACAAACACACCAAACATAACAAAGGATTCACCGTTGGATTATCGGGATAGATATCTACCTTCCGATTATCGGGAGATCATATCGAGGTCCGTATCACCGTTGGATTTCTCCTCCAAGAAACACCTCTATTTTCTCCTCGCCGACTCTCCCATTCTCCTCGACGGTGGCAAACTGGTAACCTAATCGCATCAATTTTTATTTTTTATTTTTTAATCAAGAGCAAATTACATAGTTCCTACATATCATCTTGATTCTTATACTTATTGACTCACAAGTAGGTGAGAAATAATGAGAAATGGTTACACTCCGTTTAGATGTTTACTTGTTTGGGTGGTTAAGTAGGTGAAAAATGGTTAAGTAGTGAAAAATGATGAGAGATGGTGATAATTTTTTTCTCACCAAACTTATGTTTTATTTCTCACAAAATGATGAGATTTGATGATAAAGGAATTGGATTTAATAAAATTTTTATAAAATATCATAATAACGTTATGAAAAATATATAGCTTATTAATATTAATATAGAAGGTTATTTTGATAAAACAAAATATAATATTTTCTTTTCTTTTTTCTTATTTATTTTATCCACATAAAATAAGTGCATCTTTTTTATTTATTCAAATATAATGGTAAGAAATCATAATCAAATCATTTCTTTTCTTAGGTGGGAAATCACAGTCATTTCCTTTCTCACCTCACCTCACTATCCAAAGGGAGTATCAATTTTTTAATCTTAATTTTAAATTTTATATCAGTTTAATCTAATTGATGAGTTGTTAGTATTTTTGAAAGAAAATGATCATTGAATTGGCTTAATTTTTACTATTAATTTTAGATTTTGTATTATTTTAGTCCAATTGAAACACTGTTAGTGTTTTTGACAAAAAATGATGACTGAATTGGTTAGGCTTAACTATTTAAATTGACTAAGTTTATAAATTCTAGAAACATTTATAAAATGCTAACATTTATAAATTCATATTGCGACAAAGTTATAAATTCATATTTTCTATTAGAAAATACTAACATTTGTAATCCAATTGGACAAAATTGAGACACAATTATAAATTTAAGGTCAAAAATTAAGTCAATTGAAATTACAGGGACGAAAATAACATAATGACCAAAATACCAAATTACTTACGTAATTTGCTCTTTAATTAATTTGTTTTTGTATCTTTTGATTCAATATAGATATATTGTAGAGGGTCAGAAATTAAGGTCTAAATTGAGTATGGGCTTAAGTGCTGAGGTTGCCGCTGTTAGGCGACCAAGAATGACTAAAGGAGCATGGGCTAAAGTCCAAGGAAAGTGGACCAACAATGGGCCAAAGCAGGTCCGACCCGCCAAAGATCCAAACAAACTCCACGAGAAAAAGTGTCTAAGTGAAGTTGCAGAAGTATTACTTGCAGCGGTCAAGCAGCTTTTGAGAGAAACTTCCCCTCCACAAGTAAAGGTTAATGTTTGGCGCTGATAGCAGGTCCCAAGATATTATTAGCCTAGGACTGATAGCAGGCCCCCAAAGTCATTTTTAGTTCGGCGCTGATAGTAGGCCTCGAAGCTCACTAGCTTGGCACTGATAGCAGGCCCCAAATCTTATTGGTTGGAGCCGATAGCAGACCCAAAGATACTAGTATGCCATGGTGAGCCCGCAAAGACGGAAGCAGGGTAGTCCGAGTGTAAGGGACTCCCTTTCCATTACCCAGGTCATGGACTTGCCTTAGTCGCCTAGGTAGGACTAAGGAAATCCCCTGGGGTTTGGTACTAAGGCATAGCATGGCTGATAGTAGGCTTGGCTATGGCCTTTACCTTGGGAAGGTAGGGAGTTTGTGGTTAGGTGGGTAAGAGTGAAGGCTTCGCTGAGGTGAACACGAAAACATGACTGATAGCACGCTATGAAGTCCTGAGAACATGTACTGGCTAAATAGAACTAAGAAAGCAAGTGCAGCAGCAAGGTTTATCGCTGCAAGTGCACTTGCTACACTTGCTGAGGTTCGAGATGAGAAGGCAAGCGCAGCGGAAAACACTACCGCTGCAAGTGCACTTGCTGAGGCTCAAAAAGTAGTTGCGGCGCCAAACACTCTCACTGCAAGTGCACTTGCTGAGGCATCTGTGCCAAACAAATAGTACACAGTACATGCAGAGGGACGCGTGGTACCTTCAGCTTGGTGGCTTAAGGCAAAATATTCCATGTGATCCTTATGGACACATGTCGTCTCTCTATTTAGCCAATTGGTGTCCTCTTAGTATCAAGGAAAAGCCTATAAATAGGACCCATTTCTCAAGGTCCAACGAGAGGATTATTGGAAATTTAGGGGAGATGTTGCTCATTTGTGTACTGTCATTCATTTCTTCTTGAGCTATTTGCTTCACCCTCACCTAGCTATTCATCCTCTAGTCATTCCACCATTATTGGACCATTAACATAGTTTTGCATCTTTAATCACGACTCACATCGAACCCTCCCTACATATATATATTAGTGTGTTATGAAAATGGGAAATTTGAAATTTAAAATTAAAAAGTGAGGCAACTGGCGAACAATTTGACCAAAAAAATTGTGATTATATATATGCTAGAAGTGTTGGCACATATGTAGTGTGTGCGAGTGAAACAATTAGATTGACAGTTACAAATTGAAACAGTTATAGAGGGCCAGAAATTGCTCCAAACAATTACCAACCAATGCGAGCCGGGAACATTTTATGAATTTGAGAGATTTAAATGATAAAAACATAAAAACATTCAAAATTTAAAACTGCTCATGTAATTGCTATTGGGATATTTTGGGAAAACCAAAAACTGGGACACCAGCACCAACTCAAGAGTTGGGTTTATAGTAGCACTAGAAGTGGACACACGATAGTTATATAAAAGAATTGGCTGTAAAGCAATTAGCAGTTACATAATGAAGGCAATTAGAATGTAAACTGGAGAAATTTAGGTTATGGTTTGAAAGGAAGAAAGAGAGAAGAGAGAAAGAGACTAACAATTATGGTTTAGCGTTATTTAATTACTCTACACCAACAAATATATTTGTATAAAACCTGACATTACAAAATGACCCGAGTACCCACAACTTAACTAAATAATAACATAAGGACATATAACTAATCTAGCACTCTCCTTCAAGCTGGAGCATAAAGATCAAACATGTCCAGCTTGAAAGATAAGCAATGAAAAGAAGTTCGAGCCAAAGGTTTGGTGAGGATGTCACCCAATTTATCTTCAGAATGAACATAAGGGGTCACAAGTTGCTTGTGTAGTAGGAGATCTTGAATGAAATGACAATCAATCTCAATATATTTGGTACGCTCATGAAACACAGGGTTATTAGCAATGAATATGACAGCTTGATTATCACAACATATACTCATAGGAGTGGGAACAGAAATACCAAAATCCTGTAAAAGAGAGTGAACCTATAACATCTCAGAGGCGGTATGAGCCATGGCACTGTACTTGGCCTCGGCATTAGAACGAGCAACAACTATTTGTTTCTTACTACACTAAGTAACAAGATTACCACCAACAAAAGTATAATAGCCCGAGGTAGAACGTTTATCAGTCCTACTGCCAGCCCAATCAGCATCACTGAAGGCAATGATAGACAACAAGGAAGACGGATGATAGAGCTAACCCTGCCTTGGGGCGCTCTTCAAGTACTGCAAGATACGACACATAGCATCAAAATGAGGTTAGTGAGGAAGCATGCATAAACTGACTGACCACATCCACAGCATAGGTAATATTCGGACGAGTGATAGTGAGATATATCAAATTCCCTACCAACCGACTATAACGACCAAGATCAAAAAACAAGGCCCCAATTTCACCATCAAGTTTAACACATGAGTCCATGGGAGTATTACTAGGACGAGTGCCTAAAAGACCAGTGAGAAGATCAAGGATATATTTCCGTTGTGAGAGAAACAAGCCCTGAGATGATCGAGCAACCTCAATTCCAGGAAAATACCGAAGATGACCCAAGTCCTTGGTGTGAAAGTGCTGACCCAAATACTGCTTTAAATCAACAATACTAGTGGAGTCACTGTCAGAAATGATAATGTCATCCACATAGACAATAAGGATGATACTCCCAGTAGACGAGTGGCGAACAAAAACAGAGTGATCATGTAAGCACAACCGCACTGAACTGATCAAACAATGCACGAGGGAACTGTTTGAGACCATACAAGGCCTTCCGTAACCAACAAACGAGATTCTCATGACTGGGAACAACACATCCAGGAGGTTGATTCATATAGACCTCCTCTTGGAGATCACCATAAAGAAATGCATTCTTAATATCAAGTTGATATAATGGTCATGATTGACTAACAGGAACCGGGAGGAGAATCCGAACAGAGTTAAGGCAAGCCATAGGGGAGAAAGTCTCCAGGTAATCAGCACCATAGGTTTGGGTGGCCACCAGGCAAGCTTTAAGGCGCTCAACAGTTCCATCAGGAAGATATTTGACAGTATAAATCCAACGACAACCGACAATAGGTTTCCCGGAAGGCAAAGGTGTAAGTTTCTAAGTCTGATTCTGATGAAGAGCACTCATTTCCTCGTCCATAGCATGCTTCCAACCCGATATGGACATAGCTTGTTAATAAGAATGGGGAATAGAAATACTAGACAAGCTACAAGCAAATGAGTGAAATCCAAGAGAAAGATGATCATATGAAACAAAATAAGCAATTGTATGTTAGGTGCAAGTACATTTACCTTTGTGAACAGCAATAGGAAGCTCATCAGAGGCCACATTGGTAGAGGGAACAGGAGATGCAAGGGCCTTCGACAAAAGAGATGAACAGGTCAGGCCATAAGAAACAATGAGACGAGCTTGAGACCGCTAATAAACTTGCAGAGGAGAGGGAGGTAACGGAGCAAGATCTAAACTAGAGTGAGGATCTATATTGGTGGGAGGTGTGAGAGAGGATGAGGGGGACACAAGGCACCAGAAGAGTAGGTGGGGGAGAGGATGGCTACCTCTCACAACAAGAGAGAAGATCAACGGATAACTGTTGCCCAGACGAAGAAAAAAAAAGGAATAGCTTCAAAAAGGTAACATTAGCACTGACAAAGTACCTACGAGACTCAGGGTGATAACACCGATAACCTTTTTGAGTATGAGAATAGCCTAAGAACACACACTTGCGAGCATGAGGAGATAACTTATCCAAACTTGAGTCAAGAACATGGACAAAGGCCACACAATCAAAAACACGAGGACACAAGGAAAACGAAGAAGATGCTGGGTATAACTGAGAGTAGGGAGACTGGTTGTGTAACATAATTGATGGCATACGGCTAATAAGTGAGCAAGCGGTGAGCACAACATCATCCCAAAACTACTTGTGAATGTGCATATCAAATATCAGTGTGTGAGTCACATCTAGCAAATGGTGGTGTTTTTTACCATTTTAGGTAGATATATGAGAACAACTAGTCTGATGAATAATACCACGAGTATCACAAAAGGTATTCACAATAGACTGCACATATTCCAAGGCATTATCAGATCGAAATATCTTAATACATTTCCCAAATTGAGTAAAGATTTCATTATAAAACTTGGAAATGATGGAAGGCAAATCAGACCTCTGTTTGATTAAAAACAACCAAGTCATTCTAGAATAATTATCCACAAAAAAAAAACCATTAATAGTGGTAGTTCGAGAAGGACCCCAGATATCTGTATAGACAATATCAAACGACTCAGATACACGACTAACACTACGACTAGGAAAAGAACTATGGTGATGCTTTCCAAATTGACAGGCTTCACACTCAATCTGAGAAACATGACTCAAACTAGGAACGGCTAACTTGAGCTTGGCCAATGAGGGATGACCTAAGCAAAAATGCCACTGCGGGGGAGATACCGTAGCACTCAACACAATAGACGGAGGACGAGGAGAGCATTCAATGTCCAAAAAGTATAAGCCATCATCTTCATGCCCCGAACCAATTATCCTCTTGGTCTGGAGGTCTTGCAAAACACATGAAGTGGGGGAAAAGGTTATTGAACAGTGGAGAGCTTGAGTCAATTGACTAACAGAAAGCAAATTAAATGGAAACTTAGGAACATAAAGACCAGAGGGTAAGGAGAGGGATGAAGTTGGATGGAGAGGGCCTTGACCATTGACAGGTCGAGAAGAACTATCAGCAAGTATAATATCATGAGTAATAGGCCTAAGAGTATCAAAAAGAGAGGAATTACGAGAGATTTGGAAACTAGCGTTAGAGTCCATGAGCCAAGATTGGGTGGACTGAGCCACACATGTAATATTACCTGAACTAGCCATAGTAGTTGTAGAGGATGAAGATAGACCAGGCCGAAGAGACTAGACAAGGGCAGTAAGCTCGCTAATTTGAATAGTGAGTGTCTTATGAGAATCAACTGGAGGAGCAACAGGGCCAGTGGAAAACAAGGACGGAGTATCCATAACTTGATGCAAATGGTCAAGTTTGCCATATTTCTGCCAACACCAAGGTTTAGCATGGCCTAGGGAACCACAATGAGTACAAGTGTAATCACCACGAGAACTAGAACCAAGTCCATTACGACCACCACCACAAGAACCACCACGAGAGCCACCACCACGAGTACCTTGTGAGCCAAAATAAGAGCCCCATTGACCAAAGGGTCCATGTAAACTCCCTCAACTAGGCCCACGGTCACCACTGCTAGAGACTAATGCAGAAGAGGACAAGGAAGAGAAACCAGAGGTGCGTTGAGTCTGTCCCAATGCAACAGCCGAGAATAGGCATTAGCAACAGAAAGTAGAGCCTCCCTGGCAAGAATCGGATCCTTGAACCCCCGTAAATCAGAATCCAAGCCAGAGAGTAAAGAGACCATCATAAACTTTTCCCAATGTTGCTTATGTGTGGCTAAATCAATAGTGAAGGGTCTGTGTTGCAATAATTGATCCCACAAGTTCTTAAGACCACTATAATAATCGGAAAGAGACCGGCCAGATTGGTGACTAGCAAAAATTTGCTCATATAACTCATAGACCCGAAAGACATTACTCTGACTTGAAAATGATTCAGTGAGGGGGTTCCAAATTTGCTTAGTAGTGTCACAAAATTCCACAGTAATAGCAACATGAGGGTCTAAGCTATGCCATATCCAACTCATAACACATGAATCCTCACTATACCAATCATCATAAGTAGGATGATTAGTAGCAGGAGGTAGTTCAGTAAGATAACATAACTTCTTCTTGCCACGTAAGAAAACATTAACTGCATGAGCCCAAGCCATATAATTTTCATTATTCAATTTTTTTGTAGTAATAGATTTAGGCATCTCATCATCCTTACTCACAGCCATAGATGGTGTTGCTTTAGCCTCAAGCTCAACCATAACAATCCCGCAAGTCAACAATAAAGGGAAGATGAACCAGCAGCAACAAGTAAAGTACCAGCACCTGCAAACAACCAAGAAAGGCAACAAAAAGAGCTCAAAACCAATGACCCATGAAGAACAGAGGTGGGTGAGACACAAACAGGACTATCGAACCACAATAGAGATAAAAAAAAAAAAAAAGCAACCCAACAGCAACAAATGAACAAACTAAGGTCAAATAACCACAAACATGCGATTTTCGGCACCTATAGAGTAGATTTCAATAGGTAGAAACAACCAGAAATAAGGCAAATCACAGATTCAAAGAGTGACACCAAAAAACTCGAAAATCATTCAAAAATAGAAAACTCTCATAAGGAGTGATGAAAAAAATCCACAAAAAATACCATTAACATCAGGAGGCAATTTTGAACTGGGGTGAAAGACTCGTCCGTACAGTGCTAACGTCATCGGATGATGATGCCAGCACGTCTTGGTCACCTCAGATCAATGCCCAGAATATGTTGAACAATATCTGATGGAGAATGGATTGCTTTGATACCAAGTTAGAATGTAAACTAGAGAAATTCAGGGTTATGGTTTGAGAGGAAGAAAGAGAGAAGATAGAAAAAGACTGATAATAATATATGGTTTAGAGTTATTGAATTACTCTACACCAGCAAATATATTTATATAAAACCTGACATTACAAAATGACCAGAGCACCCTCAACTTAACTAAATACTAACATAAGGACATATAACTAATCTAACAAAGGCTATTTTGAGGGAAAAAAACATGTGACTTTCTTTGTATAATAGTATAGATAGATAAATAGATAAAAGATATATGTATTAAAAGGTGTGCACACTCAATGAGTGTGCTATGAAAATCAATTGATCGATTTGATTATATATATACTTATAGACGAAGAGAAAAGAAATTGAACTAGTCACACAAATTTGATGTTTAAAAATTAAAATTATAAATGAGTGAATTGGGAACAATTTGAGAATGAAAAAATTATGATAAAGTTTCAATGGGCTTTTAAGCTTTATTTAATATATATATACATATATTGTGTTGTACACAATAGAATGGAATAATATACTATGTTGAATAATAAATAGAATAATATAATTTGAGAATAATATATAGAATAGTATAATTTGAGAATATACTATGTTGAATAATATATATAATTTGAGAATAATATATTATTCTATTCTATTGTGTACAACACACAGTATGTATATATATATCAATTATATGAAGTGTGGCACACAGTGTGCAATTTAATAAGTTTTACTAGAAAAAAAGGTTGAAGCAGACTTGGCAGTTCTCTGTTTGAAATGTTTGGTTAACTTATAGTTTATGATATGATGACATGTTTGCTCTTTGCAGGTAATTAGAATAATTAATTTTACATTGTAAAAAACATTAATTCTATTGGCAATTTTGGAAAAAAAGTGTTAGATTATCTCCGTTCTTTCACTAATCCTTTCATCAAACTTGTATCAAATTAAAGGGGAGTCAAATTTTTTATCAAATCAAGAATTAACCAAATCCTTCACCGAATTTTCGACCGTCATAGTTATAGTCAAAATTTGATAAAATTGTAAAAAGAGGAAAGACTGAAAATGGTTTTATTCATTAAAACAAGTTTTAGGATAAGTTTGAAATTTTTTAAAAAGATTTGTTGAAAAGAAAAAGAGTAAGTATTGGAGTGTTTCATACCGGATCAAGTTTGTAACCAAAATTTTACTCAAATTTAGAGAGAGAGAGAGAGAGAGAGAGAGAGAGAGAGAGAGGATTAGAGATGGTCTTACCTAGTTTTACTTTTGGTTTATGCCTAAGGAGTTTTCTTTATAATATAACTAGTGGTGGATCAAACTCGATATTTTTTAATTTTACTTCTAATTTTTTTTGACAATTTGATGAATGAGGAAGGTGGGTTAAATTTGAAATGTGTTCACAATTATTTGCCAGAGTAGTTAACAATATAGATATTCTTAGGAGAAAAAAATGTGTGACAAAAGCTTTAAATATTTTTTTTTGAATTATGTGCTCTATATAATAGAATATATATCGATATATATTTTTTTGAACCAAATATATATAGATATGTTGTTTGTGTTTATGTATAAATTGATATACATGTATATATTTATGCACACATGAATGTTGTGTGTTGGGGCAGTGAAACTATGCTATTGAATTGACTAATGATATTCTAATAGAAAATATATAAAAATTGAATGTGGCTAAATTGGAAGCTATCAAAGAACCTATGGAGATATCTTATAATTTTCTACAAATTTTGTAGAAGTATAATTTTCCTATTGAACCATGTTAAATTTGAAACTCATAAGTTGATAACAATTGAGGTGGGTTCACACTGCAGAGGGTGAAATTCACCTTAATTCACAGGTAACTTGTTGGCTCATTAACTTATTATTATAGCTTTTGATCAGTAATGCTACAGTGTTCAAATTTGGGTACCAAACTTCGGATTCCATTTGTGTCACCAATCATTGGTTATGTGACATTAAGACAGAGCCATTCAACTAATACATTGTTGACACATTCATTATTACAAGTAATGATTGTTGCTCTGGTAATGGTAGCGGTGGTAAGACTGTAACTATTAATTACATTATATGAATCTCTCTTATTGACTTTTTATCAGCTTCCATCCTATCACTACAAAAATAAGAAATGAGAAATGAAAATAGAGATGATAACCACTCTATAAGGTGGATGAGAGAACAACTCTGGTAAACTAATTATGTATGTGAAAAATGCATATATCTATATTATTATATATGTGAAGGTTTGTATTATTATTATTATTATTATTATTATTATTATTATATATGTGAAGGCTTGTGATGGTGTTGACGTCTCATATTTTGGGTTTTCCTAAGGTGTTTATGTAAAAATTATATAAGAGGGTGATGGGACTCAAAACTGAGATAATGAGTTTGATAAGTATGATATGTTGGGGGCACTATGCCAAAAATGAGCATTAACGGCGGTTTTTTACCGCCGTTAAAGGATGTAAAACCGCCGTTAAAGCCTTTAACGGCGGTTTTAACGGCGGTTTCGTTACCGCCGTTTATGCGCGTGTCGGAAAAAGTAAAACCGTCGTAAAAAGGCAAAATACCGTCGTTAAAAATCGACCAAAAACGGCGGTTTCGTAGGGCCAAAAACGGCGGTTTTTTACCGCCGTAAATAGGTTAGAATTTTTCAAAAAATAATTCTTTCTTCTTGCACTCCCCAAGTTTTGAACCCATAACCTCTCATCCACCCACACCACCAACCACTTTGCCACAGCCACTTTTCATGAAATATATTACCTAAATAAATATTTAAACATTACTTTTACTTTGTAGATGGTTTCGCCGGAGTGTCGCCGGAGCTTCGCCGGAGTGTCGCCGGAGCTTCGCCGGCAAAGACCGCCGGCATTAACGGCGGTAATGGTTGAGCATTAGCGGCGGTTTTATTACCGCCGTTAAAAGTGGGCATTAACGGCGGTTTGTTACCGCCGTTAAAAGTGAATTTAATTACCGTCATTAAAGACACTTTTAGCGACGGTTTTTTTAACGGCGGTAACGAAACCGCCGGTAAAAGTACTATCAACGGCGGTAACGAAAACCGCCGTTAATAGTACTTTTAACGGCAGTTTTCGTTACCGCCGTTAAAAAAACCGCCGTTAATGCTCATTTTTGGCGTAGTGGGGAGACAATATATTCTCATTTTACTTTCCTGTTTACCCTTCCTATTACTGTGGCAATGAAAGCGAAAGGTCGAAATCATTATTCCAAACTTGAAAGCAAACTTTTGAAAAATAGAATTGCGGCAATCCAACTATGAATCCTCGGCACAATATTTTGGAGAGTATGCTATCAATTTAAGAAGTGCTTTTGCTAAATTTTGGTTGCAAATGTGTTGCTTCTATAAATTGAGCTTATGCTTCAATTTTTGTTAATTTTAATATTTTTTCCTCATTTTTTTTTTTTTTTTGTATATCAGAGCTTCACTTTGGATAAAGAGAGTGGGAAAAAATGTTATATGCTAGGAGCCCGGGAGCTTACTATTGTATGGGGAGATACTCCGATATTATGGGCATGGAGATCTTTACCTCAATCAAGGTCTCCCTCCCTGCCTCTGCGTGTGCGCGCACACGCGGTTTTGTTTATATCAGTCTTTGGTAAACGTTCATATTTCACTTTCTTACATGCATATAGTTTTAGTATGTGCAGATTCTCAGAAGTAGTGGAGCTTGTGTCAGTCTGTTGGCTCGATATTAAAGGCAAAATAGAGACTCGATTGCTGTCCCCAAAAACCACTTATGTAGCATTTTTTGTGTTCAAATTTGTACAAGCTAACAAAGGATTTGAATCCCTCCCAGCAAAAGCATCAGTCAGATTTGTTGGTGATGCAGAAGAGAAAAGCAGCACCGTTTATTTGAAATTGCAGCCATCGACACCTGTGGCAAGTGAAGGGCAAAGTGGACGGTTTCCCCAGGAGAGGAAGGACAAGTGGATGGAGATTGAACTGGGAGAGTTTTTCAATGATCAAGGAGATGACGGAGAAGTGGTGATGCAATTGATGGAGACTGAACGAGGTGACTGGAAGTATGGCCTCCTTGTCGAGGGCATTGAGCTTCGGCCTAAAATTGATACATAAATAAATAAAATGAAGATTATGAATGTGGGCATGCTACATTTTTTCCTTGAAACCTTTGTGTTGAACTATAGATATAAAATTAGGTTTTTTTTTTTTTTTTCTTCAAAAAAAACCTGCAGATATGAATAATATATATGCTTATGCCATATGTGCAATAAGTTAGTGTAGTGCTGGAGCCGAGCAAGTGGCTGCTTTGGATTTTTGAAATTTAGTTTAAAAAAGGCCTCAAAAATATATTTACTGTTATACTTGTTTATGAATAAATTTTAAGAAAAAAGGACTCCTAAAAAGAAAAATAAAAAGCTTACTAATGTGGTGAATTATTTGAAACTGATGGATGATTGTTTTTTAAATGAATAAATTTTGTATAGAATACTGTTTACTATAGTTGTTGCAATTGCTTCGGCGGAAAGAAAGTTTTCAAAAGTTAAAATTGATTAAATCATATATTCAATCAGTTATGTGACGATAAAGATTTAATAGAATTGGTTAACAAGTTGAATAAATCAAGCTGGATTAGTAATTTTATAGTTAAAAATTATAAAATGGTCATGTTTACATGATATACTTTATTATACTTCATCTATTTTTTGTTTGGTACTCTAGTTTCGATTATTTTGATTCTTAATTTTAGGTTACGGGAGGGAAATGGAAATGGAAATGTAAATGTAATTCAAGACTCTCATGATTTTAACATTTGAGTTCCCCTTACAAAAGCACCTTAAGTAATGAAGTTCAAATTTTTTAAATAAAGTTTAAATTGCCAATTGGTCCAATTATGTTAAAAAATAATTAAAATGATTAAAGTATTTTATGTAATTGAGTTAATGTAATGTACTCTTTCTTTCATAAATATTTATGTGATTAAAAGTAAGGGCTAAGTTTGATGTAGCCGAACATTTAACATTTTGGGCTGCACATAAAGAGACTTCTCCAGTTTCTTTATTTGTCATATGAATATCAATAAATGAGATCTCATGTCAGTAATCATGTGATGTACTGCCAAGATCACGAAATTCTAAATAAAGTTGTGAGTTTATACAAAACTTGTAGAAATCATTTCAATGTGATCTTTGTGATGAGAAAGTATTTTGTGAATCGAATGGACAACAATAGCAAAGTTGTGAGTTTACACAAAATTTGTAGAAATCATTCCAATGTAATCTTTGTGACGAGAAAGTATTTTGTGTATCGAATAGACTATGATAGTATACTTCTCTCTCATATGCATGTGGGCTCTATCTTTGTTTTATTTTAACAAAGTATAGTCCACTTCAACAGCATCATTTTCTTCTTTTCCGGTTTATTCATTTAATCTAATAAAAATATTGTGGACAATGAAAATTTATTTTGAATTTTATTTTGAAGGTGGATGTGTAATGTAAATTTAAAATTAGTCAAATATGAGTCATATTCACAATAAATGTACACCGTTAATTTTTTTTTTTTAAATAATTTTTTTCCAATTTGTAGCATTACTGTTAACCTACAGTCATATCACCAAGAAGTCTTCGGTGATTTCGTATGGGAGTTCGTAAATACACTCTTTAGAAACGTGAGTGTTATACCAAGAGAAATGTGTTCACTGGTTGCCTTATTATTCTTTACAAAATGAGATGGTTAATTTCAGTTTTTTATTGTCCTTTTTTTGATTTAATTTTTCAATTTCAATTTAATATATTTAGTTTTAGATTTTAATTTCAGTTTATATAGTCTAATTGAAGAAAATTCATTGAAATCATAATCTAATTTAGTGAACAAAAAACTAATTTTACAAGTTAGACAATTTAAATTATAACTCTAAAATGGTAAAATGCTACATAAATAAAATGCGATATAAATAATAATTTTATAGTTCAACTCTATGAGCTAAAATAGTAAAATGCCACACAAATAAAATGCTTTTTGTAAGCTTTTTTTATATTTTATTATTATTTTATTTTTTTATATATTTTTATTTATAAAAAAATTCTGGTATTGTGTGGTTAAATTTTGGAATGTCAAATGAGAACTAATTTATTTATATCAAAGTTTCACATCATTTTTTGAAGAAATGTTTAATTCAATAGCAATACTCACTTACAATAAACTTAACAAATTTAATACAATTACGTCAATTTCTCTTTTAATAAGATTAAAATAATCAAAACTTACCTAGATGGGGTGTAAACACATGAATAATTAATAGTAAAATATACATTTTAGTAAAAAAAGATATGATAACATTGTTGGTGGCAGTAATGTAGCGATCCCGGTTTCGATCATTCTTTCATGTTTTGCCATTTCGACTGGGTCGGTCCGGGATCAAGCTGCCCGGTCAGTTCCCCTTGGCGGGTCCGAGGGCAGCGCCCTAGCGAGGTCGAGGAGCAGCGCCCCCTAAGCAAAAATGTAAAATGCATTCGAAGTTGCTTGTCCGCTTGAGCGGCCATTTATGCGCTCGAACGAAAAATGTTTGATTTCAGAAGTTTGACCTGTCTGTAAAAGTACTGGGTTAGTGTATTTGGCGCTTGAGCGGAGCTTTCCACGCTCGAGCAGACCATGTTATATCACTTCGTGAATCTGATATTTCAGATCACTTTTTCAGTCCTCTCTCTCTCTCTCTCTAAAACTCTCTAGAATTCCAGATCGGGAGCTTCTCTCTCTAGAAGTCATCTTCTCTCTTTGATTTCTCCAAATTCATTGGGATTTAGACCTAAATTCTTCACCAAAGTTGGTTATCATATCGAAGGTTTCGTTGTGTGCGGTGAACATCGAGTTTCAACACTGTTGATTTTAGAGGTTTTATCTCATTTTTTCTTCAAAACTTGAGGTAGGGATTTTCTTAGAGTTACATGTATGTTTTTGCAAAATCTATATGATTTTCAAAATTATCTTTCGATAGCTTTGAAACTTGATTGTTGATTCTAGAAGTTGAGCGATTTTGAAAGTGGGTTTGTCTCTTATTCTTTTAAAATGAGCTTATGGATTTTGATCTTCGTTGATTGAAAAAAAGATGATTTTGGAAAGTTTTCTTTCAAAAGATTTGAGTTGTATAGTTTTGATGAGAAAAAATAGAATTTGGAAATTTTTTTTAAGAGACTGAAAATCCATGAATGATATTGTTATATTTATTTTGTGTGTCAAAATAAATGGATCTTTGGAAAATTTCTTATTTATATTTATATAAATGATAAATTTCAGGGAATATAAGAATTATTGTTCATTTTGAAAATTATTGTTCAAAACGTTGAAATAGTCTTGAAATGACTAATTGTTGAGGATACTTGAGAAGAGGGAATTGTGTTATTCCTTGGATGATGAATTGGAATAAAAGTATTTATATTTATCTTGTATTATTAGCATATCAATTTATTTGATTATATTAAACTTTAAAAGTTGATTTGAAAACTTGCATTGAGAAAAAAAATGTTGAGAAACAAGTTTTTATGAAATGGCTTTGGGGTAAATACATTGGTAAGTCTTGATAGGTGGTATAGATGATATTGAATAAGTTGGCCTAAGAGTCCGGAGTGAAAGACCAAAAATCCGCACGGATAGGTGTCGCGTCTTCTGGTTAATACCGGCAAAAATGACAAATTGGTAGTACTTGTATAGTCTACTTGCAGACACCGACCTAGGGATTACCAGAGTCGTATTTACCACCTTTGAAATAAATTGTTAAGTTTTGAACAATTGAAATTGCATGGTATCATTGAGCATGATGGTTTTCAAAAGATGAAAATGTGATTTATCTTCAAAAATGGCATAGCATAGCATGTGCATTTCATCTCTTAAGACTTGTATAAAATGTATATACTTTATTAAGAATTTCCTACTGGGCTTTATGCTCACCCTACGAGATTTTTGTGCAGGAAAAGATGTGGTGATCCCACCCAACTAGGGACGTGGAAGTATGTGTGTTGGGAGTACAATGCTCTCATTTTGCTGTGACTCTGTGTGTAAGCCAAGGGCTGTGTTTGTGTGGGTTTGAATAATCGTTTTGTGTAACCAAGCTCTAACCTTGGAACCTTGTAAACCCTTTGGGGTATTTATTTGTTTATTTACTTGTTGTTTGATTAATGTATTGTTGCATGAAAAATTATTGTATCATGTAATGTAAATTTGGAGATTTATATTCAGTTTTCCTTGAAAGAGCCATGATTGTATTATCATTTGGGCTAGAAATTTGGGGCGTTACAAGTAGGGTGTAAATCACTTCTTGTGATTCATAAAGAGAAGATTAACACTGAATCAAATTCAATTTAAATTCACTCACAAATTTCTGAAATACAAACAGAGCATATATTATAAATCTCTCTCTCTCTCTCTCTCTCTCTCTCTCTCTCCCCCCCTCCTTATTTTCTTTCTCCACACTCTTATCAAATAACTAACCACTCAATCTATTTATAAGCTAAACTAACAATGTAAACAAACATCTAAACACAAGAAAAACCACATAGTAGCAAACCAAAACCAAATTGAACTCATTTTTCCGAGAGGTTCTTTAACCTTCATTATTGACTTTGCAGCCTCCAAATACACAGTGGTGGACGGTGGTGAAGGTCTTGGTGAAGGCTTTGTTTGAATCAAGGTTACAATTCAACATCCCTCCTTAAGCTTGATTCTCCATGTTGCTTCATTCCAAGCATTGCTTTTAACTTGACAAACAAATCTTGCTTGAGGGGCTTGGTAAAAATGTCCGCAATCTGGTCATATGTTCTGCAAGAAATAAGCTCTACTTCTTTGTTTTTCACATGCTCTTGAATGTAATGATAGTGGGTGTCAATATGCATGCTTCTTTCATGATAAACTGGATTCTTTGCTAGAGCAATTGCTGACCGATTGTCGACGTAAACTTCTGTGGGATTATTTTGTGGAAATCCCAAATATTTCAACACATTCCTGATCCATATACAATAGGTGACTGCTGAGCTGGCAGCAACATACTCAGCTTCACAATATGACAATGTCACAAGAGCTTGCTTCTTTGATGATCATGTAAAAGCTGTATCTCCCATAAAAAATGTAAATCTAGTTGTGTTTTTTCTTTCATCCACATCTCTTCCCCAGTTGCTATCTGAATAACCAATAAGTCTAAAGTCTTGACTCTTTGTATAGAATAATCCATCATTGATGGTACTCTTAATGTAACGGAGTATTCTCTTTTTCAAGGTAACGAAATTCTGAACATAGCTGTGACTTTACACAAAAATTGTAGAATCGTTCTAGTGTGACCTTTGTGGCAGAAAGTATTTTGTGTATCGGATACTCCAGGATAGTGTACCTCTCTCTTGCATGCATGCGGGCTCTATCTTTGCTTTATTTTGATAAATTGTAGTTCACTTCAAATCATTTTCTTCTTTACTCATTTACTCATTTAACATAATAAAAATACTATGGATTATGAAATTTTACTCTGAATCTTAACCTGAAAGTAAATGTGTGATGTAAATTTAAAATTAGTGAGATATATATCTCACTAATTTATATATAAACCACATTCACATTAAACATAGACTGTTAATTACTTTTTTTAAATAGATTTTTAAATAAAATTTTCAAATTTGCAGCAATACTGTTAACCTAAAGTCATAGTTCTCGTATGGGAGTATGTAAATACACTCTTTAGAAACGTGAGTATTACGCCAGCAAATATGTGTTCACTGCTTGCCATTATTCTTTACAAAATGAGATGGTTAATTTCAGTTTTTTGATTGTCCTTTTTTTAATTTAATTTTTAAAATATAATTTAATATATTGAAATTTTTATTTTAAAGTCCCTCATATTAAGATTTTATAATATAAATAGCAACAAATGTTATGGTAGTAGCTAAAGTTATTGAGAAACACCAAAGCAATTTTCGGATTCCAGTGCACATTGTTCATTCAACATCTTTCACTCTTTGAAATATTTTAAAACTTAAAAATTCAATAACTTTTTATTTAAATATCCATTTTGAATAAAATTTATATTTTTAGAATGCTCTCGTCAAAATCTATCAAACAAGATTCATGATGAATAAGAAATTTTAGAAAAAAAAAATAGACAAAATTTCACTGAGTTAACTATCTTCAGTTAGTGAAATTTCTATGAGAGAAAACAAGCAATTCAGAAATTTCTCTAAGAGAAAATAAGCAATTTTGAAATTTCTCTGAGCAATTCTGAATGAAGAGCAAAAAAAGAACGAAAAAAAAAGGCCAGCAAAAAAGACTTAAACAACTACCTTCAAAACACTGAGAGACCTTACCTAATACAATCCTCGCATAGTCCTTAAGCTTCTACGTAAAAGATGAGAGGGATTGAGGCATAATTTTTCCTAATGTACAAGGGTCCGTTTGGTTTACTTTTAAAATTATGATTTGAGTGTGGAGTTGTATTTTGTGTTTTGAGTTTTGAGTTTTGAGTTTCTATATTATGATTTGAAAAGAGAAAATTTATTTGGTTTTGAGTTTTAAAAATAGTTTTGGGATAATTTGCAATTTTTTTTGATTGATTGATGTATAGAATGTGAGAAAATGTGAGAGGAGAGAGGAGAGATCAGAGAGAAAAAAATGATTAATTGATTGATTAATAATATAAATAAATAAATAAATAAAAAGAGAAGAGAAGAGAGAAGTTTTTAAAGTAATTTTGAGTTATATTCTAAAAATATGTTTGGCTAACATGTTACGTCCAAGTCATGATAATTTAAAAACAGAGTTGAGTTTTGAAAAATAAACCAAACGCTACCTTAGTTTTTAGATTTTAATTTTAGTTTATATAGTCTAATTGAAGAAAATTCATTCAAATCAGGTGGAAATCTAAAGGACCAAAAAAAAAAAAATTACAAGTTAGACAACTTAAATTATAAGGCTAAAATAATAAAATAAATGAAACGGATATAAATAATGATTTTACGATTGGACTCTATGAGGCAAAATAGTAAAATGCTACACATAAAAAAAAAATTTATATGCTTTTCTTATAAACAAATCTGGTATTGTGTGGTTAAATTTTGGAATGTGAAATGAGATCTAATTTATTTATATGAAAGTTTCACATCATTTTTTAAAGAAATGTTTAATTGAATAGCAATACTCAGGTCTCGTTTGGCAATTTTTAATTTTAACAAAAAAATTAAAAAGTCACTATCAATTCTCATATCATTTTCTTTATTTTTTGCACATTTTTTTATTTTTTTATTTGTAAAACATAAAAAATTACTAAAATAATATCCTAAACGAATACAATAAACTTAACAAATTTAACATAATTATATCCATTTCTCTTTGAGTGAGATTAAAATAATCAAAACTTATGTAGATGGGTGTAAACACATGAACAATTAATAGTAAAATATATATCTTAGTAAAAAAGATATAATAATATCTCTTTTTTCTGCAAACGTCTAAAGAATAATTGATGAAAATTGAGCAAAATATTATGTGAATTAAAATCTTAGGGGAGCATCATATATTTATTCCACACTAGTGGAACTTGATTTATTTCCAAATGTAAAAAATATGTAGTATTAAGGGTCATCATTTGACTTGAAGGCTCATGGCTCAGCCCAAGCCTGCCCGACTCGATGAGTTTTTACTTGGCCTAAGTGCGTACGCTAGGTGGCCCAACTCAAATAAGGCTTGGGTAGGTAAACATTGGAGCTGTAGAGGGGGTTGCCGGCTATGTTAGTTATGGCTAAGGTGGACATAAGGTTAAGGTTTGGGGCAGTGGAGGGCTAGCAACACCAAAAGGTGGTGGTTGATGTAGTAAAATGGTGAACGGTTGGGGGAGGGGTTGAGAGAGGGTCATCAAAGAGAGAGGAGGCTAGGGTAGGGTCGCTAGAGGGAAGCGGGCCATCGGAGGGTTGCTAGAGGTGGAGGTAGGGGACCAAAGGGTATTTTTGGGATTATAATGATGTTGCAAAGAAAAAAAAGGTGGGGGCAAATTTTGGTAGTGGGGGTTTAAAGAAATACGGAGTCTTAAGAAAAGTGAAATGCATTTAGTAGCACTCAATGAGGAAAAAAAAAAAAAATCCAAAAAAGAAAAATTTTAAATCTTAGTTTGTTCAGCTAAGCCTATCAACTTGCCTGAGATTTTCAGTTGTAGGGTGTGGGTAGGCAATTTTAGGCAATTTTAGGCTTTATATATTAATATTATTAATATATAACAGTAATGTAAGAAAAATCATATACAAATTTACTTTCTAGATCTAATAATATGTAGGTGAGATGATTAATTGACAATTAGAAAAGATATAACCCAAACTATAAGACTAAAATGACCACATTTGCCTACAACTGTTTGACGGATACACTACTCAAACTAGCTATTGTAGTCACAAATATATCATTATAAAGATGAAGACATCATGTAACATTTATGGACTCTCAGTTATCCAAATGGAGAAATAATATTCTCCACAAACTTGATAATGAATCTTACTCAAACCACCTGAATCTAGAGAGAGAGAGAGGTCTGGCTTGAAATGAGGAAGCTACATCATGCACCCAAAATGAGGACCATTGAATTCATCTCTCCTAATTTTAGCCTTTTATTTTTGCCAACCAACCAGCCATTGCAATAATAATTCCCCTTCAATTTTTACAAATTTTCTTTTTTTGTAAAATTTAATTTTCTCATCCTCATTTCTCAATCTTTGAATTCTCATGCAAACCCCATAATCTCTCACTAAAAAAAATCAAAAATGAAATTGGAGAGATCATCATATGCCTCCTCTCATTGTCCCACCAAAGTTCAATCATGTCTATAGCATTCTCAGAAGCCATTCCTTTAGATCAAGAAAAATAAGAAAAAGACTATATAGATCAACATGGCCACTTCATTAAATGCAGCCAAGAAAACATTCTCCTCCTCCACCTCCTCCGCATCAGGGGCCGAACGCCCTCCTGCTGCAGTCAAGTTTGCACGCCGCACATCGAGTGGTCGTGTCGTTAGCTTGTCTCGTGACGATGACCTCGACATGTCAGGCGACTTTTCGGGCCAGAACGATTATATTAATTATACCGTCATGATGCCACCAACCCCAGATAACCAGCCTGGAGGCGGGTCATCTGGGGCAGATGGCTCCGGGGACAAGCCTGATGGGTCGGGCCCATACGGGCCAACGAGCCGGTTTGCAGTGGAATCGCAACGTGGGAGGCGGGGTAATGGTGGGGACGAGGAGGGTGGCAATGGTGGCAGTAGTGGTGGTGGAGGAGGGGGTAAGTTGGACCGGAGGATGTCGGTGATGAAGTCAAACAACAAATCAATGCTGCTGAGGAGCCAGACAGGGGATTTTGATCACAACCGTTGGTTGTTTGAGACAAAAGGGAAGTATGGGATTGGGAATGCATTTTGGCAAGATGATGATGGTTATGATGATACTGGGATGAGCAAGGCTGATTTTCTGGACAAGCCTTGGAAGCCTCTCACTAGGAAGGTTCCCATTCCAACCAAAATAATTAGCCCTTACAGGTGCACACATTCATTTATTCATACTAGGATAATGTTACATGTTTACATATGTAATGGTACACACTTCAAAAATTTCCCAAAATACATTCAACTACATATAAATATCATTTTCCAAGTTTTGGGATTTTAACCAGATATTTGAAGGGAATAAAAAGTATTGGGAGTGGGTTTGGGTTTGGGTTTGGGAAATTAGAGCCAAAATACAGGAAAATAGTTTTTTTTTTTGGTTTGTGTGTGTGTGTGTATAACTTGTGTAAGTTTGTTATAACTTTTGTTTTTCTATTTTTTTTTTCTTTTGCTTTTTAATAAGATTAGGGTTTAACTAAGAACTAGTACTTTAAATAATAATTTCTAAAGACGTTGCCATGTGACATAGTTGTGAATTTTTTAAAATCATCAATACCAAAAAAATGTTTCACAAAAGTGTCCGATATACTAGTAATGAATTAGTTATCAATTAAGTTGTAAATGGATTATGAATTGATATGTATCACAAACTCTTTGATACGTAAGCAATTTTTCATTCTCACTAGTATATCAAGTTGTATCAATGTCTGTTTGCCAAAACACAAGCTTGGTTGGAGGGAGATAAAAATGGTGTTCAAGCCTAAGGAGCTTAGCTTAGATCAAATCTATATGAATTATTCATACAAAACAAACGATTTGGTATAAGCAAGTTATCAATATATTGATTTCGACGTAAGGACTAGACCCACCCATTTGGGCTTGTAAGCAGACCAGGATTCCTTTTTAGTTGATTCAATCTATTGACTTTTATAATTTTCTATGTCTAAATTATCTATTAAAATAAATTAAATTGATCTGATAATTGTATTTGATCATATTTGTCTTAAAAAGAAATAATATGATTTTAAAAATAGACCAATTATTTTTTTTAAAACAACTGTAATGAAATTATGTGACTAAATTTGATTATTATTATTATTTTGAATGACTTGTACTATACACTGTGATCTAAAAACTTAATGGATCGGGTAATCAAAATGGTGTTGCAATTATACTGTGAAATTTATCAAAATAATAAACGACTAAGATTTGTTTGTGAGTTTTGATTTGTTTTTAGTTTATTTATGTTAGTTTGAATTGAAATGTGATATGAAAAAGTGTAAATAGTTTAATTGTATTTTTTTAAAATATTGTTATATTAATAAATTTATCATTGAAAGTTGCGGAAGGATTTTTTGATAAATAAATTGAATCCACAGGAGTTACTTGTAACTACCCTTTATTCTATACACAACGATCTAAAAACAAGGAGTATGATTTTAATTTTTTTTAAACATAAATGTAATGAAATTATGTGACTAAACTTTATTTATTTATTTTGAATAATTTACACTATACAAGTAATCTAAAAACTTACGGATCAAATAAGCAAAGGAGAAAGATCTTCTATAACTCAAAATCTAGACTGGAGGGCATTGTTTGATTAAATAATCAAAGGAGAAAGATTTCCGTTTCGGTAATTCAAACTGTTCATTTTGTCAGTCACTTCGTTTATTTCATCCACATATAAAATTAGACTAATCTGATTACTATGACTTGTTCAATTTATTGTGTTTGTCACCAAAAAAAATGTATGATTTATTTCTAAAAACACAATTGTCATTCATTTTTTTGGTGAAAAATGTGTTAAATTGAATATATTACGATTATGTGATTAATCTAATTTTTTGTGTGAATTTAATACACAAAATGTCTAACAAAATAAACGATTCAGATCATTAAAATAGGACCTATGATGGGCCTGGACTGGAAGGGATCTACCTCCATAATCAAACTCACCTTTCGCTTAATACAGAATTGACAATTGAAGTACAGCATATGAGGTTGCATTAATAGTTGATACATGATAGAAGGAATTGTTTTATTTTCAAACTTCACAGAATTATTCCAATATATATATATATATATTTATTTATCCCGAATCATGTGTCTTTCTCAGAATACTGAGAATGAACCATGTTATTTAAAACCAACATTTAAAGATTATCTAGTTAAGACTTTTTTCTTTTTTTTTTTTTTTGAACAGGCTACTTATTGTGGTGAGGCTGGTGGCACTCTTCCTCTTCCTTGGCTGGCGTTGGCAAAACCCTAATCCAGAAGCAATGTGGCTATGGGGTCTGTCCAGCGTCTGCGAATCATGGTTCGCTTTTTCATGGCTTCTAGACATTCTCCCAAAGCTCAATCCCATCAACCGCCAAACAGACCTCGGGGCCCTACGCGACAAGTTCGAGTCTCCCTCTCCATCGAACCCCCACGGTCGCTCTGACCTACCGGGAGTGGACGTGTTCATCTCCACCGCGGATCCAGAGAAAGAACCACCGCTCACCACTGCCAATACTATTCTTTCGATCATGGCTGTTGAGTATCCTGTTGAGAAGGTTGCTATATATATCTCTGATGATGGTGGTGCAATTCTTAACTTTGAGGCCATGGCTGAGGCTGTCAAGTTTGCTGAGGTGTTTCTAATATTCCTTACCTTTTTTAACAATTAATACTACAATTGTTTGGTTTGGTATCCATTTTGGGGGGATGATTTTAATTGTTCATTTTTTAGTATTTTTGAAATAGATTATTTATGTAATAAAATTAAGTTGACTAAATATTAATAGTCATATAAATCGATTTAATGTCTTAAAAAATGCACTCTATGCCTGGGTTGGGTTGAGTTTAGGACTATTTTAATCACAAAAAAATAAAATAATTTTTTTAGCACAATAAGATAAAATATCACGTTCAACTTATAATCATTATATATTCTTTCTCTCAAAAAAATTCAAAAAAATCAAAAAAATCATTCTCAAACCAGACTTTTTAGCCCGAGATTAAAAAAGTCAAAAAATCATCTGACTTCCCGAACGAACCCTATGTATAAAACTATTCATTTAAAACAAATGTGATTTATTAATCTGGCTATTACTATCCAATTAACCTAATTTTTGAAATTGATAATTTACTTGATATACACTAAAAACTAAACTATTTGGATCACTGAGTTGGATTTGAACGCTTAAGTAGTCCAATTAGTGCATTGGAGGAAAGCTTCAATAATTCTCATATGACAAATTAATTTTGTTCAAACATCAAAATAAACACACTTTGAATGAATTACTTTGTGTATCCAAAACTTTTATGAGTGAATTCCAGGTTTGGGTGCCATTCTGTCGGAAACACAGCATTGAGCCAAGAAACCCAGACAGCTACTTCAGCAACAAAACGGACCCAACAAAAAACAAGAAGCGGCCGGACTTTGTGAAGGACCGGCGGTGGATAAAGAGGGAGTACGACGAGTTCAAAGTGAGGATCAATGGGTTGACCGATGTGATCATGAAGCGATGCGACATGTATAACAAGAAGGAGGAAATGGAGGAGAAAAAGCAAGTGAAAGAGAAGAACGACGGAGTTTTGCCGCCAAATGCTGAAATAAAGGTCACCAAGGCCACTTGGATGGCCGACGGGACACATTGGCCTGGCACTTGGTTTACTGCAGCGCCCGATCACAAGAAAGGTGACCATCCTGGAATTCTGCAGGTCAGTGTCATTTTTTATCTCATATTTTACTGTATACTCACAGTCAGAGTAGAGCCTACATTATTGCACGGCGTGACTGCTATATACACACCATCTTCTAAAATCAAAATCATCTCCTTCATCTTTTTCCTTAACCCCCTCCTTGTTAGGCCATTAGGCTCACTTTTGAATTCAATTTTGATGATCCGAACAGTTTACATTTTAAGATTTGTTGAGTATATTATATATGTAAAAAATCAAGTTGATCGGATATCAGAAAATATGTGTTCAAAAAATTGTTTATTAAATTTTTTTAAAAACTGGTTTGTAGTTCGATAATCCGAACATGTAATTTTTGATATTCGATCAATTTGATTTTTTATAAATATGATATACTCAACAAATTTTAAAATGTGAACGGTTCAAATCATCAAAATTAAATATAAAAGTGAGTTCAATAATCTAGCAAAGAGCAAATTAAAGAGAGAGATGAAAGAGAGGATCTAAATTCCATTTGAATTCTAACCCTCTTTTTTACAGTGTATTCATTCACAACGGGAATAAGGCCCACATCATGAGTCCCACTCTCTTTATGAGTATACACTATAAAATTTCGAAGTTGATAAAGAGGCTATCCTCTCGTTAAGAATGGGGCTTACATCGCCACATGAGTCTCACTCTCTTTATGAGTAAATAAAAAATATTATTTTACTCCTTAAATTATTTTTAAAATATTAATTAAACTCTTAAATTTTATATTTAAGGGTGTAAATGATATTTTGGTAGATAAAATGAGATTTGAATGCTACATTAGTAATTTTTGTTTAATTATAAATGATAATTGACAGTGAAAGTGATGCAAAATCGAATAATTTAAGTATAAAATTGATATTATTAAAATAATATAGGTTAAATTAGTTTTTGAGTAATAATTTGATAGGCAAAATGGTAGTAACTTAGGTTTGGTTTGTTTCGATGTAAAATATTTTATAAAATAAAAATATTTTTCTTGTAAATTGATTTTACAAGAAAAAAATATTTTTTTTTTGTTTTTTTTTTTTTACACTTAAAACAAAAATATTTAATTGTCTAAAAGAAAAGTTTTTAATTCAATAAAGGCCTCTTTTTGACCACATCTTTTTTTACACTTAAAACAAAAATATTTAATTGTCTAAAAGAAAAGTTTTTGATTCGATAAAGGACTCTTTTTTATCACATTACCTTTTTATTTTTTTATACATTTTTTATAATAAAAAAAAATACCCAAAAAACGTCAAGAAGTTAAACTTTTAACTTATTTCTCAAAATAATCCAAAAAATTAAAAAAATTTATGAGCTAAAATAATTATTTAAAAAGAATGTGTTATAAATGTAGTGAATAAAAGTCAATTTTGTAAAAATTAACTTATGAAATTTTTAAGCACCATTTTTTTTTAAAAATGATATAAAAATATTTTTACTTACTGTTATTCAACCAAATAATAAAAAATAAATAAAATATTTATGAATTAAAAATGTAATTAAAAATTGATGAGATGATTTGACATAAATTTATGAAGGTGATGAGCAAGGTTCCGGAAATGGATCCGGTGTTGGGTGAGCAGGACGAGAAGAAGCTGGACTTCACGGGAATCGACACAAGGATTCCAATGTTCGCGTACGTCTCCCGCGAGAAACGCCCTGGTTACGATCACAACAAGAAGGCTGGAGCCATGAATGCCTTGGTGCGAGCTTCGGCTGTGCTCTCCAATGGACCCTTCATTCTCAACTTGGATTGTGACCATTACGTTTACAATTCCATGGCTATTCGCGAAGGCATTTGCTTCATGATGGACCGTGGTGGTGATCGCATTTGCTACATTCAGTTCCCTCAGAGGTTCGAAGGCATCGATCCCTCTGATCGTTATGCTAACCATAACACTGTCTTCTTCGATGGTATGTATGTATTTTTCTCCTTTTTTTTTTAGGGTTTTTTATGTTTGTGTTAATTACACTGTTTCATTTCTATACTTGCACTCAAATTTCATTTTAGGATTTATTTTACTTCTCTATTGTGTGTGAATTTGAACAATTTGGTTCTTCCATCTAGATTTTTGAGTAAATTGCTGTTTGCCCTCTTTATGTTGGCTATTTTTTCACCTGGACTTGTAAGTTTTTTTTCTAATTTAAAGTTAAAATCTATTCAAACTTTTAGACAAAAAAATATGAGTTAACTTGTCACATGACATAAATAAATATATATATTATATTAGGGTTTAGGTTTGTGTAAAAGGTATGACTTATATATAATAAAATATTTTTATACTATGTGATTGTTAATGTGTTATTTTTTGTTTAATTTTAGACATCAGTTAACTTTTAGAGTAAATTGAGAAAAACTTGAAACATAAAGGATGGAAGTGAGAAAGAAAAAAAAAATTAAGAGCAAAATCGAGAAAATGGTAAAACATATAGTGGCAAAGTGTAATTTACTCAAATTTGTGTTAGTTTTGCCTACGTGTACAGCTTAGAAAAAATTGACGAATATCCCAAAAAATGTTAATTTTAATTTTTAATTTAGACGGAATGACCAAATTAAAATTACACTTAAAGTGTAGGGGCTAAATTATTTAATTTGAAACTATGGGGACTAAAATAAAATTTGAAGCAAATTACAAAGGTGAAAAGTGTAATTCATTCTTGATGTTTTGAGTAAAAATTCGATTTGATAAAATACCAAAATTTTACCTAATAATGTTTTCAAAAATTTCCATCTTATCCTAAGAATGACAATTTAGAAAAGTGCATTTTTTTTGCATACATATACTTATTTGGGTCATATCAATCAACATCTCTTCTCTATTTTTTTACCAATTTTCTCTACTTTTTTACACATTTTTTTATTATAAAAAGTCAAAAAGTACACTTTTTTAAAACATCCTAAGCCACCCCTTAGTAGATTAATGAAGCAAATATAACTCTTTTGGATATCTGAGTGAAGATTTGAGTCTCTTTCATTGCGGGTTAAAATCAATTTGGTATGTGTTTGAGTCAATAAGTGGAGAGAAGAGTTTGCGTATTTTTTACACAAGTTTAAATTTGAGTCAACAATAAAGCTTCGGACCCCCAGTGGGGGTACTGGGGGTCGCGTGTGATTGGTAAAAAAAAAACTATTTTTTTTTTTTTTTTTCAACCAATGGGGAGCCGACACGTCACTGGGGGTCGTCAGTGGGAGTCACCCCACTGGGGGTCGGAAGCATCACTCTTTGAGTCAACCTTTGATATTTGAATAAGCATTAGAAATGCCCTTAGTATATATATAGTTTCCTGGTCCACATACACATATTATAGTTACTAGGCCTAAGCCCTAGGGTGGCCTTAAGGGAGATTAAAGAATGAGGGCGGTGTGGTTCTGTTTTCTTTTTCTTTGTTATTGTTAGTATTGCAAAAAAATGTGTAAAAAGTGTATTAAATTGTGTAAAACTGTTTTAGAATATGTGAAAAATGTATTGAGATTTTAAACTTTTTAGGTTGTCATTAGTCGGACCGTTCTTTGTTTTTAGTTTTAGTTTTAGTTTTTCTTGTTTTTGAAAACAGAACAACACAAAGTTTAAAAACAAAACAATGAAAAGTTTGAAAGCATCCATCATTTCATATCATTTGATGTCTCTGTGAAAACTATTTTCGAAAATTTGAAAACAACTTTTTAAATTTTCTTAAAAAATGGGTTGTTTAAAAAATATTTATCAAAAATTGTTTCCCTAAAAAGTTTCACAAACAATTTTTTAATTTTATTTTATTTTGAAAAATGAAAACAAAACCAAATAGGCCCTAAAACGTTTAACTATTGATCCACATCCTTAGCTTCGAATATGTAACTTTTTATATGGAATTTCGTGTACAGAAGGGCTTCATAGTTAGGGATTCTCTTTATAAATTAAATAGTTTTAAGTAGTCATATACAAACAAAAAACAATCACGTAGAAAAGTATCAAGAATTTGATTCTATCATATAGATTTAAATTTGATGTGATGTGAATTACATTCCTAATATAATGAATCTCTTCTACATATTTCAAAATTTGTGCACTTTTTAAGGGTTTTTTTTTTTTTTTTTTTTTTTTTTTTTTATTTTTAGGGTACATAGCTTTGGTGGAAGGAAAATTTATACAAAAAATAATATTCAACATGAATTGACAAGGCCTCGCTTGGGAAGAGACTATTTTAGTAACTTAAACAACTTTTTGGCTAAACTATGAGGTAAAAAAAATTAGTATGTTTGGGATGACTTTTTGCTTTTTTACGAAAAGATGCGCAAAAAGTAGAGAGAATGGAATTTTTGAGTTTTTGGTATAGGTTGTTGGTTTTTTGGTTTTTTTAGTGACTTTTTGGCTTTTAAGCTAAAAAGTGATATTGCCATGTGGCTTAAGTTTTGACAAAATATTATTATCAAATATCTGTTTATAAATTCTGCAAGAATAGAGTTTTGTAAATAGTTTATTGGGCTCGTCATGGCATGGTAAATATACAAACTAATGCTAATGAAACAGAGACATTGCTTAAAGTGGCAATCATCATCACACATGTGGATATTCTAAAATTTGTTGATATCTTATTTTGGACACTGAAGAGCAGTTCAATTTTGACTAGATGTGCAAAACAATTTCTTATTAGATTAATCCTGATAAAGTTAAACATATAATCAGCTCAATTTTGTCATGTATATAGTTCAATAGATTCTCAAAAATATATATCCTTTCATGCCTATGTTAGGAAACAGGACCAGGATCAACCATCTAATCTGTGTATATCTATTAAAAAATTGTTAAGACAGTCCATGTAACAACACAAGGAAATGAAAATAACTTAAACTGGTTTATAAGCACTAATTATCCCAAAACCCCATGAAACTTAACTATGGAGTTTAACAAAATGAAGTGTTGCATAACTCCATAGTTCATGAATGTTAAACTGAATCAACTAGTGTTACACAGTTCATTATAAATTAGTTCAATAGCTAAATTGCTTGTATGTCATTACAGTATGTGATGATCAAGAATTCATGAATGGGGGTTATGATGCAACTGTTGACAAAGTTCAACAAAAAGCAAAACCTTATTGAAACCTTGCCCAATGCACCAACAAAGCTTCTTTGTGGATCCCTTGACCATCTTCATAAACTTCTTTTGTAGCCATTTGTTCTTTTTTTTCCATCTCCACTAAATTTTTAGTTTGTTACTAACCCAAGTTCTGTACACTTTCCCTTGCACAAATCTTTTCTTTGATCCTTATTATCTCAATGTATTATTCTACTTAAATTTTTTCCTTCACTGATCCAAAAAAAAAAAAAAAAAAAAAAAAAAAAACAGGGAACATGAGAGCCCTGGATGGTCTGCAAGGTCCGGTGTATGTGGGAACCGGCTGCATGTTTCGGCGTTATGCACTTTACGGTTTCAATCCACCAAGGGCAAATGAGTACTTGGGCATTGTTGGGCAGAACAAGGCTCGTGCAGCAAGTGTTCCAGCACAGGCCGATGATGACTCGGACACACAGCCCTTGACTTCTCACCCTGACTTGGGCCTGCCAAAGAGATTTGGTAATTCCACCTTGTTTGTGGACTCAATAGCTGTTGCTGAGTATCAAGGACGCCCGCTTGCTGATCACATTTCTGTCAAGAATGGCCGACCTCCTGGTGCATTGCTTGTTCCCCGTCCTCCACTTGATGCACCCACTGTTGCCGAGGCCGTTGCTGTCATCTCCTGCTGGTATTACTTATTTTCAAATCCTTTCAAAACTTGGATAACAAAACATTACACATGATGAGTAATGTCTGATGCACAAGTTATCATGAATTCTTGGATAGTAAAGTTCATCCTGCACTGCATTCTGTGTACTATCCAAATTTTATTTTTTTACTTTTTATATCCCTATACTGACTATATCGGGATTTCACTATATTATGCATTGATCAAAAAAATAAGAAGAAGAAGAAGAAGAAAGAAACTTAGGGCTGCAAACTAGCCGAGCTAAACCAAGCTTTGTAGCATTCAGAGCTCAACTCAACTCGTTAATACTAATCATGCTCTACCTCGGCTCGAAGCTTGATAGAGAAGAAAAAGTTTGGCTTGCTCGGTTGGCTTGCTATATGTTATTTTATAGTAAATATGCATATATAGCACATTCTACATTATTTGATATTAAATATATGTTTTCATCTCATTATTTAAATAAATAGTAAACAACCCAAGTTTATTCTAGCTCAAGCTAAATGAGCCTAGAAATCAAACTCAGGATCTTTTATATACATAAAGAGCCAATCCCCTACCGGGTCGAACTAAAAAATAGTTCGGTTCATTCGTGGTCCTAGAAATTGGTTGTCACATTAGCCTGTCAGAGCTTTCTGTCAATTTTGTGCACATAATTTTCCGAAGACGTAAAATTGCTTTCTTTTGGCTGAGAGAGGAGAGAATCACATAACCAACTGCCTTACAGAGCAGTCATCAACTAATAAGAATTTAAAGGGTTAAATACACTGCTCTTCAAAGTATGCATTTTGTTTCATTTTGATTCTCAATATTCCAATTGTTTTAATTTAAATCCCCCATCTTATCTAATTTGTGGTGTTTCACTTTCACTCAATGCTTTTGAAATGGATCACAGGTATGAGGACAAGACCGAATGGGGGGATAGAGTTGGCTGGATCTATGGATCAGTGACGGAAGACGTGGTCACAGGTTACAGGATGCACAACCGCGGGTGGCGATCTGTCTACTGCATCACAAAAAGAGACGCCTTCCGTGGCACTGCACCAATCAACCTTACTGATCGTCTCCACCAAGTGCTCAGGTGGGCCACTGGTTCTGTTGAAATTTTCTTCTCCCGAAACAACCCCCTTCTGGCAACCCGCCGCCTCAAGTTCCTCCAACGCATAGCATACTTCAACGTCAGCGTCTACCCATTCACCTCCATCTTCCTCGTCGTCTACTGCTTCCTCCCTGCTCTATCCCTCTTCACTGGCCAGTTCATCGTACGAAGCCTAAACGTTACCTTTCTCGTATTCCTCTTGATCATCACGATCACACTCACTCTACTTTCTCTCCTCGAAGTCAAATGGTCTGGCATTGCACTTGAGGAATGGTGGCGTAACGAGCAGTTTTGGGTCATTGGTGGATCTAGTGCTCACATTGCCGCAGTCATCCAAGGTCTCCTCAAAGTCCTAGCCGGTATTGAGATCTCATTCAAGCTGACCGCAAAGGCTGCTGCTGAAGATGAAGACGACATCTACGCTGATCTCTATGTTGTCAAATGGACAAGTCTGTTTATAATGCCGCTTACGATCATCGTGGTCAATCTTGTCGCCATTTTCATGGCGTTTGCGAGGACTGTGTATAGCGTTATTCCCCAATGGAATAAGCTTATGGGTGGAATATTCTTCAGCTTCTGGGTGCTGGCTCATATGTACCCATTTGCCAAAGGATTGATGGGGAGGAGTGGAAGAGTGCCCACCATTATTTATGTATGGTCTGGGCTTGTTTCAATTACTGTGTCTTTGCTGTGGATATCTATCAGTCCTCCAGGTGATTCTACTGCTTCTGGTGGAGGTTCTGTATAAGGTTTTGGACCCCAAAAAAAAAGTGTTTTGAGACTTGTTTTTTGTAATTAATTAAAATGCAAAATGTAAAATGTAAAAATGTTCTTCAATATGTGTACTGCTAAATTGTGCATTCAATTTCTCCAAGAACTACATTACCATGAAAGACCACAAATTTAGTATTAGATGAAAGAATTTTGTTATTGTTTTATACATGTGTATATTTGTTATTTGTTCTTGGTTTATAAATAATTATTAAGGAAATAATAAAGATAAATAATATTAATGTGTAGCTTTCATTTTTGGAGGATCAAAATACTGTTTATAGGGAAATAGCACCTGTAATGTCTTTAGCTCATCCAGTGTCAGTTTGGTCATTATAGGCAAGGAAGGGTGTCAGGGTGGTGAAGAGAGCCCGCCGTAATTTCATCTGTAACACTTAAATCTCTGAATTTTATATCATCTTGTAATTTTTGACGGATGTAACACTCCTAAATATTTTACATCCAGTCGTCTCTCAACTTCTCTCTTTCTTCTCTGTTTTTCATTTTTTTTTTTCAAATTCAAATTCCATCAACTTCAATCTGTGATAGTATTGAGCAATTCGGGTGGTGAGCAATTCGATTTGAATTACAGTATTTACATAGCTCATGCTTGATAAGGATTGATTGCCCAAGCAACCCATCTTGAAGATGTGATTTGGGTGTCTGTTGGAAAATGGTTTGTAAAACCATGAGTTTTGGCCAAGTTTGAGCCTAATTTGAGATGGGATCCGAACACCGATTGAGTTGCATCCCGGTGGAAACGCGTTCTATGCCTAGTGGTGATTCACGTCGTATATATGATTGTTCAAAATCATTTTCTGAGTGAATGCGAAATTGACTCCCAAGGTGGCTTCGGCAACAAAGTGGTTGAACGAATTCAAAATCGAATTCATCTCTAGTTTCGTCCAGAAACTCTGAAGGTTCCAAATGGAGAATCAATTTTGATTTGGTTTCTCCTCCTTCTAGGAGTATTTATCAAATTTTTGATAGAAGTTAATATGGTGAAGGTCGATTTAATAGCCGATTTTAAAACGTGTGCTCACCGCATTTTAGGCGAATTCTCAAAGGCGAACCGTGGAAATTCAAACAGATCTGTGGCTGGTAGAACCGCCATCTCAAAGTCTAGAAATACCCCACTCATCCTGAGTTGTAAGATATAGAAATTCAAGTCGAATTACAATAAAAAAGAGTCGAATTCGCGTTGAATTTTTTCTGAAATTTGTTGCTCTGTTTTTCTTCTTCATCATTCAAGTTCGAGTTTTTTGAGTCAGAGAGAGTGCAACACCAGTTTGGTTTGCCATATCTGGATCGTTGTGCTGTAGTCTTGGATTATAGTCGTTGTATAAGAGAGAGAGAGAGAGAGAGAGAGAGAGAGAGAGAGAGAGATAATGATGATTATGATGTTTGGTTGGAAGGAAAGTTAGACGTAATGAGGAATAGAAGGTGTTCTGCTCATCTCTCATATGGTTTTGACGGGAGAAACTGCTGTACTTAATCTTTATGATCGTGCAACACACTCGGTTGAAATATACAGTTCTATTAGAAATTACAATGTAATATGAAATTTATGAAGTTTAATAGGATTGTGTTTTTGGGTAAACTACAACTGTTATTTACCCACACACTTTTTATTTATTTTAATTTTTTTAATCTTTTCACTATTTTAAAAATATTTTTTACACACTCTTCCACTAGGGTTATAATTTAGATGGGCTCAGCCTGAGTTTAGCCATAAATTTTTTAGGACTTGGACCTAAATATGGAATAAATTAAATTCATTAGGTAGAAATCCCAAACAAACTGAAGCCAAAATTGAATATATAAATATATAAGGGTAAATTACACTGAGACCCTCTGAAATTTTTATTCAATACAGATTCTTTCTCACATTTGAAAAATTATACTCATCTCCCTGAGATTTGTAATCTCATTACAAATTGTTCCATGTATTGTTGATATCATGCCCTAAAATTTTCTAAATGATCATCTTGTTTTTTTTTTTTTTTCCTATTATTTCTTCTTCCTTTCATCATGACTACATTCTACAACTTTCCATCATTAAATTCTACCTGAAGATATTCTTATTGAGTGATGATACACAAATATAAATTTTATATAGAATTTTTAAACACAATGATATAGTTTAATAATGACCTTTCACTTTAAAATAAAACACCTATAAACATGATTTATATTTACAAGAATATCACTATCACAATATTTTTATGATATTTTTTTGTATAAATTGTTATATATGAATATAGTTTTTCAATTTTATTTCTATCATTATATCTAGATTAGACCAATTTAATCTAGATATATTTTAAAAGTATAAAGATAGTATAATTTTTTTTAAAAAAATCTATTGAATATAACAAAATAAGATAATGTATTAAATTTTTGTTTTTTTGTTTGTTTGTTTGTTTTTTTTTTTTTTTTTTTTGTATTTGGGGAATTTTAAAAGAAAATTATAAAATATTATACTTCTTAAGTATATCTAGATTAAGTATATCTAAAAAATACAAAAATTGCTTAAAATATTAAAAAAATAAAAATAAAAATAAATTTTTAAAAAAAAAAACACAAAAAATAAAAATTGTGTGAGTTAAACGAAAGAAGATGGTTGTTACTTCCTTTGAAATTAGATGAACAAAATATCTGTATTATTTTATTATTTTATATATATAAAGGCTAAGGGGCAAGTATATGTCATTCTAATTTGACGGGAGATAAGTGTAATTTTTCAAATGTAAGAGGGATCTGTAATAAACGAAACCTTAGGCGGTGTTGTGTAATTTACCCAATATATAAAGATATTAAAAAACCATTTGAAAATTGACTATTTTAATTGATTTTTTGACTTTTTATGAAAAGATATGTAAAAAAATAAAGAGAGTGATATGATAATTTGTAATAACTTTTTTACTATTTTATCTCCTTTCCAAACAAGGCCTATATATATATATATATATATAAGTTATTAGGCCATCTACAACCGTTCACCAAATCCATCATCAAATTCAAATTTGGTGAAAAATAGGTACTTTTTGTGCTCCAACGATTTCATCAAAATGGTATCAAATTGAGAATGCCTCAAAATTTTCACCAAATTGAACATGTTTTGTACCTTTCAGCAATTTACTATGCATAGCTGTTAAGTGTGACCCACGGGACAACCGGCTGGATGAACTACCAAGTGTGCTCTGGGCATATCGGACTACGCCAAAAAGACAACTGCCCCCTACGAAAGTCTTTGGCAAAGACACTGCCAAAAAGCATGGAAAAGCTCATGGCCAGAATTGAAAAATACGCCAGAGTCGAGGAAGATACATCGGGGACTAAGGAGACCAAGCATGAAAAAGGAAACAGCTCGCCGAAGCGAGGCCGAAGTAACAATGGATCCAGCAAGCAAGAGACAGAACTGAGGGCTGCCCAGGCAGTGACAACTGTGTTCCGAATCCCAATCCACAAAGTCCTGGGTCGAATTCGGAATCAACCCTATTTCAGAATACCAGCGAGGGCACCAGGAGAATTTATGGGAAGAAACCTTGGCAGGCATTGTGCCTACCACAATGAAGATGGGCATATGACTCAGGGCTGCAGAGCCCTGAAAGCACACTTAGAAGACCTAGTGAGGCAGGGTCATCTGAGAGACCTTGTCGATGAAGCCAGGACAAAAGAAGAGCAGGCAAGATTGCCTCAGGCACTAGCGGCCCCGCCCCCACCCCCAGCACAGCAACCTCAGGCAGGAGGACCTCGGGTAGTCAATGTGATTCACTCGAAGGTCAACGAGAACGAAATCAGGGGGGAGACCCAAAAGGTGAAGCACCTGCAACATGTCTACCAAGTCGGGGAGAAGAGACATCGGGCAGAGGAGTGCCCAGTAGTGTCCTTTTCAGAAGCCGACCTTGAGATGGTACAGCATCCGCATAATGATGCCTTGGTAGTATCCCTCCAGGTTGGGGAGTGCCAAGTAAAATGCATCCTGATTGACCAAGGCAGCTTTTGGGACATCATGTAACAAGGAGCTCGGCCTTTACCCAGACGATATGCAGCAGTCTAATAGCCCAATGGTCGGGTTCAATGGAACGCCGACATGGCCACTGGAAACAACCAGCTTGGAGGTGCAAACAGGCACCAAGAAGGTAACAACAGAGTTCACCGTAATCGACACACCCTCCCCATACTACATCATCTTGGGAAGGCCATGGTTGCATGCAATGGGGGCTGTTCCCTCAACTTTGCATCAACTATTGCGGTTCCTAACAGAGCATGGGATTGAAGAGATCAGAGGAGACCAATTGCAGGCAAAAAATTGCTCCATGGCAACAATGAAATCCACCTGCAGCATTCGAGAACCAGAGAAGGCAGAGATCGAAGACGAGGACGTGAAGGTCCTAGATGATGTCGGCAAGGAACCAGCCGAGAAGAGTGAAGAAGCATTGAAGAAAATCCTCGTCCAGGAGGGGGATGAAGAACGCTTCTTTCTTCTCGGCTCGGGTTTAGCCAAAGAGGAGGAAAAAGAGTTGGAAGCTTTTTTTAGAGCAAATATTGAGGTGTTCGCGTGGAAATGCTAGGCATTGACCCCGAGGTCACTTGCCATAAGCTGAACGTTGACAGGTTGGCCAAACCTGTAATCTAACGAGCGAGAAGACCGACGTTGGCACACGTCAAAGCAGTGGAAGAGGAAGTGGACAGACTTCTCGAGGCCAGGGCCATTCGAGAGGTAAATTACCCGACATGGCTATCGAACACAGTAGTGGTGAAGAAGAAAACGGTAAATGGAGGGTCTATGTAGACTTTACCAGCTTAAACAAAGCTTGTCCCAAAGACAGCTTCCCTCTACCTAAGATTGACCAGCTAGTGGATGCCACCTCGGGCATGGAAGGATGAGCTTCCTGGATGCCTACAGGGGGTATTACCAGATAACTATGGACCCTGTGGATGAAGAGAAGACTGCGTTTATCACTTCCAAAGGACTATACTGCTACAGAGTGATGCCCTTCGGGTTGAAAAACGCAGGCGCAACTTACCAAAGGTTGGTAACCAAGATGTTCAGACACCTGATTGGCCGAACGGTGGAAGTCTACATCGACGACATGGTCGTGAAGACCAAGGAACCAGAAGGACATCTGGCCGACCTCAAAGCAGTCTTTGAAATCTTGAAATCATATCGGCTCCGATTCAATGCATCAAAGTGCGCATTTGGAGTGGGATCTGGTAAGTTTTTGGGATACCTGGTGACCAGAAGGGGCATTGAGGCCAGCCCAGATCAGATTAAGGCCATCTTGGAGTTGAAGAGCCCGACGTCGGCAAAACAGGTACAAATGTTGACTGGAAAGGCTGTAGCCCTAAATAGGTTCATCAGGAGAAGCTCAGATAAGTGCAAACCTTTCTTCAACTTAGTGAAGAAAGCCACAGACTTCCTATAGACCGAGAAGTGCGAAGCCGCATTGGTCGACCTGAAAAAGTACCTGACCACGGCCCCAGTCCTCTCAAATCCAGAACCTGGAAAGGAGTTGTTTCTGTACTTAGCAGTTTCAGAACACGCAGTAATCGCAGTGGTGATCCGAGAAGAAAAAGGGGAGCAAATGGCTGTTTACTATGTAAGCAAAACCTTGGCCGATGAAGAAACAAGGTATCTACCCTTAGAGAAATTGGCACTGGCTCTGGTAATGGCGTCAAAGAAGCTGAACCATTACTTCCAGGCCCATAAAATTGTGGTGCTAACTGAACACCCCTTGAAGTCCTTGCTGCAACAATGAGACTTAACAGGAAGAATAGCCAGATGGGCAGTCGCCCTAGGCCAGTATGACCTGGAGTACAGACCCAGAACAGCAATCAAAGGCCAAGTTCTGGCCGACTTCATGGCGGAGTTCACACCGGAATCCATCGAACATCGGGCTCCATTGAGCCGAGGTGAACGATGTCCAAACAGGCAAGAAGAAGCCCAGCCAAAGGCGAAAGAACAAAGAAAAGAGGAAAAACTCAAACCATGCAGTATTTACATCGGTGACTCCTTTCGACTGTTCGTTGATGGGAGTTCAAACCAACAGGGAGCAGGGGCAGGAGTAGTTTTGATATCTCCAGATGGGCAGATAATAGAACAATCGATTCGTTTGGGGTTCAAGGCCTCAAACAATGAAGCAGAGTACGAAGCACTCATTGCAGGACTAAAACTGGCAGCAACAGTACAGGCAGATGAGGTAATAGTCTTTTGTGACTCACAACTCATAGTTAACCAAACAATAGGCGAGTTTACAGCCCGAGATGAAAGGATGTCGGCTTACGCAAAAAAGGTCATCAGGCTGTTAGCCTTGTTTCAGAATTGCCGACTACTTCAGATAAGCCGAGATGATAACAATCACGCCGATGCGTTGGCCAACCTAGCTAGTGCGATACAACCTGGAAAAGCAAGGACAATAATGGTCGACTACTTGTCGGGCCCGAGCATCGAACCACTGACCACAGAGCGTGAAGCAATGTGTGTGGACATGGGACCAAGCTGGATGGATGCAATTGTTGTATTCTTGAAAGAAGGAAAGCTGCCAGACGACCACAAGGAGGCACACAAGATCAGATTGAAGTCGGCAAGATTCATTCTAACAGCGGAAGGACATCTCTACAGAAGATCCTTCACTGGACCCCTTTTGAGGTGTGTACATCCTTTGCAAGTTGAAGATTTTTTATATGAAATTCATGAAAGAATTTGTGGAAGCCACGCTGGGGGCAGATCACTTGCCCATAGGGCCATTACCCAGGGGTATTGGTGGCCCTACATGCAGAAAGATACAGAAGCCTATGTGAAGAAGTGCGAAAAATGCCAAAGATTTGCACCTCTGATACACCAACCAGCAGCAGACCTGAACCCTGTATCCAGTCCTTGGCCATTTGCCCAATGGGGCATGGATCTCGTTAGGCAACTACCCCAAGCAACTGGGCAAAAAAAGTACTTGCTGGTAGCAACGGATTACTTCACTAAATGGATAGAAGCTGAACCCCTTGCCAAAATCCGAGATGTAGATGTGAAGAACTTCATCTAGAAAAATATCATCACAAGATTTGGGATTCCAAGAGCAATAGTTACCGACTATGGAACGGAATTTGACAATAAGCTAATCAAAAGATTCTACGCAAAGTTCAAGATCAAGAACTACTTTTCAACCCTAAGTTTTCCTCAGAGCAATGGACAAGCTAAAGCATCCAACAAAGTTATCTTGGATGGGATAAAGAACAGGCTGCAGGCAGCCAAAGGAAAGTGGGTGGATGAACTACCAAGTGTGCTCTGGGCATATCGGACTACGCCAAGAAGATCAACGGGGGAATCTCCCTTTTCCATGGCCTATGGCATAGAAGCTGTCATTCCACTGGAGGTCAGCATCCCTGGGATCAGAACCCAGGGAGTAGAAAACGGGACTAATGATGTACTCTTAGCCCGAGATCTGGACCTACTAGAAGAAAGAAGAGAGAGAGCTGCAATTCAGCTGGCAGCATACCAGCAGCAGCTTGCCAAAGCTTACAATAAAAAAGTTAACCCAAGGGAATTCCAAGTTGGCGACCTAGTCTTGAGAAAAGTTGTCGGCAACAAGAAGGATCCCAGGAAGGGCAAGCTTGGCCCAAAGAAGGAAGGACCCTACAAAATCACTTTGGTATTGGGCAATGGGGCATATCGGCTTGAAGATAATGAGGGCAAAGAGTTGCCAAGACCTTAGAACACTTGCAATTTGAAATTTTTCTATCATTAGAATTTTTTGTCATTTTGCCGAAGTAAATAAATAAAGTTTTTAGCTTGTTTATATATGTACACTTGTGACTGATAAAGATACATAACGCTGTTTCTGGAATGCATGTATAATGAGAACCCAAGTGGAACTTAGGTTCACATCAGGGGGCAGAGAAAAGAGAGATGATGTTTAACACTTGTTGAAACTTGAGAAAAGTTTACAAGTTGAAGATAAACCGATATAATGTTTAACACTTGTTGAAACTTGAGAAAAGTTTACAAGTTAAAGTTAAACCGATATGATATTTAACACTTGTTGAAACTTGAGAAAAGTTTACAAGTTCAAGTTAAACCGATATGATGTTTAACACTTGTTGAAACTTGAGAAAAGTTTACAAGTTGAAGTTAAACCGAGATAATGTTTTACACTTGTTGAAACTTGCGAAAAGTTTATAAGTTAAAGTTAAACCAAGGGAGTATTAAGCTAAGTACTTATGTACTTGCCGATGTAAACTAAGGTGTTTCACCCCGAGAAGGTTGCACAAGACTACGGTGCATCTTGAAGACATGAAATTATTCTAAGTATGAAAGTCATACAAGAAGCAATAAAGGGAAGACAAACATGCAAACATTCAAGAAAGAAGGAAGTTGTATTCATTAAAAGGCACGTTGGCCCTATGAAAAGCTTACATTGTCTCAAAAACAAAGAAGTACAAGGTACAAAGCACAAAAAAACATGAAAATTAAGAGTCTTCAGCAGCATTAGCAGGCTGGGTTTGGACCTCGGAGGACTGCTGAGAAACAATCTCGGCGGATTTCTCAGCCGCAAGCTCCACGTCAATTTCTTGAAGGGTTTCATCAAGCCTCTTGTCGACAAAGATCACCTCGGATGATGCTTTCTCAGGAGTACCATCTTTAGGAACCTCCTCATCTTAAGTCAAGTCTAGGACTTGCTCATTTTGAGGAGGAGACTTGGCCCCAGCAACATCTTTTGACTTCCTCACCAAAACCTCCTCCTCGGACTCAGAGTCCTCGTCGGCAGATTGGCTTGGAGTTGGCGGGAACGGCAGAGGAAGGACATCGACATTCCTGAGGAGGGAGTCCTCAGGGATATCAAGCCTTTTCAGCAAGGTCATCCAACCAAGGGACAAGCCCCTGTTGCATGCCTGCTTCACCTGCTTTTCGTAATCTACCGTAACATCGGCCACCCCTTCGCTATAGCCCTTCTCGTCGATGGCCTTAACTTCAGCCTCTTTGGTGGCCAGGGCATCTTGAAGCTCCTTTTGGGCCTCGGCCAACTTGTCCTCGGCCTCTTTCAGCTGGGCTTGGAGGACTTTGTTTATTGCCTCAGCAGCACCAACCTTCTCTTTGGCGTCGTCCTTCTCTTTGATAGCGACCTCGGCCTGATCCTCCAGGGTCTTCATCTTTGACTGTAAATTTTTATTAATTTTCTGCAGACTGGAGATCTCCCTCTTCTTCTCGGCCAGCTTCTCCTGGTTCTCGAAAGATTGAACTGAGAAAGAATGAGCATACTGGATGGCCTGAGACAAACAAAAATCAGAACAGAAGTTATTACAAAATCTTTTAAAGTATAAAAAGAAGGAAAGAAAGAAAAATGACCAAATAAAGGCACTTACTTGAACAGAACGCTGAAGCATCAGAGCATAGTTCTCATACTCGCTTAACTCGGCGTTTCGGTCAAGATTGCCGGGAAGCAACAGAGCGGTACTCAGGGCAACGCCGACATTGATGTCATCGGCGCTATCACTGGCCATAACTGGCTTGTCTTCAAGAGTGATTTGGGGGGCCGGGGGGGCATCATGCTTTGAAGATCCTGAAGTAGTTGCAGCAGATGACCTCAGCCTCTTCGATCGGATGGACTCGGATGGCTGGGCCTCGGCGGGCCTCTTCTCGGCAGCAGATGTGGTTTTCTCACTTGAAGCCAATTTTGAAATTGGCAGAACGTCCTCAGTGTCAACTTGAGACACCTTTGCTTTGGGCTGAGCCTTCTTGATTCTCTTTTGTTTCTGCTTTGACTGAGGATGGGTTTGTGCAGCTTAAGCGTCAACGTCAGTAGGAATGTTGGCCAAAAGATCCTTGGCAACTGCTTTTTGGCGGCCCATCTCGGCAGGGAAAACGGTTTGTCGCCGACGCTGGCGCTGGGATATCGGGATCAGATACAGAGCCGAAGTTGATGGCTGCTCGGCTGGATCAGAGGTTGATCCCTGGTCTGTCCGAGATGTGGATACGACTAGTGGAGTTGTGGCAGAAGGTGGAGAAAGGCTTTTCTTCTTCTTTTTTGAGACGTCAGGAAGAGTAGACTTATAGGTAGGAATGAAGTTGAGAAGTAGAGGGGCCTTTCGCTTATGGACTGGCAAATCTAAGAGTTTCCTCAAGTCTTTGCTGGGAAAGAAAGATTGACGGAAGCCCTTTGGTGGCTGAGGAAGAGTTGCAAGAAAAAGCAGACATTAGAAACGAACAAAGTATTGAAGACTTTAAAAACAAGTTAGTATGAACACAAGGCTCTTACCATTGCCCTCTACAAAAACTAAACGAGGAAGAGGGTAGAGATGGAGGTCCTCGTCTGGAGCAAATTCCCAGTTCCCCGAGGTAATAAAGTAATCATCTCCAGCTCCCTTGTTGGAATCTGGGAGGTCGGCTACGATTTTGTATTCTGTGGATCTCAGCCTGAGGTAGTAAACATAGCCCATGTCTTTTTTGAGGCCACACATGATGTAGCAATACTGGATGTCGGCTAAGGTGATCCTAGTGTTTTCTTGTTCGGCCAAGGCTATGATACCATTAATAACTCGATAGGAGTTAATGGCGAGTTGTATTGGATTCAATTTGTAGTAGTGGAGTATCTCACGAAAAAGGGTGTTGAGTGGGAGCCGAAGTCCGCACTCAATGAAGGCTACCACAGGGAAGGGCATAGAATCGGTTGTAGGCATGATGGAGTCATCCTCCCTAGCCAACCTCAGATGGACGTCGGCAGGGATGGAAAACTCTCGCCTAAAGTATTCTAATTTTGTCGGGGTATCTACCCTATGCTTCCACATACCCATAATGTCGGCTTAAATGGAGGTATCGAATTTCAGGAAGAAGTATTTTTGGAGGGTTTAAAGGACCTCGGCTAAAAACCTAAAAGTGTACTATGGAAAGGGTTTATACGGATCCAGAGGGAATTCGTTTCAGGTTTTCCTAAAACCTTGTGGGTTCTATAAACAAATCCCAAAACCTAACTCTATGGGAGCAAGATTGGAGGCAGAAATCTGGAAAAGAAACAGAAAACAAGAACGTGTTTCAGAATCAATAACAAGGATGAACTGCCAAGAACACTGTGACAGAGTGTGTGAAAGGGTTCAAGGTCAAGAACAGTTGCAAAATTGCAGAAAAATTGTGAGCAGTGCGAGTGTTAAAGACATGGGCAAAGGGCAAAATCGTGAAATAAACACATTCAGATGCATGATTCGTGAATCAAATGTTGGAGTAAAATAGCAATGGCAACTAATGATGAAGCAAAATTTCATGGAGCACAACAAGAATTAAGACCAAAAGGAATGGTGAATTACCAGAGAAAAGAAGCCGATGCTTGAGATCGCTGAAGTCAGAAGAACGACGGCAGCGAAACAAATTGGCAAGAACTTCGCCAGAAGAGGTGAAACAGCGGTGACGGCAGAGCTTCAAAGCTTGGAAAAATGAAGGATTAGAGAAAGACTAGAGAGAGAAAGTTTTTGAATACAGACGAAGTAAAGTGAAGAAACAAGAAGGGAAAAGGTTTTTGTTAAAAAAACTTAAAACGGCGGCAAAACAGAATTGATGAGCCTAGAAAAACGGATTTGCCAGACGGCGCATGTAGGCGCGAAATGACTTATAAGCGTGTCCGGAGTACGATCCAATGAGAAGAAGACGCGTGGCTAAACGATTGAGTTGTTATGTATAACAGCTCATACGCGAGAAGGAGCTCTTGGAATTCTTGATCTTTAAGAAGACACGTCGGCCTATGATGATGATTTCGGCTTAAGCTGATGTACTAGCACTAAGTACCGATATAGGTTCCATCACTTCAGAATGCCGAGGTAATAGAACCTAGGGGGCAGTTGTGGGGATATATTTTCTGTATACCAACACGTGGCCAAGGTGACGCCGACGTGTCAGCCGAGGTGCCACGTGTCTTGGTCATTACGCCGAGGTGATCTCGATAAGGCCGAGGTTATCTTCGAAGATATCGGAATCCGAGATAAGTGAATAAGGCACAAGAGTCCTAGAATGGGGGAAGACTTCAGTTGGGTAAGGATAAGACTCATAGGGAGTTTATCCCAATCCGACTGGGAGTCCCAGATTAGCAGTGATTTTGAGTCCATTAGAGCTAGGCTTCTAGTGGAACTAGGACTGAGTTAACTATAAAAGAAAGGTACCCCGATGGGTCTAAGGTACGCAATTTATATTCTAAACAGTAAGATTAGCACTATTGATGATCTTTGAGAGATATACTGACTTGATCGTCGGAGTGCCCCCGGATGGACGAACCATCGTCGGAATCTTCTCTTTCTGTTGCAGGTCAGCCAGGTGTCATCTATTCTGCCAGTTCTCTCCAGCTGATTACTGAGTTGGCAGTGTGATCAGAAAATCACCCACACACCTCCGAATGACCACCTCAAGCAAAATTTTGGAAAAATTTTACACTGGGAGGTCGACCCCCCAGATGACCCCAAAAAAAGACCAACAGTATACCTCAGTAACAAAGCTAAAGAAGAGATCAAAAATCAACCAAACAAACACATATAAGTCTCCGTAATTATGTATAATCAAAATCCCAGAAGCAGAAACTCCCTTAAATCCAAAATTGATCAACCAAAATTGAATCTTTCTTCATAATTTTATAAATTTTCACTCAAGTTTGATGTAGTGAAGAAAGAGAAGGAAGGAGTTAATACTAGTATGGTAAAAATGGTTCGTTTGTAAAGGGATTATAAAGAGAGAAACAGAGTGAGTGAGACAATAACACTCTGTTTGATGCATACACAGAGTCGCTGAAGCTTCGTTGCCGACCAGACGGTTGGGAGAGAGATTTTGACAGAAAATTCCAAAGAAAATTTGTTTGGAAAAAGGAGAGAGAGAGAGAGAGAGAGAGAGAGAGAGAGAGATTTTGGGAAGAGAATAGTGGGTGTGAGATGATTTTTGTATTGAAAGCTTCCAAACACAACACAACAGCCCCAATTGTTTTAGAAAAGGTTTTTCATTTTTTTTGCATTAACCGGTCGACTAGTGGTTTGATGAAAAGTCAAAATCCTCCATTGGAGCATGCGATATCAAATAGAGGAAATTGTCTTTTTTTTACTCAAATTTGATGAAAAATCTGGTGGATCATTGAAGATGCTCTTAGCAGTTGAATGATGTTAAATTAATTTGGATCATTAAATAATATTCAAGTAAATTACAAAATCTCATTGATCCCTTCATTTTCAGTGTAATAGTCAACCATTTACACTTTAAATCAAATTTCAATCTTACCCTTCCATCCATATACCCTTAATAAAACTAATAGAAACTGGAAGTTGATGGACTTAATTGAGATTTTTGTGAAAGTGTAAGGACTAAAGTGAAAGTTTAATAAAAGTGTAAGAGTGTTAATGAGACAACAAAAATGTCACACATGCTTCAAATGACAAGTTTCGTCAACTTCATTAACAGTGGATAGAAGGGTGAAATTACAATTTAACTTAAAGTGTAAGACGTTAATTGTTACAATTGAAAATAAAAAGACTAAAATGTGATTTGATAAAAGTACAAGTGTACTAAATGTAATTACTCCATAATATTCACTATAGCGTATATATATATATATTTAGCGTAAGTACTAGATATTATATACTTAAGTAATTGTTGGCTACATATTTTGTAAAAGCCAGTTACAGTTCGACACGTGGCAGAATAAGGATATTATGGGAAGAGGATTCAAGTCTTCGATCCTGATCGTACGCGTGGCGATGAATATTGGTTCTCACGTGATCTGAGTAGCATTAGATCAGTAAAGAGATGCAAGGTGACATGGCTCTAACGGTTACTCACATTCGAATTCAAATATAGGAGGGAAGTTCAACTGTAAGTGATGGCGTAGTGGAACTACTTCTAAGGCAGCATGATCAGCGATCATGGAGGAGCAGTTCGACGGTTTGAAGTGCAGTTCGAAGGTCATTCTTGACGAGTATAAATAGCAGGGAAGCCCCCAGAAAAAACCCCCAGAAAAAAACCCCCAGACTCAGATCATACAAACCAGTCTTTACTTCATATTTTCCTTTCCAGTTTTACATTTTCTGTACTTTAAATACCTGTTCTTTAAATTCCTGCACTTTAAATACCTGCACTGCATTTCGATTCATAGGAGTAGTTTCAAGTAGATTCGAGTAGACTGCTGCTGTAAACCTCTTCGAGGCTGAGTTTGGACTATTGTAAGTGTTCATCTTAATGAAATACTTTGATTGTTCTTCATATTAACTGTTATTTCTCTTAATTTCTCCTAAGTCAAGCCACCAGTAAAAGTCCTCTTCATTGAGGCTGAGAGAACTAAAACACAATCGTCTGATAATTGGTTGGCAATTATAATTTCTATAAGGACTAATTGATCCTTGCTGGCACGCTCGCATTTACAAAAATACCCTTCGAAAAGCCAAAAAGCCAACATATATTTTTTGCACGCCCAGTGGGACTTAATTTAAAATGACTAGAAGAAGACGACAAGAAGAAAATGAACGTCTGGAAGAAGGTGTAGAATGAGAGGTAGAAATACCTAATCCAGAAGATAATGTGGTAACACATCCTGTGGAAACTCCCATGTTATCAGAACCTATGGTCGAACAGACCAGTACTTCTAGACAAGAACCATATGTTCATAATATTGGACGAAACCAAGGAATTGGACCATCCACCGTTCCATCTACTCAGCCAACAAATCCATGGGATGGCTTAGTAGATGCTATGGGACAACAATTAATGAACACAATGGAAATGTGGACAACATCCTTTTTGGAACGAATGAATAACCACCAATCAACAAATACAAGACACACAGAGGAAGTTTTAAATGTCTCTCAGCAGAGATTGGCTAGAGAAAAACAGCCTATGCAAGTTAATGGACAATCTAATGGTCAGACTAGTACTCAGAACTATGAAAGACCATCGCCTCAGTCTTGGTATGAACCCATTTCGAGGCCTATAATAGGCCAAAATGCCTCAGTACTCAACAATAAAGCCACACACGTTGGTGGATCTGGTCAAGTACAAGAAATTGGCGTGAGAATGGTTACAAATCCCATGTTCGAAGCCATACCTGGCACTAGGGGATATAATAATCCTTTGTTCGAATTTATACCCGGGGGGTTGGAGGGTTTTCCTGTAAATGGAAGGGACACAACACCTGTTCCAGCAGGACAGGCTCAAAGGGGTTGCCCATACCCCCAACAGCAACCTGCACCACAGGGGCAACCAGTCCCAAATGTACCACCTTATAGACCAAGAGGACCACAAGCGCAAGTTTGCCCACCAAACCCTGTGTTTGTTCCTCCAGTAGTGGTTCAGCAGGCACAGAATATGGTCCCTAGGGACCAAATTGTTGATATTGTTAGGGAGATGTGTGGACCGATGGCTCGGGGGGTCCAGACTCCTGTATACAGAAAACCATACCCAGAATGGGTAGATAGGGTACATGAATACCCAAGAGGATTCAGAATACCAGATTTTACCCTATTCTATGGAACTGGAAATCAGTCAACAGTAGAGCATATTGCCAGATTCGCTGCTCAATGTGGTGAATTCACTAATCATGACTACATGAAACTAAGATTATTTCCAAATTCCCTAACTTGGGGAGCATTTGTATGGTATATCAACCTTACACCTGGCTCCATTCAAAATTGGCAACAAATGGAAGAGGCATTTCATGCTCAATTCTTCCAGTTGGAGCCAGAGGTGTCCATGGCAGACTTGGCAAGATTGAGTCAAAGGCCTGAAGAAAAGGCTACTCAGTTTATTTCCAGATTTAAAAGGGCTCGAAATAAATGTAGGGTCATCCTTCCAGAGCCAGAATTTGTAAGATTGGCTCAAAACGGTTTAGAGTTCAGGCTTCGAAAGAAATTTGACTCAACTGAATTCAGGGATTTGGTCGAATTAACCTATAAGGTGTCTCGATATGAAGCATTACTATAGGAGGAACAAGATCGAAATAATGCTTCGTATAAGACGTACTATAGAGATCCCAATTATGAGATTGATGCAGCAGAGATTGTGGGCAAAGAACCTGTAATCTGTGAAGCATTAATTCATAAGGATACAACCATCGACCAGCAGTTTAAAAAGAAAGACTTTCACAGAAAGTACTCTTTCGATTTAACAAAAGCAGATGACATTTTTGATCATCTGCTTGCAGCCAATTTCCTTAAGTTACCAAAAGGAGTAAAACTGCCATCTCCAGATGAACTCAAAGGAAAAGTATACTGTAAATGGCATAATTCTTGGTCTCACTCGACTAAAAACTGCATTGTTTTTCGAGACAGGATCCAAGAGCAAATTCGGAAAGGAAGTTTGAAGTTCCCAGCCAAAACAGAAAAAGCCATGGGAATTAACAGTAACCTGTTTCCAGAAGTTGGAGAAAGCGCGGCTAATGTGGTTGTACCAAACTTTCAGAATCTATCTCTGCAGGAATTGGAAGAGGTCAATGTGCAAATGCATATTGCCAACCAGACAACTGCCAAAAAGGAGACTGGAAACCCACCAACTATTGGGCAAGGTTTCTCACATCAGAAGGAACACTCTGATGACGAAGCACTAGATGATGATTCCCTGAAAGCAGCTGTAGTGCAAAGGATGTGTCCCAGGTGCAGACTGAGTTACAAATGGTTGAAGGGGCTTCCAATTGATGGGAAGCAATACTATAGGGATGTTCAGAGACGTCCTAAATCAACCAATGCTTACAACAAAAGGCCGTATCCGGCTGGTGACAGGCAGCGGCCATTAGTGGTTGAACCTGTAGTGGGCAGGATGCATGCTAATGACAAGAGACCCTTGTATGAGTCCAGGTCACCTAATTACTACAGAATGGAGAGCAGTCACTCTGAAAAAAGACTGGAGAGGGGTTCAGGTTATGGGAGTAAAGCCAGAAATTGGCCCTTTAGACCAACTCCACGCAGGACAGAAAGTAGCTCCTTCCATCGAAGGTCTGAATCAGGCTCGAAACATGAAGTCAGAGCCAAGCACTTACCTTCACAGCCAGTGTCGAAGGTGGCTTCGAAGGTAGAAGGAAACAGTTCGACATCTGGATCAGTAAGCTCGTGGGTACCTGGGGTCCCAGATTGGTTTGTAATGCAGAACAAACCTAGGGAGGCACCTATTCAAAGGGATGTTGGAAACCAAGGCAGGATGGTCAAGCCTCCTTTGGTGGCCCCAAACAATTGGATATTGCTTAAACATCCAAAGACAAAGGAACCAGATATGGTCCCAGTCATTTCCAGATCACAAAGAAGGAAAATTCAGCACAGGTATACCCAGTACCAGCAAGGTCTGAAGGAAAGTGGAGAGAGTTCTTCACTGGTCAAGACAGAAGGAAAGAAGACTTTGAAGTCAGACCATACTCCAAAACCGACTCTATAAAGCAAAGTGATTTGTAGCAAAGAACAGTTGGCCCAGGTTTATTCTGAACTAAAGGCCAGAGAGAAGTCTAGTTTGGCAGGGTTGGAGAAGGCCCTGATGGAAAGTGATAGCGAAACAGAAGAAGAGATTGGCATGAGCCAAAAGAAGGAAATGGCAGAAGAAGAAATGTTCGAAGCCTTCATGGCTGAACAAACATTTCTGATTGAAGAGCCAGTTGAGAAAGATCCTTTGAAGGGATCAGTTAGCAACGAAGTGCCAGAGTGCAGCATGGAGGATGCTGTTGAAGCCACTGAGCAAGGTAGCCAAGGGGGGAAAAAAGTACAGCCAGCCATCCAATTTGGCTCATTTCCTCCCGTGTCAGTCAACATGGTACACATACTGCCTCATGAGTTCCAGGCTGGAAATGAGGACCAAGATGACCAAGACATGGATCCTATTTCTGTCTCCAGTGAAGATTCACAAGTAAGTATGGTACAGGATGACCCTGGAATGGCTATTCCAATGGAAACTGAATGCGAGAGCGAGGAAGAAGTGAGCATCAACCTCTCATATCCTTTTGAATATCCCTCGAATTCTATGACTCAACATGTCAAGCCTTTGTACATCAAGGCTTTTTTCGATGGGATACAACTGAACAGAGTCCTGATAGACAATGGGGCAGCAGTGAACTTATTACCGAAATCTTCTTTGAAGAAACTAGGGAAAAAGAATCCCAGGTTGATTCCAACCAGCACAACCATCGTTGGCTTTGCTGGAGACAAACAGATGGCTCAGGGGATTTTACCCATTAACTTGAGTGTTGGAACCAGGGACTGTATGACAGCATTCTTTGTAATCGACAGTAATGCCAAATACAATGCCTTACTTGGGAGAGACTGGATCCACACTAACAAATGTGTGCCTTCCTCTTTGCATCAGAAAATCATGATGGCCTTAGGCAACAGAGAGACAGAGGAGATTGATGCAGATCCTCAACCTTTCATAGCCTGTGCAGACTTCGCAGAGGCCAAATTGTATATTGAGGGGGTGACACCACTCAGTATACTGAGGAAAGCTGATGGCTCAGCCGAAGTGACGGCTGATGAGGAAGTGACACACCTGAAGCACTTAGTCCAAGAGAGTGCTGATGAAGAGATTGTCGTTAAAGATGACAATGATGCCTGGTTGTAGCCAAAGAGATGAAGAACAAGAAGCCAAGTCTTTGGCTCTGATTAAATTTTCAACATTGGACGTAAAAGCAATAGTCCAGAGAGTACAGGAGCAAGAAAGAAAAGCCATGATAATTGGCTGTAAACAGAAGCAGCCACAGGTCAGAACTTTGACCCTTGGTAAATACTGTGCATTGGACATTGAGACAAAGGTCCAGGAGATACAGGAGGAGGATGCCTTATGGACGGATTTTGTCTATGAGGAGGAGGGTAAAGATGTTGAACTAAAGAACCTAGAAGCAGAACAAGATAAGAAGATTGTTTCGAAGGTGGAAGAAACTAAAGAAGAAGCTTCAATAAGTTCTCAGACACAAGACCCCTTAGAAGAAGTAAATTTAGGGGAAGGTTCTATACAACAGCCCACTTATATAAGTGCTTGCTTGAATGTTCTGGACAGAGACCAGTTGTTGGTTGTTCTGAAGAAATACAAAGATTGCTTTGCATGGTCCTATAATGAACTACCAGGATTGGATAGGTCATTAGTGGAACATAGGCTCCCTATGAAGCCTAATTTCAAGCCACACAAGCAGAAACCAAGAAGAATGAGTCCAGAAGTAATTCAGAAGGTCAAAGAGGAGATTCTTAGACTACTCAAGGCAGGCTTTATTAGGACAGCCAGGTATGTTGAATGGCTATCTAATATTGTGCCTGTAGTTAAGAAGAATGGTAAAATGAGGGTATGCATCGATTTCAGAAACTTAAATCTAGCAACTCCCAAAGATGAGTATCCTATGCCTATAGTGGACCTACTGGTAGACAGTTCAGCAGGACACCAAGTTTTGTCAATGATGGATGGGCATTCTGGTTATAACCAAATCTGCATTGCAGAGGAGGATATCCACAAGACAGCATTCAGATGTCCTGGAAATATTGGCACCTTCGAATGGGTTAAAATGCCATTTGGCCTGAAGAATGCTGGGGCTACATATCAGAGGGCTATGAACACTATCTTTCATGATCTCATTGGAGGGTATCTAGAGTGTTATATTGATGACATTGTAGTGAAATCCCAGTCCATGAAGGGAACATCTGTTTCAGTTAGAAACAGCTTTTGAAAGAATGAGGAAGTTCAAGCTGAAACTCAATCCTCTCAAATGTGCTTTTGGTGTATCATCTGGAAATTTCTTGGGTTATGTAGTGCACAAGAAAGGAATACAGATTGATCAGAACAAAGCCAAAGCCATCATCGAAGCTAGGCCTCCATCAAGTAAGAAAGAATTACAAAGGTTCCTTGGGCAGGTTAACTTTCTTAGAAGGTTTATTTCTAACACTACAGGGAAAACTAAAGCATTTTCTTCTTTGTTAAGGCTGAAAGATGAAGAAGAATTTGTGTGGACAGCAGAGCATCAAACTGCTTTCGAAGGTATCAAAGCCTACTTGGCCAACCCTCCAGTGCTGATGCCACCAAAGGGGAACAAGCCCTTGAAGTTGTACATAGCTGCAGCAGAAGATTCATTGGGAGCTTTCTTGGCCCAAGACAATGAGGAAGGCAAGGAACAAGCTGTTTATTACCTTAGTAGGTTTTTAAATTCTTGTGAATGTAAATATTCAGCTGTTGAAAAGCTGTGCCTTGCTTTGTATTTTGCTGCAATGAAATTAAGATATTATCTTTTACCTACAACTGTCTTGGTGATTGCAACCACAGATTTGGTTAAGTACATGTTATCTAGACCTATGTTGAGGGGAAGAATTGGCAAGTGGATACTAGCCTTATCAAAATTTCATTTAGAATATGTCCCTCAAAGGGCAGTAAAAGGGCAAGTCTTAGCCAATTTTCTGGCAGACCATCCATCTCAAACAGAGAGCCAAGAAGTGATGGAACTTGGCATGGCCAGTGTTGAGCCATGGCAGATGTGGTTCGATGGATCGAAAGCCAATGGCTTAATTGGAATTGGTATTGTGATTAAATCTCCACAAGGAGTAGAGACCACGCATGGTTTCAGAGTAGATGAAGCCACCTGTTCCAATAACCAAGCTGAATACGAAGCCTTAATAGTAGGATTAGAAATCCTGATTGGATTACAAGTACATGCAGTGGACATATTTGGGGATTCTCAATTGGTGGTTAACCAAGTAAAAGGGATTTTCAAGTGTCAAAGCGTAAGTATTCTGCCATATTATGTTGTTGCATTACATTTGCTTTCTCAATTTCAAGTAGCAAATGTGACTCATGTTCCAAGATTCTTGAATAATAGAGCTAATGACGTGGCTCAGAAAGCTTCGAACTTCAAGAGAAGGGATAATGCCCAAAGGGATATAAGCCAAACGACATATCAAAAATTGATACCACCTTTGAATAAAAGGAATGTGGTCTTGGAAGTCAATAGTAATGACTTACAAGAGCAAGATTGGAGACATCTAATAATGCAATACTTAACTGGTCCATCTTCGAAGGCTAGCAGGAAAACCAAGTTGCAGTCTATGCAATACATGATATATGGTAATGCTCTCTACAAAAGAGGGGGAGATGGCCTATTGCTAGAATGTTTAGGCCTAAAAGAAGCATTAACAGCTATGGCTGAGGTTCATGAAGGCATTTGTGGTGCCCATCAGCCTGGTGTGAAGATGAGGTGGTTGCTTCGAAGGCATTCCTACTATTGGCCAACTATCCTTAAGGACTGCATAGAATATACAAAGGGTTGCCAGGCATGCCAAAAGCATGGCACAATAAGGCATGTGCCCATAACTGACCTACATGCAGTAGTGAAGCCTTGGCCATTCAGAGGATGGGCCATGGATATGATGGGAAAAATACACCCACCTTCTTCGAAGCATCATTGTTTCATTCTAGTGGCCACTGACTACTTCACTAAGTGGGTCGAATCTAAGCCCTACAAGGCTGTAGACCAAACAGAAGTCATTGGGTTTATTAAAGACTTGATTCATAGATTTGGCATCCCACAAACCATAACAGTGGACAATGGAACTATGTTCGATGGAAAAATGGTGAGGTCTTTTGTAGCAGAATTTGGAATTAGCCTTATTAATTCCACACCCTATTATGCACAAGCCAATGGTCAAGCTGAATCATCCAATAAGTCCTTGAAAAAAGGAATACAAAAGGTTGTGGAGGACAATCCTAGGGATTGGCATAACCTATTGTTAGATGTGTTATGGGCTTACAGAACCTTCCCAAGATCAAGCACAGGAGTCACTCCTTATGCCTTAGTATATGGGCATGATGCAGTTTTACCTGTGGAGATTAATGTTAAATCTTTGAGAGTAAGATGCCAAGACCTGTTAGATCCTGAGTAGTACCATCAAAGTATGTGCTTGGAATTAGAAGGCATAGATGAAGCCAGAATTTTGGCATTAAATAGCATTCTTTTCCAAAAGAAGAAAGCAGCCAAGAATTATAATAAGAAAGTCAAGCACATTGGTTTCGATGAAGGTGATTTGGTATGGAAAACAATACTCCCAATAGGAATTAAAAGCCACAAGTTTGGCAAGTGGTCACCTAACTGGGAGGGACCATACCAAATTCATAGAGTTCTGCCTTTTGGAGCATACCATTTAAGAAATTTGAATGGTTATGTACATCCCAAAAAGATTAATGGCAGATATTTGAAGCCTTATTTTCCAACCATTTGGGAAACACAAGGGATAACATAAACATTAAATGCAAAAAAAACACAAGACTGCTCAAATGATAGACAAAATTTGTTCTCTTATGAAGAATTGAGTACATTGTGCCACAAATTGGCCCAGAAGTCATTACAATGTCTTAATTGTTTCTGAACAGTAGATTTCCTATTACTAAGTGATGGGAACAGTTGAATAGCTGCAGCCATGTCCTCTTTTCGATCAGCCAGCCCTTGGTTGGTGATGTGTAATTTGGTATCAGTTCGAACCAAGGCTTGGTTTACTGCAGCTAATTCCTCTTCAAGCTGAGCTTTCTTCTCCAGCAGTTGGACTCGAAAGTGGGAGGCAAAAGAGTGTTGTTCTTTCAGAGTTGATACTTCAGTATGCACTTGAGAGACAAAACTCTGGTCCCTAGCCAGCTTCTCATCCGCAGCCCTAGCGGCATGACAAATGTTGAGATAGAAGTCAACAGTAGCTGCTGCCTGAGATAAATGATTTGAAGCATTCATGCCAGATTGCTCAGCAATTTTGCAGTATTGAAGAAACCCATTTTTGATTATTGGCCTTTGCAGAGCCTCGAAGGGAATCATTGAGAAAGAAATTAGCAGTTCTAGGCATGTGTCCATGTCTATCAAAGGTGTAGAAGGCTTGCTGCTGAAGGAAGAACTCTCAAACATCTCAAGCAAGGAGTCAGCCAGGACTAATGGTTCAGCTTCAGCATTAAATGATGGAAAAGTAGAGGGTATGTCGAAGAAACTAGCCAGCCTGGCTTCAAAGATGTCTACCTCGTCCATAGACATGAAGGGTGTAGAGAGTGTTGTAGTGAAAGGCCCAAAGGATTGCATGGGGATAGGAGAAGCGAAAGGAGTATCTTTGGCAGCTTCTATGGTCTTGGCCACCAACGAATCAAGAGAAGGGGGACTGGAAGTAGGCAAATGTGATGAACTATAAATTGGAAGACTACCAGCATCATCTGTAAAGGAATCAACTGCCATCAGAGATGGAGTAGCACTTGGAATTTCTGTGAAGGAAGGAGGAAGAGCAAGGCTCGAAGAAGAAGTAGACTGAGGCAGATTAAAAGTCAAAAAAGGGAGATATGGCTCTAAGCCAAGAAAAAGAGACGCGGGGATGCTTGGACTCAAAGAAGGTGTATCGAATATAGGCTTGGAGAGTGGGAGCATGATTTGGATGGTTTTCACATGTTGCATCTGGTCAACTTCAACTGAAATTGAGGGAGGCCTCGCTGGAAAGATGAATGCAGTAGCTGTTGCTGCAAAAGGAAGAAATACAAGGGACTGTCAAAATTCAGTATTAAAAGTTGACAAAGGAAAAACAACGGAAGTGTGAAAGAAATTACTTGATCCAGTGGTATTAGTACTAATGGGAGAGCTGCGAAGGGAGTAATGTTCGGCAGCCTGTTGCCTTCTTACTATTTCTCTTTGTAACACATCGGCAGCAGCAGCTTCTTCTCTTAAAATTTGTTGCTGCCGTCTCTTCTCAGCCCTTTCAAAGACAATTATGGCCTTGGAATGTTCTTGGTCTACGGCCTTGGCAGCTGCCTCATGAATGGGATCTTCAACCAAGGTCATAGTTGAAGCAGTCACTTTCCTTCTTTTTTCTATTGCTTGGGCAATTGTCTCGGAATCAGAGTCCTCAGCAAAATCGGAAGTAATCTTTCTTCTCTTCTTTCTGTGAATTGGCATTGTTTGCTCCTCAATTGTCTTCTCAGCTGTTTCAGTCTGAGATTCGGATTCCCTGAAGATAAGCTCCTCCTCTACCTCCTTAGCAGCTGTCTCCTCTTGAACCAAATCAGTCACTCTTGTCTTCCTTATCAAGGGTGACTCATGCTCTTGATCTTCTTCTTCTACTTTTTCTTCTTCTTCTTGCACCTCAGTTATTTTCTTTTCAGGCTCGAGCAGTTTCCTCTTCTTTTGCTGCTGACCATCTTCACAGAAGAAGAATCAAAAATAAGATGACCAGCATCATAGAGATGGTCTAAAGAAAGAAAACAAAGGCATATACCTTTCTTTGAAGCAGCCCGAGTGGCTTTCGAAGGAGTTGATGTAGCAGGAATGGACTAGGTTGTAGGAGGCACAGTGGAGGAAGGGACAGTTTCAGCTCCCTTGGGCTTGGCCACATTTAACACCTCCAGTAGGTTTTGAGGTGAAATGGCTAAATAGATTTCCATATTATTTTCCCACCAATTTTGGTATCTCTTCAATACGGTACCTTCAGGAATGAAAGGGGTGTACTCAAAATTAGCCAGGTCATCTAAGAATTTGAAGGTTGCCTCCTCCAGCCTTGACTTTCTAACCTTCAGATCTCTCCTGGTAAGGCTCAGATTGGTGTTGCTGCAGAGAGGTATTGGGACCCCTTGTGTGAAACCAAATTGTCTAGCAAATTGAGCAGGACAGTAAGGCTCTGCTATACATTTATAAGCTCTGGGGTTCGTGGTCCCGATAAACAGTTCCCTAGGAAGCAGAAGGGAGGCCCATATGTCCTTGTGAATAGGCAAAGCATAGAGCCTGTCACTTAAGAAGTGATTCAACCAAGTTGGACCTGTGTTGGTCTCGAAGGGACGGAAACGGTGAAAAGGAAGGGCAGGTGGTAGTTGATGGAAGAAAGAGAAATAAAAGGCAAAAGTAGAAGGATAAAGGGAAGCATTGGCCAGTCTTATGCCATGGGTAAGAGAGTGTAACCCAGAAAATTTTAGGCATTTGGATTGTAATTCAGTAAAATAAGCGAAAAGCCAAAGCTGAAGGATCCAGAATGGCCCCCCTTGATTAGCATCTAAGGGCTTCTCGCAAAAGAGGGAACAAACTCTGTATACATGACCTAGAATATATGGGGCTAAGGCTACCCTTTTTTGCAAAACAAAGGCTTTGGCAAGAGGAGCAAATTCAGGCATGATTCTTTGAGAGGAAGTGCAGAAGAGAAATTTGCAAAGCCAGTATAACAAAAAGGAAAAAAATTCCCTATCAGTTACTGGGCCCTCTTTTTTATTTTCAGCTCTAACAAAATCGCTGTAAGATAAGTTAAGAGAGGGGAGGGAAAAAGAGACTGTTAAATCAGGGAAATCTGGTGTAATGAGGGTACCAATAGGAGATACTCCTAGTAGATGGCAAATGTCAAGAACGGTAGGAGCCATCATCCCACATCTAAATTGAAAGAAATTGAAGATAGGGTTCCAAAAACATAAAGCAGCAGGGATTAAGAAAGGGTCCTCCGAGATAGTTACCCTAGATAGTCGGAGAGCATCGAGAAGACAGAGTTCTTGAAGGTCCAGTGTCCTCGCAGGGATGACCCGATCATACCATTCTTGCCACTCCGGTCTTGTTGTGGGCCAACATCGGTGGGGGCGATTGATTCTCCAGTTCCTCCAATCGAGACCACCTTCATAAAGGAGACATTGGTTTTCCAGACGAGGATATAGAGCTGGGAGCTCAGTAGGGACCTCCTTGAAAATTGGCCCGAGCACGTAGTCTTGCTGCTCATGACGACGAGGGACAAAGATACGCCCGTCAATGGCGCTTTTCCTCCCAGCCTTGTACTTCTCACATTCCACGTCAATGAGCCTTTTCAAGGCTACGGATGAGCTCACACGCTCTATGATTGGCACTTCTAGTGAAGAGGAAGCCATGGATGGTACGTTTTTCGAAAAGGAAAGGAGGAAGTAAAGAGAAGTGAGGGATATAAGGGTTTGTGCGTTAAAAGGCAAGTGATTTCAGAGCACGGAAAAAAAAAGAGTTTTAGAAGTTTTGTGTCTGAAAAGTATATTGCGTAAGTCGTTAAGGACTAAAAGTACGAATACGAGGAGTCTCTTCCAATATTGATAGTTTTGGAGGGAAAAAGCACATTCCGGATGTTGACGCCAGCTTCGAAGCAAGATATTTGGCTTCGAAATGAGATTTTGGCGCCAAAAAATCAAACAATGACGGCTTCGAAATATAGAAGCCGGCTTCGAAATATAGAAGCCGGCTTCGAAGCATACTACATGTTTGAAGATGCTAGACTGCTCGAATATTGGTCTGCTTCAAAAGGGTTAAAGACCTGTTTGGAGGTTATTAATCAAAGTAATGGCCTTCGAAGCAAAACTTAAGGGAGAAAAATTACTGTTCGAAACATCTAAACCAATAGTTGGTTTGCATATAAACAAAGAATTGTTTGTTCGGTTAAAATAGTATATCCCAAGGGCAATTTCCATATTGTTAAAAGTATGGACTGTTGCAAGACTAGTCAGTATTAACCATGACTATATTTTTGGTTATGATTAAAACAGGCTTTAAGAGAAAGGATTGTTAGATTCGAAGCACCCATTCTGAACAAGAATTAACAAAAGTTGACGATCATGATCCATAAGTTGGAGGATTCATCCCAACATCCTTATTGGAAATTGATTGGGTCTATATTCGAAGGATAAGATTGTATTCGAAGTACTAATTCTAGATGATGTCAGCCAAAATTGTCAACTTTACTCCATAAATTGGAAATGACATGTTGGTTCCTTTTAGTGTTGCATTAAAAACAATTGAGTCTAGATTCGAAGGATGAGATTGTTTGATTCGAAGCTATGAGTTGGCTTTCGAAGGCAAAAGGAAACAAAGTCAAACAATGTCAAACACAGAAGAATTTTGTTTGTATTAAAGCCAAGACAATTACATTAAGTAACCCTATTTGGGTACAAATTCAAGCTCATAAAAGTAAGGAATAGAGTAAATGACAAGATCATGAAATTTGATCCAACAGTGATCAATAAATTTCTGTTCTTTGTTTATTATATCTTCTATTTCTTCTAATGTTGGCTGCATAAGTTGATGTGCTCTCACTTCATAGTAGAGCTCCTCAGCCTTTATTTCGAAAGCCTCTTCCCTCAATTTTTGTTCCAACTCATCTATAACCAAATCATCACAATACGCAGAATCTTTATTTTTGAAGTCATCAAACTCTTCGATGAAGTTCTCTGCTTCATACTGAGCATGAATTCGAAGAGACGAAAGTTGATCCAAAGATTGGATGGTGACCTTGGAATTCTGATGCCAGTCGAGGAGCACCGGAAGTTGATCCAGGAACATGTGAAGTTCTGCTTGGGCAATGGGATTAAGGACATGGCCCCTAGTCAGAATATCACAAGCCCATCGAAAGTTCTTGAGAGGGATGTCATCCTCAAGAACATTGAAGGGCAAGTGAGAGAAAGCCACAAGCAGAAGTTGAGCTTGTTCCCGGTCAGCTGGAGTTGGGGATGATGGAGGTTTGTAAGGTGGAAAGATTTTATCCATGGGAAGGGCAAGCCTTAGTTTCTCTGTCCAGGAAAGAGTGGGAGGAGGAGAAGGAGTAGATGATTCTGCTTCAAAAGATGGAGAAGGTATGGATGCTTCAATTTCAGAAGATGGAGGAGAAGAAGTGGATGCTTCTGTTATGGGAGATGGCACGGGAGCAGAAGGAACAAAGGCATTAATGTAGTCAAGCCAGTCAGAAGAGCAAATCTTCGCCTTCTTGGCTAAAAAGGAAGGGATGTACCCTTGTGATTCTTCCAGATGCCGGGCAGTATGCATTATCTTTATGGGCATAGAGGATGTGTACCAGGCCACAAGCAGATTCTCCTCCAAATTACGTCGAAGGTCAATGGGCACATAAGGATAGACTACCGAGCTTCGAGCGTAAGAAGGAAAATCTAAAGGGTCAGCGAACTCAACAAAATGATGATTGATTCGTTCCCTCAAGTCCCAGGACTCAGGTGCTGACCAGTTTGTCCATCCAGAAACCCCAGAAGATGAAGAAGTTGTAGCTTCATCCCAAGCAGAGGTTTGTGAAGAAGAACTTCCCAAGTCCATATTTGCAACTTGTTGAAGCAAAGGCTTGAGAATTGTTCGTTCAAAGTACAAGGGGAGTTTAGAGGGAGAACTTCTTGTATCTGTAAATTTGTAAACCGAAGGATTAAGGGCAATGTGTTCGTAGTCCAAAGGTTGATAATTTGCAAAAGCCTCCATGACCTGAATATAGAAGGGCGGGTAAAGGTGGCTAATGAATGCGTGGAGATTCTTTCGAGGGGAAACAGCATTATCCAATGGCTCTTCGTATGCTTGATCAATAGGGTGAGAAATTGATTTAGCCATAGTCCGTTCGAATACTAAAGGTATTGGGGTGTTCAACAAGTTGAGAGTTAATGCAAATGATCACCAAATAGGTGACGGTTGTATTTCCTGAAGATGGATTCCATGCACGTTCCAAAAGCGCGGGAAAAGCTTTTGATCCACTAATATCACCAAATATTGGGTATATTAGTGCGGGGGGTAATGTTGGCTACATATTTTGTAAAAGCCAGTTACAGTTCGACACGTGGCAGAATAAGGATATTATGGGAAGAGGAGTCAAGTCTTCGATCCTGATCGTACGCGTGGCGATGAATATTGGTTCTCACGTGAACTGAGTAGCATTAGATCAGTAAAGAGATGTAAGGTGACATGGCTCTAACGGTTACTTACATTCGAATTCAAATATATGAGGGAAGTTCAACTGTAAGTGATGGCGTAGTGGAACTACTTCTAAGGCAGCATGATCAGCGATCATAGAGGAGCAGTTCGACGGTTTGAAGTGCAGTTCGAAGGTCATTCTTGACGAGTATAAATAGCAGGGAAGCCCCCAGAAAAAACCCCCAGACTCAGATCATACAAACCAGTCTTTACTTCATATTTTCCTTTCCAGTTTTACATTTTCTGTACTTTAAATACCTGTTCTTTAAATTCCTGCACTTTAAATACCCGCACTGCATTTCGATTCATAGGAGTAGTTTCAAGTAGATTCGAGTAGACTGCTGCTGTAAACCTCTTCGAGGCTGAGTTTGGACTATTGTAAGTGTTCATCTTAATGAAATACTTTGATTGTTCTTCATATTAACTGTTATTTCTCTTAATTTCTCCTAAGTCAAGCCACCAGTAAAAGTCCTCTTCATTGAGGCTGAAAGAACTAAAACACAATCGTCTGATAATTGGTTGGCAATTATAATTTCTGTAAGGACTAATTGATCCTTGCTAGCACGCTCGCATTTACAAAAATATCCTTCGAAAAGCCAAAAAGCCAACATTAATATAATATAAAAACTCATCATTTTTTTCTTATTCAAAAATTACAAACACCATAGTAGTGGTGCATCGACTCCTCAATTCTCATCTTTCTCATATTATATAAATTATTTGTTTTAATTTTATTAATGATTTTACTTAAAAAAATGTTAATAAAGTATACTTTTAACAAAGGATAAAATATATTGATAGTCCTTACATTTTGCACTTTTAATTAGCTTAATTATGACCTTTAATTTATTTATTTTTTTTTTTTTGTCAATTTAGTCTAATTAGGGTTTTTGAAGGAAAACAATCACTAAATTGATTGAAGTTAACCCATTGAGTTAAATAAGTTAACAATTTTGTCTAGAAAAGTATAACACAAGCCGCTTATGTGCATATATATATATATTATATAAAAAGCACTAACAATTGTAATCAATTAGACTAAATTGAAACAAAATTATAAATATAAGGTTAAAATTGAACCAATTGAAATTATAAGGACCAAAATGATACAAGGGCGAAAATATAGGGACTGCCTGGATAATTTGTTATTTGACAAATTAATTAACCTAGTTAAAAAAAGGGAGAAAAAAAAAACTCAATTTTATGGGCAATTAAGGTAAGTCAAACCTAATTGAAGTCGAACTTGAGTAACTTTCAGCACAATTCGAACAAAGCATGAACAATCTTTTATCAACCCATCCAAACCTGTTCAAATTGCATCATATTCTCAAGTGTAAACAATTCGTTATGGTTTTCAAAAAATCGTAAAACTCCCTCTTGCTTTTCTCTTTGGTGTTTCCTACAATGGAAGAGAGAGACGGTGGTGGTTATCTTCAATCTTCTCCCTCCAGATCTAGTCTTTAACTTAGATATGATTTTTGCCTCACTAGTTCGACTATCACCTCTTTATCTTTTTCACCCTCGAGCCCAACACTTTAAGATCTGCCTTCAGATCTTTTCAGAGTTCAATAATTGACGTTGGATAACGTGTTTGTTTCATGATAGGTGATGTGGGTATTTTCGACCTCACAACCAAACAGGAAACTTAGTTGGAGAGCACGCGACTGAATAGATTAAACCAATCACCTACCAACAAAAGATAAGAATACCATGGTGGTTCGTTTACCCAGGGGAACTCTGACGATCAAGTCAATCAACTTATCTCTCAAAGATATCTAACAAATGGCACAATTCTCAATTAAAGTGTACCTTAAACCTACGGAGGTGTCTCACTTTTATAACTAACAGTGCCCTCGTCTTCTAGAAGTCGAACTTCATAGAATTCAAGCATAATACTTATCCTGAACTCTTAGTTAGATATAGATGAACTCCTAAAGAGCCTCATCTGTATCTAAACTAAGCGCCTCATCTTATCTAGGACTCTTGTGCTCTATCCGAATATCTCGGATTTTGATATGGTAGTACCATATCTCAGTAACTTAGTTCATTCACATGGCACCTATAAGGCCCCAACTTCTGGGCCGTTAATAAATCAACTCAGCTTCAAATTTAAACCTCTAACTAACTAATAACCTCAAAAAAAATACAAATTTATCTCCAAAATAATTACACAAATGTATCCAAAATGTATCTTATACAAATCCCAATAAATAAATAAATAATAATAATAACATATAATGGTGACCCCAAAATATCTAACTCTAATATTCTCTTTAGAATCTCTACTAAATTGTTTCACACTTGAAAAATAAAATTAATACGGAAAGTATACAATACGACATGAATGACAAAGCTCGGACAAATAATAAATTCATAGGGATCCAATAATTACACAAATGATTCAATTTGAGATACCAAGCAATTTGCCAAATTGCACAAACAAGTCAACTCGACATATGATAATTTATCCAGGATCAAATACCCTGTCCTACTTAGTTCATAACCAATGATCGGCCTCACTCACCTCACCCAAGCACAACCGCTTATCCGGGTTATTGGTACAGAGCATATTGGCAAAGTCCACTCGATCTATGTACGGAGCATTTTCACGTCATTTAGCCAGACAAATCAATATTTTCAACATAGAATAGGTACACAGAGTTCATCAAATGACTAGAGTAATCAAACGAATCAACAATGACTAATTTCACAGAATTTATCAAAATTTCAAAATCATCAAGAGGAGTACAAATTGAAGGTGATTAAAAAAACACTGTTTGCAAAGAGATTTAAAGGAAGTATATTGTATACCACCTGAATTACCTTAAATCAATCTCTTCCGTCGCCAACACTCTAATCTCGATATTTCTCTATGGATATCCAAAAATAACTTTGATGTTACTTTGATAAAATCTACAACTCTCATCTGTTATATCACCAAGGCGAAACCGAAACCACTTGAAGATTGAAATTAAAAGGACCATTTCAGATTTTTCCCGAACTTGGCCTTCCTATGGTTCGTAGAGAATTTCATCTAGTTTTCAAAACATCTTTCGGAAATAGAATAGTTTTTCTAGATTTTTAGTTATTTAAGAAACACTCCAGCAGTGTTCGGATTCGTTGACCGTTGGAAAATCAGATTGTCTTTCAAACCGCTCACTTTTTTTTAATGAAACTAATTTTTCTTGAAAGCTAACTCTTTAAGGAAGTTTTTGACATAAAACCAATGTCCAGATGATTTTTCTATATGTTTCTAGAATTTTTGAAAATTGGCTGTAAAATAGATTTTTCATGCATAATACTTAGAATAAGAAGATTGGTGAGAAAAGAGGCCAACTAGGCCCCAGTTTGGTTTTCATCCCAGGCTAAAAAATCATAAAAGGACAAAAAAAAATTGTCATTCCAAAGCCAAAAAGCCAAACAAGAAAACCAAACAAACAAAAGTCTCAAGCTAAAAAAGTCAAAAAAGCCAAAAAGCCAACTAAAAAAGTCATTGCCAAACAACCTAAGGGAAATTTTTCACTTCTTTTATGATGAAAACGTACTAAAGAATATATCAATAACTCAGATTTTTAGGGTGATGGTCTGCCTTTAGAAATAATGTGAGATATGGGAAGGAAAATGTAGTTTTGCATCTATTAAGAGGGAATATGAATGGTAGAAGGATTAAAGCCCAATCCATCAACTTTGAACACATGAAAACCATTACAACACATTTGAAAATATGATTTTAAACCTCTAATACCATGTATTTGAAAAAGGAAATAGAAGGAGAGATGGTAATGTGGCTTACTTGAGGTTCGGTTGAATTGGAAGCAAACTTCCTCTTTCTCTCCTATCTTCCACCAAGCTCACTCTCCTCCCTATCTTTTCTTCTTAGCCAAATGTAGTGTGTATGTGTGTGTTCTTGTATGTAAAATGCTAAGGAAGGGGTTGTTTTTATAGAAAAATTGGTGTAAAAGGTCCAAAATGCCCTTTGGTTGGAATTGAATGAGATGTTCTGGATTTAGTTTGAATCTAATAGAATAGTGGAAGTTTAGAGGCCTTAATTAGGTTCTTAAACATGATTTAGTTAGGGTTTTCCTTCTAATCAAATCAACCTAATTATATATATACATGTATATATAAAAATTTGTACCAAGTCAAAGATATTTTTCTTAAATCATGCAAAATTGTCTCAAAGTACATTCATTACACCTACAAGGTGATGGCCGGCCATGTGATGGAATTGATAGACTTGTTTTATATATATATATTTTTGTGTATAATTGTTAGAATTTGTAAAATATAATGTTTAAAAGAAAGATTTTTGGGTACAAGTTTGTGTGTATATATATATATGTATATGTGTGTAATGGTACTTGTTTGGGGTTTAATGTGATTCAAGAAAAATGTGAGGGCTTGGGTTCAATTAAAATATCTTTTTCAAGTATAGAGTTAATAAATTAGTATCAGGAAAAATAATTCGGTTTGTATTATCTTGTTTTGAATTTAAAGGTGAATAACCGAACGAAAACTGTGAAAACTGGAAGTTAAAGTTTAGAGAGATTAATATAAAATTTGAGAGTTAAATAATTAATATTAGAGTATTAGAAATAATTTCTAAGCTTCCAAGATCGATTAGGGTTTGTATGGATTCGTCCATGATGCGTTTTTAGTTCTAGGGTTTAATTTGCGAATAATCAACGAACTAAGGGCTTTATTATAATAACTCAAAATTTAGGGACCTGCTAGGGTTTACTAAAGTTGGGGGTCTCATAGCACCTCAACTAACAGCCTTAGCCACATGGACAACCCTAAAACTATGTCCTCCACAAGTGACCACCTGAACTTCAATATATCTTGACCAATAGAGATGGAACTTTTTGATTCCAAATTGAAAGTTGCAGAATAGTGGAATTTTGAATGAGTTTGGTGAAGACTTAGATCTAATATTTTTTATTTATTGATTGATTTTTTTAAATGTTAATTTATTGATATAACAATTATTCTTGTGTAGAAGTTTGTTTTCCTCTCTTGTGGGGGGTTTTTTTTTTTTCGGTCTTCTATGGAGGCTTGAATCCTTTATTTTATAGAAATTGTTTACTGTTGTAAATTGTATTAAATTGATCTGATCTTTTATTAATTTCATAATGAAAATTTCTTTCTAATAAATTTTTTTCACTAGAGTTGCCATTTGAGAACAATTGTTTTTGTCTAAATAAATACAAAAAGATAAAATAGACTAAATAAATTAATAAGATAAAATATCACATGTAAATCATAATTATTTTATTTATTCTCTCACAACCATCACATATAAATTAAAAAAAATCAAATATCTTTTTAAAATAAAACTAATTTAACAAATTTAAATTGGTAAAAAAAAAATTAAACTAAATTAATTTTTCCAAACGAAACCAAAATCTCCGGTACTACTAACGAAACCGTTCCAAACCTCAACACTGTAACGGAAAAATTCAAAAAAGAACCGCGTGAATGCTTCTGACAACATTTCACATATACCTTCCACAAATTCTCTCTCTCTCTCTCTCTCTCTCTCTCTCTCACAATTCTCCGACTATAAATAAACCAAGCTCACACAACGTACGTATGTAAATACATATATATACACACACATATAAGCAGTAGTCTTCTATGATCCTTGCCGATCGTTCTTTCTTTCCCCCCAAATATAAACACCGCAAATCCAGCTTCTCTCTCTCTCTCATCCCATTTTTTGTATCCCTTTCTCTCTCTGCGTTCTTCAAGTTTTAGGGTTAGGGTTTTGAGGAAGAAATGGGCCAACAGTCGCTGATCTACAGCTTCGTCGCTCGAGGGACCGTGATCCTCGCCGAGTACACCGAGTTCACCGGCAATTTCACCAGCATCGCTTCCCAATGCCTCCAGAAGCTTCCCGCTAGCAACAACAAGTTCACCTACAATTGCGATGGCCATACCTTCAACTACCTCGTTGAAAATGGATTTAGTGAGTAATTCATTTCTCCGATTTATCGATTTTGTCTTGTCTATGTGTGTGGTCAATTGGTATGGATCGAAATTATTTATGTTGGTAAATCTCGTTTGATTGTTGGGTGTTGTTTGTTTTTCCATATGTTCATTTGGGTTGGTTGCGGATGCAAAAAGTTTGCATTGGATTTTGAATTCAAGGGTAATCTTTTTTGGGTTATTCAGATGATGAGTAGATTATGAAATATAAGAATCAAGGCTTCATGGGGATGATATAATGATAGAATTGTACATATTGCTTGGTTTTTAATTACTTGTTTGGAAAAAAAGGGTAGGAATTTTTTTTTTGAAGGGGAAGGGGTTGTGGGCCATTGTTTGCTCCGTTGTTGTCTCGACAATCCCATTGTCATATGCTGTGAAGGTCCTACAGAGAACAAGAGAAACTAGAAGGGAAAGAATTAGAACAACATATTGACAGACCAATGTTGTTGCAGGGGTTGAAATTACGTACCACATAAATTTTGAGAAAAAGTAGTGAGATTCTATTTTTTCAGAATTTGTTGAATTGATGTATCCTTAATGTAGGATATAGATTTGTTCCATGTGCATATCTATATTTTCTACGAAGTAAAGATACATAAGAAAATATAATGGTACTAAAATTGAATTTCAACAGTTAAATATGCAAATAAAACTTGCATATGACACTTTTACGTGTAACACAAGGGCAGTATAAACCATTAGACTTGACATTGAGTAACTTTATGTTGGATGTTGGACAGCCTACTGTGTTGTTGCGATTGAGTCTGCTGGAAGACAAATTCCTATTGCCTTTTTGGAGCGAGTTAAGGAGGATTTCAGCAAGAGATATGGTGGAGGGAAAGCTGCAACTGCTGTTGCCAAGAGCCTGAACAAAGAGTTTGGGTATCTTTTCTTGTCTTTCTTGAAGGAGGAAAAATTTTGCTGCCTTTCTTTGTAGTACTTGACTTTGTTTTTTTATGTTTTTTTCACTATTGTAGGTCTAAATTAAAGGGGCACATGCAGTATTGTGTGGATCATCCTGAGGAGATAAGCAAGCTTGCAAAGGTGAAGGCTCAGGTTACTGAAGTCAAGGGAGTGATGATGGAAAACATTGAGAAGGTAAGGAGGTTTTGTTTGGGGTTGTCTCTTAATCATGAGCAATGTGATATGTCTTTTTGTTTTATTTTACCTTGCCGTATAAGATTTCCCATTTGGCAACACTTTAAAGCTAGTTTTTTAGATTATGATTGTTTACATTATTGGCGTAAAAAGCTTTGAATAAGTTGTAAACATGTTTGGCGCAACCTTTTGTGTAACAAATTAAAAAGCTAAAATTGTCTGGCAAATAAGTTGGCAAATAGCAAAAAAGTGGCGTATACTGAGAGTATGTGTGGTGTGTAAGTAGAAGCTCCCAAAAAGGACCCCTGGACCAGCTTCAAATAATCCAGCTCTTTGAAGCCAAAAAAGCTAGAGAAGCATTTAAGTTGGTAGCCAATAATTGCCACCAAACGGCCAAATTGTACCTTTTTAAGCTATAATCTAGATAAATTCACATATAAGTGCCAACAAATGGGCTTGTAGTTATGACCTTGATGAATAATTTATGTAACTCACATCAAATATGACTACAGGATTATATTTATTTCAATATTTAGTTAGTATATTAGTCTTTAATTTCAATTATCATTCTATACTTGCATTAACTAAAAAATATAGTGTCTTAGAGATTTGCTTTGAACGTGAAAATTTATCAGTTAATATCCAATTTATTTGTTTTTCGAACTTTACTATATGAAAAAGAAATGAAGTATATACTTTCCAAATCGAGACTACATTGATGTGTAATACTATTTAATTAAACTTTTGTAATAACCAAGAGTTATGTACTTCTGTTTTATAAATTTGGAATTTACTATTTCTACAGTAGTTTTAGCTGCACCCACAGTTTTTATGACTTGCTTTCTCATTTATGATGCAGTGAATAGGCCATAAAGGCATTGAATATAGGCTTCCATCAAGGTTAGAATATTGGTTTGGCTCCCCGAGGATGAATTTCTCATTTTTGGAACTTAATCGGTTCTAAGCAGCATGATGCTTCTATGAATACTTATTTCTGATAATCAATGAGTGAATAGTGATGGCCCTATGATCTTGACATTAGATGCATGAATAAAAAATTGCACCCTTTATTTTGTAATGCTTGGTATGTGGTGTGTTTTAGTTAAAGAAATTTGTGTTTTGTTTAGGTTCTTGACCGTGGGGAGAAGATTGAACTGCTGGTTGATAAAACTGAGAACCTTCACTCTCAGGTCAGTCTAAGGCAAACTGGATAAAATTTTTGTGTTAGTTTGACTGTAATTGTTGCATTTGCATGACCCCTAACTGTTCATCTGTACTATCAATCTTCTTGAAGCCATGGGAGTGTTGGATGAAATTTGGAGTGGTTTTACAGGAAGGCTGATGCATGTGGGGAGGTGTTTCTAAATAAGCATAAGCTACACTAACCTCCTCGGAAGATGTGTTTATTGTACATGCTATTCCTTGATGTTTGGAGATTAAACTGTACTCCCCTCTACTTTACTTTGTCCCCAATAGATTTTGCTGTTCCATTTGCAGTGAGGAAAGAGTGCAGCGATGAAAGGCATGTTGATGTCATCATTTAGGTTATGCACAAACTTAATCAAGATAAAGAAATCGATTATGGCCTTAGTTGAATTATGCAGTTAAATAATACAAAGTGAGCCATCATAACTTGCCAGATCGGCATATCACCACCTGTTATTGAGAAGCTCTCTTGCTGCTATTGGATCCACAGTTGCTAGCCCCAGTGAAGCTCGGCCAACTTTAATCATCACCCTTCAATTCTACGGCAAATCACCATTTTGTGAGAGACGTTCCATAACTATCAAAACATCTGTCACTAAACCCTGAATAATATTTCCACCATTGCTCTTCTTGCCCCCATCCCCCTTGATTTATTTGTTTATTTTTTTTGATGCCTTGCTACTTTACCTATTTATAAACCCGAAAACTTGGATTAGGTCTTATGATTTACGCCACTGTGGCCTCACTATTTTGGTTTATTTCCCCACTTGCATTTTCAGAGAGATGAACGGAAACCACTTATTCTTAACAAATTCACTTGAATGGAAGTTAAACTGGATTATTTCTTCCATCGGCAACATCAACAAATTAATGCTATGTTTGTTTAACTGGACCCACTTATCTTATTTATTACTTGGCAACTCCTTACCTAAGTTACCTTCCGGCACATAAATGGAGAGGCTCCTCTGTCTCTTCTTTATTTTGTTCCAAAATCTCCATTTACATTAGAAGGCATATAACTCACTCTTATTTTTTCAAACTTTCATATTGATTGATCACATGATTGCATTTGGTCTGATGTTCACATTAATCTCTCAAAGTCGCCATGATGTTTGATGTTGATGAAATCGTGATTGGTTGGTAATCATTGGCGGTAGTCATAGATGAAGATGATGGTTGAACCTTTGTCACACGTACTTGGGTATGAGTGACGGATACAAGCATGTGTCTAGGTGTCAAATTTGCCTATCCCACAAAATATATGATACGAGAACTTGGCTAAAAAGTGTTGAAAATTTAGATACGGGTACAGGGACACTGTAGCACAATCAAATATTGAACAAGTATGATTTCATACATCTTTATTACCTAATTTAAGTGCATCCTCAATACTTGCAATAATTCCCAAATTTCAAAACTGTATATTCAATATATTATGATCAATATATTCAATATAGTCAAAGGTAAAACACAGTAAAGTTTATTACTAGAGCCTAGTTATTAAGGTAAGAGGAATACCTAATAGTGTCAACACAATTTACACGGTCAAGATTTTAGCTGCACAATTCCTTTTGAATGTCAGTCCAGGTTGCATTTGATGAGATAAATGAAGAACTATATATTAAATCATTAATGCTGTGTTTGGTTGGAGGATTTGGGAAGAGATTTGGAAAAAGGAAAGAGAAAATGGGTGAAATTAAGTGAAATGTAGATCTATTTTATTAACACTCCACTTACCTTTTCTCTCTCTTTTTAAATCCCTTCCCAAATCCTCCAACCAAACACAGCGTAATTGAGCGTAAGAGAAGGTTATAGAGACTTACTTGGTCAAGCACATAATATCCATGACTTTGAGCTACAATTCTTTCATATTATTATTGAAACATGTTGTGATGTTTGTAATACTATTTCTTAGAAATACACTTAGTATTTAGTATAGCTTTTATCATTAATAGCTTCAACCTTTTCCCATTCATGTCCTCCCCTTTCTGTACATTTTCCCCCTCATTTGATGCACTTGTATTTGACGCGGATTTGATTTTTGGTTGTTGATATTGATTGTATTTCAGGCACAAGATTTTAGGCAACAAGGAACTAAGATAAGGAGAAAGATGTGGTTTCAGAATATGAAGATAAAATTGGTTGTTTTGGGAATCATCGTTGCGTTGATTCTCATCATTATTCTGTCCGTCTGCGGTGGCTTCAAATGTACTTGATTAGTATTGTCCTGCATGATCGGTCGTTCGTTCTATTCTATTCCAACATTCCATTTTGCAGATTTATTGCTCTAGGTTACACCTTCCTTTCTTTGCAGCCCTTTTTAAAGGAAGGACCAGTAGTTTGAAGTGGTTGTATAGGTTGATATGTAGGAATTTTGTTATGTTGAAGTAGAAAAATCTTGATGCATTAGGGTTTGTTTTTACATATCTTGGGAAATTTTCTTGAAATGTAACGGAGGACTATTTGGATGACTACAGATATTGTTGACCTTTTGAATTTTTATTGCATCTGTTTTTGCCGCTTTTTGAAAAGTTTGTGAATACAAAGGGGAGCTCATTGTCAACTTTAGGTAGTCTCCATTTGATTGAGACATAAGGTTAGTTTAATTTGGTTGGCATATAAAGTTGATGAAAAAACAAATTGACTTGGATTTTCATCGATGAAGATGTTTCATAGTTACAATATTACAGTTATTGGCATTTGCATCTCTCTATGACCTGCTTGTAAGAAATGGTATGTCGTTGATGGTTGAAGATTGGCAACAAGAGTGGATGTACTCATGTGATTTTCAGGTCAGATGGCATCTTAATCCTTGAAGAGCGCGCGCACACATATATATATTAAGAAAAAGGAAATTTCTAACAAAGTGGTTCCTGATGGTTCTATGTTTTTAATTTAAATTTTCTAATTTTTTATTTTTTAAAATTTAAAAAATACCCTATTTCTGAGGTGACTTACAACTCCTGCTCATCCTTCCCTTTTGGACTTTTTGAATTTACCAAAAAAAAAAAAAAAAAAAAAAAACCTTAACGCCTATCTTTCTCAATTATCATCATCAATGATGCTCTTCTGTCCTTTTACTCCTCTAAGCTTTGCCTCATATTTCAGTCTTTTTTTTCAATTCCAACTCTGTGAACTCTCATGTCAGAACCAAAACAACAAGCAATCTTGGATTTGCTACTGTATTTACCCAACAGTAAGCAATGACTATAATGATTGCTACGGTTTGACAAAATCTACTTTGTTTTGGTTACAATTCTCATAAATTATTTTTAAATGGTTATTAAATTGTATTTATTGATTTTCTTTTTTCATATTTTATTTTATTTTATTTTATTTTTTTGTTTTGTTTTGTTTTGTAGATGCTTCATGATTAGATGAATCTAAAGCACTAAAAATTTGAATAAAAATGCACACAGGTTTCTGTTCGAGTTTTTATCTATTTTTATTGATTTTTAAAAAAAAAAAATATTTTAGCCAATTTATTTTACTTTTAAGATGCGTATTGATTATGTTTTCTGACTAAATCATTGTGTTTTCTAACTATCATGTTTAGATGGATGAGAAAGTAAAGCATGTAAGAGAGCGATATGAGTGTCATTTTCTTTTTGCCTTCAGTATTTTGAGGGACAATCTTAATATTATAAATATTTTACAATCAATCAAGTTGTTTCTCATTGTAATTATGATCCTATGCATTGATGCATTGAACTTTTAGCTTGAAAAAAAGAGTACAATGTGATGACTAACTTTTAAAATGTCATACTTGAAGTAGGTTTTTGATCTAATTTGAACAGAGGTATCATTCTACTCTCTCTCTCTCTCTCTCTCTCTCTCTCTCTCTCTCTCTCTTCTATGTATATATACGTATATTTATGTATGTGTTTTTCTTCCTAATTTATTTGGAGAATAAACAAAGTGGTTTAATTAATTGAAAAAAGAGTACAATGTGATGACTAACTTTTAAAATGTCATACTTGCAGTAGGTTTCTCCTCTAATTTGTAGCTAGAACAGAGATCATTCTATACTCTTTCTATCTCTTCTATGTATATATACGTATGCTACTGTATGTGTTTTTCTTCTTAATTCATTGGAATATAAACAAAGTGGTTTGTGATTTTTCTTTGCCTTTATTATATACCTATTTTCAAGTTCTTACAGAAGTGAATTATTTCTTATTTTGTGGCATTGTAGAATAGAAAACTAATATCTCCAACCCTCTATTATTATGAATTTGTAGTAGCCATGTCTAGCAGTAATTTCATCAAGTGAATTGGTCTGACATACTGTTATTTTTTGATTGGGTATAGTCATGTCACTATTTTTACAATTTAAAAAAATAATAAACTATTCATCTGTTTGTGGTGCCATATGCCTGTTTCGACTTCTGATGATATTACCGTAATCGCACTATAGGTACTCAACGTCACGTAGAGAGTACCTTCTATTTTTCCACGAGCCACTACCATGGCTCCTTTGGTCATCTTCCATGTATCACAGCAAAGATTGTCACAATACCAGAATTTGTGAGTTGATTGACAGAAATTAGATTCTTCTTTAAACACGACACATGTCTAACATCATTGATTTTCAAAATTGTTCTATTGGGCTGGTTTATTTGTACTTCACCTTTGCCAATTATGTTGCAGGCTTCATCGTTTCTATGGTACACCTTTTTGAAATTACCTGAGACATAATTGTGGAGCAACTTCTTGTGCAAGGTAGCGTGAAATAACGCACCAGAATCAATCGCCCATGATTCTCTACGAGTTTCCAAAGACAACATGAGTGCTTCAGAACCTTCTTCATCAAAAACATTCACGAACTCCTTTTGACCTTGGTTATTGTTGTTTTCTTTCTTAACTTTGCAATCCTGCTTTGCGTGTCCAGTCTTACTGCAACCCCAACACTTATTTGTAAACTTTGGTTGAGATGGAGATCGACCATTCCTGGATTTACTTGTACTTCTCTTCTTATTGTTGCCCTTGTTAGGCTTCCTGCCTCTGTCATCAATTGCCAATGCCAAACTAGAGCTTTCACCATTATCTTTTCTTTGAGTGTCTTCACTCAAAACCAAACCCATTACATGATCCATGCTTAACTTTGCCAAACTGGTGCAATTGCTCACTACAACAACCAACGAATTCTAACTCTCAGGAAGACTTGATAGCAGTGCTAAGGCCTTGATTTCTTCATCAAACGAGATACTAACTGATTCCAATTGACTGATCAGTGAGTTGAAATTGTTAATATGCTCAATTGCGACTCCTCATTTGGTCATCTTCAAGTTGAACAACTTCTTGATCAGATGGACCTTGTTTGTGGCTAAGGGCTTCCCATACATCCGTGACAGAGTAGCTATCAAATCTTCGGTTGTCTTCTCGTTGCGAATATTAAACGCAACTATAGACACCCCATTTTTGACCGACCTTAAGACTCAGACGTCACCGATTGAGCGCTCGGTGATGTTGCATGTTGTGTTCGTCCAGAAGTTTCAGAGTCTCGGCTGTGAGCCTTGCCTCCGGACTTCCGGGCTTTTCTGTACTTTGCCTCGGTTTGCGAACCAGGCTCTATTTTCTCTTCCTGAGGGGAGGGAGAGGTCTCATAGATCATCTCTCGGTGGCCGTAGGCTACGTTTCGTGGTCGCAGGCCATTTTGCCCATTTCGGAGCCCGGTTCCCGATTTTCGGAGCCGTCAGGCCGTGTGCCTCGGTTCGGGACCGCCTAACTACCCCCGTTTGCTCCGGTTTTTGGTATGCGTCTTATTTACTCCCTTTTGAGGGACACTGTGGTCTGAGAGACCCACTTCGTGGTCGAACACCACTCCCGGAGCCTAACAGTCAATTTTCGGGGCCTCGGACTGCGCGTGTCGGCCCCCGAACCTTCATTTTGCATCGGTTTTCGTTCATTTTTGGCAGGGACCTCTGTTTCATCACCAGGAAGGTCATAAAAGGGTGGGAGGCCAGTAATTGTTTTAGTAACCAGTTATATTCCTTCATCGCCCTCTGACGCCCTTTTTTCTCACTTCAAAGCCAATGTTGACCACCCTAAGGCCACTTTCTTCAGCTCCAAACCACAAATTTGTGTTGTGCACACCTGGGAGGACACAAATATCACATGGCCGGCCAGTAATTCCACCTGAACCTTTCGAACCCCTTTGAAAAATGGCTTGTTCTCTTTCCTGTTTCACTTCCTCCAATTTTGAACCACAGGGCTGTGTTGAGGGCATCTGGGAGGACACCAATTTGTGGTGGCCGACCATTATTTCACCTTGGCCTTTTTGACCCCTGGCCGGCCGGCCATGGGAGGTGGCCGGCCGGCCACCTGCAGCTCCAATACCTGGCCGGCCTTGATCCTTACAGGTGGTACATTACAGCTGTATACTTTTTTTCCCCCCAAAATCTGTATCCGGGGGGGAAACTTTTTGGGGGGAAACTTGGCTTGTTTTCCCCCCCTTTTTTCCCTCCTTTTCTCCCCCTCTTTGGTCCATATAACCAGCCTCCCAGGTCTGGTTTAGGGGTTAGAAAAATCCCCTTTGAGCTCCTACATTGCATCTCCCTCTCTCCCTCACTTCAACCCTCCAAAACATCAAGTTCTACACCCCTTTCTTCATCACCACCTAGCACTACATTACCACTTCCATTTCCATTGGAGCTCTTCTCAGAGGCTAGGAGGCACCATTTTTTAGTCCAAGAGGCAGCCAAGGCTTGGTCTTCAAGGGTAAGCACCATTTCCCCATTTTCTAGCTCATTTTTGTACTATTTCTTAGCCCTCTTTGCTTGCTGTTTTGAGCTCCGACCCAAACTGAAAATGGCATTTTTTTGAGCTCTATTTCATCTTTCATTAAGGGTCTTACCCTGTTTGGGACCCCCATCTTGCACTTGCTTCATTACCCCTTTGTATGCCATAATCTTGCATAGTATTTTTGGCCTATGTGTAATCTGTTTTGGAGCATGATGTAATGTAGATAGGCTTATTTTGAGCCCTTCTTCAACATTGAAGAAGGGATCACCACTGTTTGGGACCTCCATGTATCACTTGCCATTGTACCCCTCTTTGGTCCCCATTTTTGCATGATTTATTAGCCTATTGAGCTTCTGTTTTTGGACCTTGGTCCGAACTGAAAAGAGGCTTATTTTGACCCACTATTCATGTTTCATTAAGGGTCTATGGCTGTTTGAGACCCCCTTTGTATAATTCATGTTATAGCTCTCTTGGTGCCCTCATTTTACATAGCATTTTGAGCATACTTGTATCTGTTTTTGGGGTTTTTCATAAACTGTAATACATCATATTTTTGGCCCCTCTTCAATATTGTAGAAGGCCCCTTCCCTGTTTGGGGCCAGCATTTGTGAGTTGCTTCATTACCCCTCTCTTTTTGGCCAATTTTGCATGCTAGTTTAGGCCCATTTTTACTCACTTTTTGGCCTTGCATTGAACTGTAAACATTCTTGTTTTGGGGCTGCCTTGCTTCTGTCTTTACACTTCATGTTCAAATAATGCATGCATTGCATAGTTATAGGTCATTTCATGCACCAAAATTCATGTTTCGGGATTCGTTCCATGCATCGGGTATCATTTTGCCATGATTCAGGGCTGTTTTGCATCTCATTTTGCCTCTGAAATTTGCATGCTTGTATGCCATATTCCATGTCTTGCCATGTCTTGTTAGAGTGGCATTTTGGTGCCTTAGGGTCGGTTCTCGGTTTGCGTGCACGCGTGCACGTATTTCGAGTTGTCTCATTTTCATCTTATGGCCTCTCATGCGAATGTGGCTGAGGTCCACTCATGTTAGTGTAAGTCCATATTGCATTGTGTATGCCATTTCATTCTGTAGCATTGTGTATGCTAGGTTGTACATTAGCGCGTTGTGTATGCCATCTCATCTCGTGCATCGTGTATGCCATTTCGTAGCATTTTGCATGTTAGGTTGTATCTTAGTTGCATTTCACGCATGTCACGCATATTGCATTGTGTTCAGGGTAGGAGTTAGCCCGGGCACGGGAAACGAGGTATGTTCCGTACTCCGAGTGACGGAACGTGTCTCAATTCCCCAGTCACCGACACTCCGGATCACCCATGATGGAGTTAGGTCTTGTTGTGTTTTCATGTTGCATTCATTCCATATTGAGTTGTGCAATTCGACTCCTCGGCCATTATGCATCGATATGCGTGATTGGTGGCACGAGGATCGAGGCATGCATACATTTGTGAAAATACATTGCCATGCCCCTTTCCTGCTCTCTGTTGCAGCAAATCAAGAATCAGCAGTCTTCCGAGGCTTGGCACGCTTTCCAAAAACCATTGCAAAACAGAGGCTAATTGGGGCATCACAGTGGATTTCCGCGCAAAGGCAACCCGAACATGCATCATCCATCATCGGAAGAAGAATCAAGGCAGTCCCTGGCTTGCATGCTAGTTTATTTGTTTTTCTTAGTTAATTTGTAAATTAATTAGGAATTTGTACATTATTTGGACTGTGTTATTTGGACTGTACTATTCTTTTATTCGGGACTGTATATTCTTTCGGACCCTCCGAGCGAGGGCAATGTTGTAATAAGTGTGCGTGAGTGTGATGTATGTCTTCTAACCCCACGTCTTTCTTCCCTTTTATTTACCAGCTTATGATGGTTAGATTAGGGCCTATCTCAATTAGCATACAGTATGATAGCATGTTTGCATTCATTCATCTGTTTTACATGCACCGGGCTCGGCGCATCATACTAACTGCATTTGTATTTCAATTCCAAATTGAATACTTGTTAGTTGTAGCATTTCATATGCCATGTTTAGAATAGCCGAGCCTGCTATAGTTGCATTTTGCATGTGTTGCATTAGGCATTTCTGTATTGATAGGATCATGCATGGATTTCTAATCAGTTTCTGTTTTGACTTGGAGTACTCGGTGAGTTTTATGCTTTAGCATCCTTGCATGCGTGTAAGTGACTGCCATGAATAGCATGCTTACCATGAGGCTAATTGCTTATGTGATATAACTGCCTTGAATGCCTGTGGGTGAAGGTTGGGTTAGTTGGATTGGAACAAATCATCGACTGTGTGTTTTAAGCCCACTAGATAGTGGCAAAATCATGTTTTCTAAGCCCACCCGAGGGTGGCAAAATCTGCATTTTAAGCCTACCTGCGGGTAGCAAACCATCTTTCAAAAATAAACATGAAATGTTTTGTTCCAATTCAGACGACCTAGTCTATACTTGTATGCTGTGCGCATCACGTAGTAATCTAGGCTAATAACCGGAATAAGAACACACAATGTTTTCAAAACTAGATATCACGGTTAGTAGAGGCCGGTCTTTGACCGGGCGAGCGGTGGTGCTCACGAAGTGACCTTCCCCAATCGTACCCAAGTTCCCGAGCCGAGGCAACTTTGGTGATAACGGACACGTGGCCTTTGGCACCGAGTCAGGGTTTCCTAAATTTCCCAAAATAAAATATTTAGGTGGCGACTCTGTATTTGGCAAAGCAGTCCATGTTTGGCACTTCTTTCTAAAAATCTGTTTTCTCAAAACGATTTGCCGGATTTGGACTCTTTGGTTCAGATTACGAACCGTGACACAAAATCGAGTCCGAGCTGTAGCGCCCCCCCCCCACGGGCCTGTCTACAGCAACTAATGCAGCAAAGAATAGCCTTACTATACCCAAGGCTTTCCGATCAAGTAACTCCCACTCACTGGTCTTCATTGTTTCTGGCTTTTTGGCCACTCCTGCAAGAGGAAGATAAAGATCCTTCGAATAGAGATAATCCTCTATTGGCATCTTCTATAACCCGAAGTTTGAATCGCTGAATTTTTCAATCTTCATTTTGCCTTCATATGCCATCGTTCTTGCTTTATGAACCAATGCTCTGACACCACTTGTTATGGTATATATGATTAATACCAAACTCCAGGATCTGAGCAAATAATCACAAACACAACGAATCTAGAACGGAAAAATAAAAGAACAGAAAATCAAACTCACCAAAGTAACACAAAAGATTTACGTGGTTCACCCAAATCACGGTCTACGTCCACGGAGTCACTACAGATTTACCAAGATCAATATGAAAGAAGTTAAAAGAGTCTCTCACACTCAATCTCACAAACTCTCTCTTTACAATGATCTATCTTTCACTCTCACTATTGTGTATCTCTCTAAGATCACAAAACTAATGAATGAATTCTAAAAAATATAGAGCTACATGGGTGTATTTATAGGCTAGACTCAAACCCAATCCTTAATCAATAAGGAAACCAAAACCTAAATTAAGGCCTTGTTTGGGGAGTAACTATTTTAGCCAAAAAGCCAAAAAGTCAAAAAGTCACTGTAAGTTATTACATCACTCTCTTTACTTTTCTGCACATCTTTTTGTAAAAAGTCAAAAGTTACTAAAATAGCCTATTTCGAAATGATGCCTAAGAAAGAAAAACGTCAACCAACAAGGAAATAGTTTAGAGTCCAAATCTAACCAAACACTAATTTTCTTGTTTCCTTTTCATAATCTGATTAGGTTTAGTATTGTTTCAGGCTCCACCAACAACAAACATATCTTCTAACAACACCTCACCACACCATCTATTCCTAGAAAACAGCACTCTATCCCCCATCCCTACCTGAAAGCATACCCTCTTCCAAAACTCCATCCTCTCCAACCAAATCCCTTTCCACAACCTTTGCTCATGGGTCTGTATCAGCCCTTCAGAGCACCATTCCCCCCATTCCACACCATACTTTGCCACCACTACCTTCCCCCACAAGCTATCCCTCTCTCCCAAAAACTTTTGCTCAAATTTGCAGTTTCTAATAGACTTCCACTTTAATTTCATGGTGTTCCCCATACCCTGAATTGAGATTTAGAGTCCAAGAATATCACAATTTTCTTGAATCTCGAAACAAATTCAAGCAAAAGTTAGTACTACTCTTGAATATATAAATCCAAGTACAATGGATTTCCATCATTACTAGCCATAAAGCTTAGACCATCCTAGGTCCACAATTCCAAAGGCACATTATAAAATTAATCCACACTAGAAAAATAGAAAAGAGTATTTTTTTTCTTCAAATTTATTCCTGGAAACCACCGTCTCATAATAAGCTTACCACAATCGAGGTAAAAAGAACATTCTAGAATTTTGTTTAGAGACTCTTGATCTTTAATTTTGAAAAATTAAAAACCATTGTATAAGGTTAGTACAACAATGCAATCATTCTTCCAAAGCTTTTCATCTTAAGATTTAACATAGTGTAACAAAAGCTTCTTAATGTTTGAATTTAACTTTCTATAATCCTACGGATATCATTTACCATGTTCACCTCTTAAACGTTAACATCATTGTAGATGCCCAAAGTTTTTCATTGATGCCAAACCTTGAATAGCTTGAGTACCCACTAGCAAGACCAAAAGTAGATTTAAAATGTTTAAATGCAACCTTAATACCTCTAAACAATATTTATAAGTTGCCGTTTTACCTTCTCGAGGTTAATTCGTAAGGTTTTCTTTTGAATGGAAAATCACCTTTGGGATCCTAGAACTTTAAGCTGAACGTTGGCTAGACTTGTGTACCACATTTCAAGAGAACTTGTAGAACATTTGATAAGAAACATTTAAAGAGCAAGTATATATTAATGTGTTTGCTTTTCAAAATTTTAAATTGAGGAATTCGAACTAGGAAGTTGTAATGCCAAAATAGGGTTCTATATGTCACATCTCGAAAATATAGTTACTGAACTACATATTATATTCCTCAACAGACATATGGGAGCTTAATAAATTGCAATCATCAAGATACTAGAAACATTTCCAAGACTATATTTCATTCATAAATGTCCTTTAATCCATAAAAAATAGCATCACATGCACTTATACATTCATAGGTCCTAGAACATGAATCCATAGCATGTGATCTATAAGAAAACAACATGAAAGAAATACAAATTTATGCCTTAAAGGCTACAAGTTCTCAAGACATTGCTTGGTTACTACAAAAGTGGGTCAAAAGCCTAATACAACAAAGCTCGAGGCTATACAAACGAAAAGAAAACCAAAATGAGCCTTAAACTCCAAAATTATTCTAAGCTATCACCTTGACAGAGGCGTGCCATCAACACCTAAAAGTTATTTCCACATAGGGTGAGCAAAAGCCCAGTAAAGATATCTCGATAGAATGTATGATATTTAATAATGTCATGTGGTGCAATGCATATGAAATGCTATGCCAATATATGAGTTTTATCCTTTTTGAAACAATGCCATGCAAGAGTGCAAAATCGCATTTCCAATACTTTCATTTAAATAGAAAACAGGGCAATAAATACATCATTGGTAATTCTTAGGTTGGTGTCTGCAAGTAAGCTCTCAAAGCTCCACCCAAAATACCGCTGTACCGATTCCTAATCGAAAGGAACTTGGTACCTACATCACGCGTGTTTTCAGACCTTCACTATGGACCTAAAGCCAAATTAATTAACCACAACCATACCCCCTAACCAGATTCACCACAGCATTCACCCCTTTTTCTCAAACAAAATCATTTCCAAGATATAGAATAAGAAGTTCACAATTCCATGAAATGCTCAATGAGATGCTTGATTTAATACCAGTTAAATTCCCCTAATTCACATGCAATTTCTATCACAGGGCAATGCTATCCTTCATTGATAGTCAAAATAGTTATCTCTAATTCACAAATTAAAGAGTAACAACAACAATATAGTTCAACATTTCCGAAATAACCATGATTTTCCAAACTCTCAACTAACCACAATATTCAACATTTCACACTTCTCAAGAATTCCAAGTACCTCCCCATTTCAAAGTTTACTTTCAAAAACCCAATACCTCCTAATGTTTATGAAAAATTAGAATTTCTTTCCCAAAAACTCCATTTCCTTCCACAATCTAAGGCACTAGATAATCATAAGAACTTTATTTAAGTAAAATGCAAAATTATAGGAAATCCCCGCACCATTACTTAAATGAATCAAAACTCTATCTTTCTCAAAACCTTCTATTTAACAGAATAACACGTAACAAAGTCAAAGAGCATACAAGTCATTGAGAAAACCCCTACCTCAAAGCAAGAAAGAAGAAGGAAGGAAAAAGTTCCAAAAGTTGAAGTTAAAGAAACGACGATTTGCTCCGATTAAAATGAAACCCTTGATAAGCTCTACACTTTATCTCAAAGGAGCAAGGTGAAAAGATAACTCAAGGTGAGTAGATCCGAAGCTTTGAGTGAAAAGGCTAAGGTTTATGTAATGCCCTGAAAATAATGATATTTGATTTACATTATAACTCTCGAACATACATGTGGAAGCTCACTAATCTCCGTTATTTAATATCAAAATCATTTTCGGAACTATCATTCATTAATTGATCTGGTTACAATATTACAAAAGACATCACATGCATTAATATGAATCTATAGCATGTGACGGATATATAGGAATAACAATAAATAAATACAAGTTTATGCCCTGAAGGCACCAAGTTTCCAAGACTTTGCTTGGTTACAACAAAAGTAGGTCGTAGCCCAATACAGGAAAAGCCCTAGGCTTGTGCACAATATATTTACAAAACAAAAATGAGCATCCCGCTCCAATGTCCTCCCAAGCAATCCCCTTGATGGAGGCATACCATCAACACCTGAAAGTTGTTTTTCACATAAGGTGAGTTAAAACCCAGTAGACATAAGTTTAATGACATGTATGATGTTTAACAAAGCCATTTGGTGAATGCATATGAAATGTCATTACAAAACATGCATTTTCCCTTGTTAAAACAATACTATGCCATAGTTCAAACCATAATGGATATATCATTGCTTCAAAATAGAAAATAAGGCAGTAAATACACATATTGGGAATTTCTAGGTACGTGTCTGCAAGTAGGCTATAAAAGTATTACCAAAAGCTACTTCACCGGTAACTAATGTAACGCCCCTAGATTCATTCACCATTTTATAATTTAAAACAATAAATGTTTTCTAATCCGTACAATGAATGCCGTCAAATGATACAGTCCTTTACTTAAAATAATCTCTTTCTCATTGAACTATTCCAAGTGAATACATCATTGTTCCGTTTACATACAAAATAATAATAATAATAATAATAATAATAATAATAATAATAATAATAATAATAGTTCAAGGAGCAAGAAAATACAAAAGGATAATGCCCTAATGGCGTACACATTTTCAAGGGTAGTCCTTGAGTACACAAAAATGGACAATCAGTCCCAAATCACAAAACAACTCTGAAGCTTTAGAAAATAACATTCATTGAGCCTTCTTGCTCCTTTCAAAACATATCCATCGCCAAGTCACTTGGGTGGAGTCACACCGTCATTTTCTGAAATGTTGTTAGTTTTGGGGTGAGCTATTGCCCAGTAGGAAATACTATAACAAGACATATAAATAATTGAGATGCATATAATCATGCTATGCACTTGTTAGGATAAAATCCATATTTTCTTTTTTAAAACCAAAATATTCAATGCATGATTTTCCTTCAAAGTCTCGTCTACAACCATGGGGAGATAAATACACTATGACGTCTCAAGCAAGAACTGTAAAACCATACATACATATATAGATTTATATATAAAAAATATTCCCACTTCAACTCTAAATCCAACGGGGTGATGGGCACCCAAAACCATTCCCTTCCATATTTGCCGATTCTTGAAATGGCAAGCTCATGGATGCCTAAAACCATATTTTTTCACATTTGTCGACTCTAAAAACAGCGGACTCGTGGACACCCAAAAATCTTTTCCTACATTCGTCCAGTGATAAGCTTAAGATAAGGCAATTGGGCACCTTGACTCTCAGCACGAGTACCAAATACAACACAACCTATTACCATAACCTGACTCAACTACCTGGACTCATACGCTATTTACCCAATTTTTGAAATTTTTCCAAAATATCACAAGATTGTAAGATCTCATGAGAAAATTATAATGCACATGATACATGAGTTTTGAATTCCAATTTACCTAAGGTTGGTTCAATTCACAAACAATATTTAACGATATCAATAACAATGGATTTCTCCAACCTTTCAATTCCACAATCTCAACGTTCATCTATCTCAATACATGTATCCAAGAAGGTCCAAAATCTCATGTCTCAATGCCTTTGCCATAATCATTCACGTAATTCCAAGATTTAAGAGTCAATTGAACCAAGCACCATTATTAAATCAGGTTTAAAAACTAGGGTTTTTGAGAAAATTAAGGCTTTTTCCTCCTTTACACTTAAAGAGTCAATATTCATCATCATCAACAATAATCAACAAGAACCTTCATAATCTTTCTCAAAAATATTAGGTATAAGCCCCTTTTGTTTATCAAACCCACTTTATATCACGGAAATCATCTCATACATCACTATAATTAGGAAAATGCCACACACACATATATATATATATCAAATCATAGATATATCAAGTTAAAAGTACCCCTACTTGAAAATGAGAGCTAGAAATTGAAGACCCAACGAGAAACCTCAAAGAAAAGCGAAACAATCGGTAAAAATATTGAATCAAGCTTGCTCTTCAATTTTCTTGAAAGATTTAAGGCGTATCTTCAGTAGAAATGAGAGAAATCAAGTGTTTTTGGGCTAGGGTTTCAGAAATGGGTGTTAGAGAGAAAGAGAGAGAGAGAGAGAGAGAGAGAGAGAGAGAGAGAGTATGAAAAAGTGAGAAAGAAATGGGTAAAAATCGACTTTTAAGTTGGCTACTCCAAACAGACCGCTCAAGTAATCTTTCCACCACTCGAGCAGTGAACGTGAGCTTTCAGAAAATTTTCAGGTCTTAAATGAAAGTACTGGTGGCCATGCATCATTGCTCGAGCAATCAATTAACTGCTCGAACAGTCTCTCTCAAAACTCAGATTGCAGAAGAAATACTAGGAACCTCGATTCACCGCTCGAGTGGTAACTCCACCGCTCAAATGAACCTCTAAATCAAGATGTTACAACTAACCATAAGGAAGGTATCCTAACTGTGCGGATTTCTAGACTTTCACCAAGGATACTAAGCCCATCTTAATTAACCACAACGACACCCCTTGTTTCTCATAATAACATTTTTCAACATTTTCAAATATATAAGTATGCAACAGTTAAATACAATGAATGCATGAGTGAATTGGTTTCAATTAACCTAGCTCTCATGCAATTTATACAACAATCAATGCTATTCTCCACTGATAGTCAAAACAGTTATCTCTATTCAATATATTCCAAAATGGACAACATATCAAGAACATAACTAGCCATTTCCAACAACATTTGCCTCATCTATTTTCACAAAGTTCAAATCCACAGGCCCACAATAACTTGAACACAATTCCATGGTTTTATCGAAAATATTAGGGTTTCTCCTTTAAGGACCACTTCATCACATTCCCGACACCCAACATAATTGCCATACTCTCTGTAAGACCTTTAAGAAACTTTTAAGAAAACTTTGAGAAACCCCTCTTTTATGCATTAAAACTTACATTGATCAAACCCGAGATTTCTAAAGTGTTAGTTCATCTAACTAACACATAACAAGGTTAAATAACATGCATTTTATTAAAGAAATCCCTACCTCAATCCCAACCTCAAAGCAATAGAAGAGAATAACCATAACCAAAAAATTGACAAGAACAGAAACTTGATCTTTTTAGATTATGATGTGCCCCTCAACTTGCTCTACCTTAAAGGCTTAAGTACTAGGTGTAGGAAATAGATGTAACTAGATGAAAGCCATGTGTTTATAGCTCAAAGTCTTGAAAATGGCAATTGGGAGAGAAAAAGAGGAATTAGCTTAGGAAAATAGATATTTTTGACTTTTTGGTGATATATATAGGCATACGCCTTGCGGTCACGCAGAACACACCCTGAGTGCGAGAAACACAATTGTGGGTGCGGACAACCATACAATGAGCGCGATTACAAATCGCGGCCTCTCGCGGGCCAGACAACTTCTCTATACATTGGATTTGAAGGTGTCATCGTAGGCGCAAACCACATCGCAAGCGCGACTTATCCATTGCGGGCGCGATCACATGGATAGCGGCTTCCTTCGCTGGCCATCGTGGGCTATGCAATTCTGCTAGGCGAACAGACTTGAAAGCCATAATTGGTTGCGGCCTCTTACGGGAGCGACCCTAGTACCCTCAAGAGCGTGATAACAATGGTCGTGGGCGAGACCTTACAAACAGGAGAAAATTTCTGCCAACATGCTAAGTACAAACCAAGGTTCCCTATGACAATTAAACTTAGGGGAGAGACAATACAATCCAAAACACCCACAAACTCATTACCAAGAGTATCAAAGGATCGGGTCTAAACCCAGGCCGCTATAGTTTAGAGAGATATGGTGGTGTTCACAGTTTAGGGAAGAAAAATAGAGAGAAAAGAGAAAATAAAGTAAGGAAAGAGAGTGGGTGGAGGGTCCATTTATAGTCTTAGGTCAAAAGTGGGGTATATGCCCTAAAGTCAACCAAGGAAGAGTCAAAAAGTCCAAGAGGAAAGGGTCTAACCCGCAAAAAACAAAATTCTGGGTTTCTAGCAGGTGTTGACACTCAAAGGAAGGGTGTCGTCGACCCTAAGAAGCAGTGTGCCTAGTTCAGTTTTCCACCAGACTGGGTGTCGACACTCAAAAACCCCAGTGTCCACACCAGAAAGCAGTAATAAAACAAGAAGAGGATTAGGTGGTGTCAACACCTTGAATAGATGGTGTTGACCCCAAAAAATAGAACCGAATTAAGCACCACTTTGTCCACGAGGTGCCGATACCAATAAGGGGTAGTGTCAACACCCAAAAATAGAAACAAAAGAAGAAAAGAAAGGCAGGTGTCGACCCCATGAAGCCCAGTGTCGACAACCTTGCAAGTACTACAAGGCTTCAAAATGTTTATTTAGAAAAAACTAAGTGCAAAAGAACAATCCCAACACATTTACATAGGATTTCACTCCTCCGATACAATGATCTAACAACTCAAATATCCCAAACAATAACTTAATGAAATTAAATACATTTTCAAAAGGCTCGCAGAACACAAGTGTTATACTATACTTAACATGTTCTTGATTCTATCAACAAATAGCCATAAGCCTGTACATACATTGTGTGTAGGAGCTTGTATGGCTTGGCTACAGGTCTATGCTAAAACCAAAATGAGAGCCTAATCCCGAAAAATTCTAGAAAATGAAATAATCCTTTTCTTTATTTGCTTTTGGAATCTTTGACTAAGTAGGGGCACGACTTGGCTTGGTTTGCAAGTATAGAAAGAGAGTATTGGAATTGCATTTATGGCCCTTGGGTTAAAAGTAACTCATTTTCAACCGTTGATCTTAGGGCACTAAATCTAATTCTAGCCCTAGTTTCTCCTATAAATACCTCATGTATTTTGGATGAAGGGGTTGAAAGAGGGCCTAAAGAGAGACCAGGAACTTTGAAGATCCAAAGCTTGTCTAAGCGTTTTCTTGAAGATTAGAGGAAAACATAGCTTGATTGGCTGACCATAAAGCCGATCAAATCCTTGAAAGATTCATTTGAGTTAATTCTTTTTTTGGTTTATTCAATTTAAAGATCTTCTCTAATGTTCAATTGATCGACCTTTGGCAAATCTTCTTGTGAAAATCTTTTATGATCTCTCTTTTTAATGACAATAACTAGTTTAAGCATACCAGAAACTTTGAAGATCCAATGCTTGTCTAAGCATTTTCTTAAAGATCAAAGGAAAACATACATCTATTGGTTGGTTGATCGTGAAGCCAATCAAATCCTTAAAAGATTCATTGGAGGTAGTTCTTTTTAT